>CM022302.1:16126767-16535399 GCA_011799875.1 Thinopyrum elongatum | reverse complement strand
CTGGCATAGACATGCCCATGATCAGGAAAATAGAACCATCATGCAACACTTGAGCTAGTCTTAGAGGCCAGACTAGGAATACATTTTACCGTTTATTATCCCACACGTGCATATGAGTCTTCCTTCGAGCCTCGTTTTATTTGCAGACTCAAGAATCATTGCAGTTATAGCATGGAACATAAACCTAATTATGAACAGGGAGATAATCAATAACATTTATTATTGCCTCTAGGGCATATCTCCTACAGTTTTAGTCATCTTGCCCATGAGGCATGGTTCGCAAGTACCAAGTGATTCATAATCAAGTGATTCCAAAAGTCTATCGGAATGGAGTTTCTTCATGCGCTTTACACCAATATGACCTAAACGGCAGTGCCACAAATAAGTTGCACTATCATTATCAACTCTGCATCTTTTGGCTTCAATATTATGAATATGTGTATCACTACGATCGAGATTCAATAAACTGCTTATATTGAGTGTATGACCGTAGAGGTTTTATTCATGTAAATAGTATAACAATTATTCTTTGATTTAAATGAATAACCGTATTGCAATAAACATGATCCAATCATATTCATGCTCAACGCAAACACCAAATAACATTTAGGTTCAACATTAATCCCGAAGGTAAAGGGAGTGTGTGATGGTGATCTTATCAATCTTGGAACCACTTCCAACACACATCATCACCTCGCCCTTAACTAGTCTCTGTTTATTTTGCAACTCCCGTTTCGAGTTACTACTCTTAGCAACTGAACCAGTATCAAATACTGAGGGGTTGCTATAAACACTAGTAAAGTACACATCAATAACATGTATATCAAATATACCTTTGTTCACTTTGCCATCCTTCTTATCCGCCAAATACTTGGGGCAGTTCTGCTTCCAGTGACCAGTCCCTTTGCAGTAGAAGCACTTAGTCTCAGGCTTAGGTCCAGACTTGGGTTTCTTCTCCTGAGCAGCAACTTGCTTGCTATTCTTCTTGAAGTTCCCCTTCTTCCCTTTGCCCTTTTTCTTGAAACTAGTGGTCTTGTCAACCATCAACACTTGATGCTTTTCTTGATTTCTACCTTCGTCAATTTCAGCATCACGAAGAGCTTGGGAATCGTTTCCGTTATCCCTTGCATATTATAGTTCATCACGAAATTCTAGTAACTTGGTGATAGTGACTAGAGAACTCTGTCAATCACTATCTTATCTGAAAGATTAACTCCCACTTGATTCAATTGATTGTAGTACTCAGACATTCTGAGCACATGCTCACTAGCTGAGCAATTCTCCTCCATCTTGTAGGCAAATACTGTCAGAGGTCTCATACCTCTCGACACGGGCATGAGTATGAAATACCAATTTCAACTCTTGGAACATCTCATATGCTCCGTGGCGTTCAAAACGTTTTTGAAGTCCCGGTTCTAAGCCGTAAATCATGGTGCACTAAACTATCAAGTAGTCATCATATCGAGCTTGCTAAACGTTCATAACGTTTGCATCTGCTCCTGCAATAGGTCTGTCACCTAGCGGTGCATCAAGGACATAATTCTTCTGTGCAGCAATGAGGATAATCCTCAAGTCACGGAACTAGTCCGCATCATTGCTACTATCATCTTTCAACTTAGTTTTCTCTAGGAACATATCAAAATTCAAAGGAATAGTAGCACGGGCCATTGATCTACAACAACATAGACATGCAAAATACTATCAGGTACTAAGTTCATGATAAATTTAAGTTCAATTAATCATATTACTCAAGAACTCCCACTTAGATAGACATCTCTCTAATCATCTAAGTGATCACGTGATCCAAATCAACTAAACCATAACCGATCATCACGTGAAATGGAGTAGTTTTCAATGATGAACATCACTATGTTGATCATATCTACTATATGATTCACGCTCGACCTTTCGGTCTCAGTGTTCCGATGCCATATCTGCATATGCTAGGCTCGTCAAGTTTAACCCGAGTATTCTGCGTGTGCAAAACTGGCTTGCACCCGTTGTAGATGAACGTTGAGCTTATCACACCCGATCATCACGTGGTGTCTCGGCACGACGAACTTTGGCAACGGTGCATACTCAGGGAGAACACTTTTACCTTGAAATTTAGTGAGAGATTATCTTATAATGCTACCGTCAAACAAAGCAAAATAAGATGCATAAAGGATAAACATCACATGCAATCAATATAAGTGATATGATATGGCCATCATCATCTTGTGCTTGTGATCTCCATCTCCCAAGCACCGTCATGATCACCTTCGTTACTGGCGCGACACCTTGATCTCCATTGTAGCATTGTTGTCGTCTCGCCAACTATTGCTTCTACGACTATCGCTACCGCTTAGTGATAAAGTAAAGCAATTACAGGGCGATTGCATTGCATACAATAAAGCGACAACCATATGGCTCCTGCCAGTTGCCGATAACTCAGTTACAAAACATGATCATCTCATACAATAAAATATAGCATCATGTCTTGACCATATCACATCACAACATGCCCTGCAAAAACAAGTTAGACGTCCTCTACTTTGTTGTTGCAAGTTTTACGTGGCTGCTACGGGCTGAGCAAGAACCGTTCTTACCTACACATCAAAACCACAATGATAGTTCGTCAAGTTAGTGTTGTTTTAACCTTCACAAGGACCGGGCGTAGCCACACTCGGTTCAACTAAAGTTGGAGAAACTGACACCTGCTAGTCACCTGTGTGCAAAGCACGGCGGTAAAACCAGTCTCGCGTAAGCGTACGCGTAATGTTGGTCCGGGCCGCTTCATCCAACAATACCGCCGAACCAAAGTGTGACATGCTGGTAAGCAGTATGACTTGTATCGCCCACAACTCACTTGTGTTCTACTCGTGCATATAACATCTACGCATAAAACCAGGCTCGGATGCCACTGTTGGGGAACGTAGTAATTTCAAAAAAATTCCTACGCACACACAGGATCATGGTGATGCATAGCAACGAGAGGGGAGAGTGTGTCCACGTACCCTCGTAGACCGAAAGCGGAAGCGTTAGCACAACACGGTTGATGTAGTCGTACGTCTTCACGATCCGACCGATCCAAGTACCGAACGCACGGCACCTCCGAGTTCAGCACACGTTCAACTCGATGACGTCCCGCGAGCTTCGATCCAGCAAAGCTTCACAGGAGAGTTTCGTCAGCACGACGGCTGTGGTGACGGTGATGATGATGCTACCGACGCAGGGCTTCGCCTAAGCACCTCTACGATATGATCGAGGTGGATTATGGTGAAGGGGGGCACCGCACACGGCTAACAGATCAATGATCAATTGTTGTGTCTATGGGGTGCCCCTGGCCACGTATATAAAGGATGGAGGGGAGGAGGCCGGCCCCCTATGGGTGGCGCACCAAGTAGGGGACTCCTACTAGGAATCCTACTCCTAGTAGGAGTCCACCAAGAGGGGAAGGAAGAGGGGAAGAGGGAGAAGGAAAGAGGGGTGTTGCGCCCCCCCAATCCCTTGTTCAATTCGGACCAGCAAGGGGAGGGGCGCAGCAGCCCCTGCGGCCTGCTCCTCTCTTTCCCGTATGGCCCAATAAGGCCCATAACTTCCCCCGGTGAATTCCCGTAATTCCCCGGTACTCCGAAAAATACCCGAATCACTCGGAACCTTTCGGACGTCCGAATATAGCCTTCCAATATATCGATCTTTACCTCTCGGACATTCCGAGACTCCTCGTCATGTCCATGATCTCATATGGGACTTCGAACAACTTCGGTACATACCAAAAACACAAAAACTCATAATACCGCATCGTCACCGAACTTTAAGCGTGCGGACCCTACGGTTCGAGAACTATGTAGACATGACCGAGAACGTCTCCGGTCAATAACCATAGCGGAACGGATGCTCATATTGGCTCCCACATATTTACGAAGATCTTTATCGGTCAAACCGCATAACACATACGTTGTTCCCTTTGTCATCGGTATGTTACTTGCCCGAGATTCGATCGTCGGATCTATCAATACCTAGTTCAATCTCGTTACGGCAAGTCTCTTTACTCGTTCCGTAATACATCATCCTGCAACTAACTACATTAGTTACAATGCTTGCAAGGCTTATATGATGTGCATTACTGAGTGGGCCCAGAGATACCTCTCCGACAATTCGGAAGTGACAAATCCTAATCTTGAAATACGGCAACTCAAACAAGTACCTTGGAGACACCTGTAGAGCACCTTTATAATCACCCAGTTACGTTGTGACGTTGGTAGCACACACAAAGTGTTCCCCGGTAAACGGAGTTGCATAATCTCATAGTCATAGGAACATCGTATAAGTCATGAAGAAAGCAATAGCAACATACTAAACGATCAAGTGCTAAGCTAACGGAATGGGTCAAGTCAATCACATCATTCTCTAATGATGTAATCCCGTTAATCAAATGACAACTCATGTCATGGTTAGGAAACATAACCATCTTTGATCAACGAACGAGTCAATTAGAGGCATACTAGTGAACTCTGTTTGTCTATGTATTCACACATGTATTATGTTTCCGGTTAATACAATTCTAGCATGAATAATAAACATTTATCATGAAATAAGGAAATAAATAATAACTTATTATTGCCTCTAGGGCATATTTCCTCAGTCCCCACTTGTCTAGAGTCAATAATCCAGTTCACATCGCCATGTGATTTAACACCAACAGTTCACATCACCATGTGATTATAACCATAGTTCACATTGTCATGTGACCAACACCCAAAGGGTTACTAGAGTCAATAATCTAGTCACATCAGCCCATGTGATTAACACCAAGAGTATAAGGTGTGATCATGATTTGCTTGTGAGAGAAGTTTAGTCAATGGGTCTGCCAATTCAGATACCGTATGTATTTTGCAAATTTCATGTCAACAATGCTCCACACGGAGCTACTCTAGCTAATTGCCTCCCACTTTCAATATGTATCCAGATTGAGACTTAGAGTCATCTGGATCAGTGTCAAAACTTGTATTCGAGTGACCCTTACGATGAACTTTTGCACGTCCATAATCGAGAAACATATCCTTTTCCAATAAGGATAATTTTGACCGCTGTCCAGTGATCTACTCCTAGATCACTATTGTACTCCCTTGCCAAACTCAATGATAGGGTATATACATAGAATCTGTTACACAGCATAGCATACTTATAGAACTATGACTGAGGCATAGGGAATGACTTTTCATTCTCTTTCTATTTTCTGCCGTGGTCGGGTTTTGAGTTTCACTCAACTTCACACCTTAAAACACAGGCAAGAACTCTTCTTTGGACTGTTCCATTTTGAACTACTTCAAAATCTTTGTCAAGGTATGTACTCATGAAAAAATCTTATAAGCGTCTTGAATCTATCTCTATAGTCTTGATGCTCAATATGTAAGTAGCTTCACCGAGGTCTTTTTTGAAAAACTCCTTTCAAATCCTCTTGATGCTTCCAGAAAATTTCTACATTTTTCCGATCAGCAATATGTCATTCACATATACTTACTCAGAAATGTTGTAGTGCTCCCACTCACTTTCTTGTAAATACATGCTTCACCGCAAGTCTGTATAAAACTATATGCTTTGATCAACTCATCAAAGCGTATTATATTCCAACTCCGAGATGCTTGCAGCAGTCCATAGATGGATCGCTAGAGTTGACACACTTATTAGCATCCTTTGGATCGATTTAAACCTTCAGGTTGCATCATATACAACTCTTCTTCCAGAAATCCATTCAGGAATGCAGTCTTTATATCCATTTGCCAAATTTCATAATCATAAAATGCGGCAATTGCTAACATGATTCGGACGGACTAAGCATCGCCTACGGGTGAGGAAAGTCTCATCGTAGTCAACTCCTTGACTTTTGTCAACAACTTTTCGACAAGTCTAGTTTGTAGATAGTAACACTACATCAGCGTCCATCTTCCTCTTGAAGTTCCATTTATTTCTATGGCTTGCCGATCATCGGGCAAGTCAACCAAAGTCCCACTTTGTTCTCAACATGGATCCCATCTTAGATTTATGGCGCTCAAGCATTTCGCAGAATCTGGGCTCATCATCGCTTACTCTCATAGTTCGTAGTTTGTCATGGCAAGTAACTGACCTCCAGAACAGGATTACCAGTACCACTCTAGTGCGGATCTTACTCTGGTTGACCTACGAGGTCGGTAGTAACTTGATCTGAAGTTACATGATCATCATCATTAGCGTTCTCACTAATTGGTGTAGGAGTACAGGAACAGATTTCTGTGATGAACTACTTTCCAAAAGGGAGCAGGTACAGTTACCTCATCAAGTTCTATTTCCTCCCACTCACTTCTTCGGAGAGAACTCTTCTCTAGAAAGGATCCATTCTTAGCAACAAAGTGTCTCGCCTTTGGATCTGTGATAGAAGGTGTACCCAACAGTCTCTTTGGGTATCCTATGAAGATACATTTCTCCGATTGGGTTCGAGTATCAGGTTGAATCTTTTTCACATAAGCATCACAGCCCCAAATTTTAAGAAACGACAACTTGGTTTCTTGCTAAACCACAGTTCATTAAGGCCGTGTCTCAACGGATTTTTAGATGATGCCATTTAACGTGAATGCAGCGTGTCTCTAATGCATAACCCCAAAACGATAGTCGTAATCGGTAAGAGACATCATAGATTGCACCATGTATAATAAGTACGCTTATGATGTT
Organism: Thinopyrum elongatum; assembly: GCA_011799875.1. Lineage (NCBI taxonomy): Eukaryota > Viridiplantae > Streptophyta > Magnoliopsida > Poales > Poaceae > Thinopyrum > Thinopyrum elongatum. The sequence continues at coordinate 16,528,709 of CM022302.1, read as the reverse complement.
CGGACACACCCATTACGCGCTGTGGTTGTTCAGGTGGCGTGAGTTGCGAAACTATTCCGCATTGTCAAATGAAGACCAAACTCGTAACTCAATATTCTCCTCCATGATCAGATCGTGAAAGAAATTTATTTTCTTGTTACGATGATTTTCACTTCACTCTGAAATTTTGAACTTTTCAAATGTTTCAGACTTATGTTTCATCAAGTAGATATACCCATATCTGCTCAAATCATTTGTGAAGGTGAGAAAATAACGATACCCGCCGCGAGCCTCAACATTCATTGGACCACATACATCAGTATGTACGATCTCCAAAATCTGTGCTCGCTCCATAGTTCCGGAGAACGGCGTTTTGTAGGGTAACGCCAGCGAGAAAACAAAAATTTTTCCGACCTACGACAGCCCAGGACCACTATGGAGGAATGCATACAAGGTTGATCTTTTTGTTACCGACTCTTAGCGCGCGGAAGTAGCGTCGATGACGATCGCAAGTGCAGACCCCGCAGCTAGGATTACAACCTCCCAACCGCGAGGATGATACCCTCATCTGCGCACCGGACTGCCCTCCGGGAGGCGGTCGAATAGTCCCCTGACGGTGCGCGGCAGCAGCCCTCGGGAGGCCTTCGAAACTCGGCGGTATCGACGACAGCCTTCGGGAGGACTCACATAACTCGGACCGTCACTTGGACAGCCCTTCGGGGCACTCACGAATAGCCCCTCGGGCACTAAGATCAAACTTTTTTTACGACTTCTACAGAGTTTGCACACATACGTGTCATCTATCGGCAGGGCTTCGCCATCCAGAACTAGTTCCCACGGAACCAGACAGCCTTTCGGCCTCTACGAACTCTTTTCGTGGGAGGGAGGAGAGAAGCCAGGATCATTGCAATGGCATGTATATGTGAGAAGAGGTGAGTCTTTAGGCAGCCCCTCCACCCCTATTTATAGGCCAAGCCCAAGGGTGGCTTCTCCAAGAAGCCCAGGGGAAATACCAAAGGACCCTCAGGTGGCTTCTCCACAGAAAGCCACCCAAAAACACTTTCACTATTCATGACGACATTTTCAGCGTCCGTTCGAACTGAAAATATTTATGTGGGCTTAGAACATTTCCAGTACCCACTAAAATAATTTTCAAACGATTCTGGACAATTCCAGATTTAGTGATTTTCATGCGAAAAGCATCTGAAGTGGTTCCGCAGCTCCGAACATTTCCGGTTTTTCTTCCAGAAAATTCCCAAAAGTTTCCAGAATGATTCTGGCCCTCCAAGAATTATCGGGAATGTGCCGAAACCAATTGACTTATGTATTCCTCTGAAACAACTTTTCAGTTTCACCGGAACTCATCGGTGGCCTCTCTCTGCGGAACTTTCCGCTTGTCAAAACTTTTTCGGTATTTCTCTCGACTCCCTGTTAGTATCAGTAGATAGATGACCTAAGCGTGTGACCTATAGGTCGGTGAGTATGGACATGACCGGAACCCCTTCCGACCAATGATCAACATCGGAGCCGTGGACACCATATTGACCCCTATACCCACACGAATGAATATCGAGTGAACCTCCAGTTTGCGTGTGTATTCCTGTTGCTTCGCGATATGTTACAAATTACCCGAGGTGAGACATGATGGCATTCCGTGGATCAACAACTGTCCACTATGCTAGTTACCTCATTACGGTATGTTCTCGTTCTCGTTACGTGTTCCGGCATCCCCGTGATCAAATACAACAAAGTGTCTGCAGACGATGTGGATACGTAACACGAGAGGGCCCAGAGATACTCTCCATCGTGGAGGAGCAAATCCCAATCTGAGCTATCAAGTATTAAACAACTTTCCCTAACCCGTAAGCACCGTAATAGCCATCAGTTACGGAGACGTTTAACAAACCCCAAAGTTCCTGAATCAAGCATGAAGAAACTCGATACTCTATGGTCTGAGGAATCATGCAAATGTTAACCATCTCTGTGTTATTAACCATTAACTTGTGACGAAAGAATCTCATGCAAACATCAATCGGGTCGATTCAACACAAAGTTCTTCTAACACTGTTGTGCCTCAAAGTGCGTGGCATGACATGCCCAGATCAGGAAAATAGAACCATCATGCAACACTTGAGCTAGTCTTAGAGGCCAGACTAGGAATACATTTTACCGTTTAATTCCCACACGTGCATATGAGTTTCCTTCGAGCCTCTGTTTATTTGCAGACTCAAGAATCATTGCAGTTATAGCATGGAACATAAACCTAATTATGAACAGGGAGATAATCAATAACATTTATTATTGCCTCTAGGGCATATCTCCTACAGTTTAGTCATCTTGCCCATGAGGCATGGTTCGCAAGGACCAAGTGATTCATAATCAAGTGATTCCAAAAGTCTATCGGAAGGAGTTTCTTCATGCGCTTTACACCAATAGACCCTAAACGGCAGTGCCACAAATAAGTTGCACTATCATTATCAACTCTGCATCTTTTGGCTTCAATATTATGAATATGTGTATCACTACGATCGAGATTCAATAAACTGCTTATATTGAGGTATGACCGAGAGGTTTTATTCATGTAATAGTATAACATATTCTTGATTTAAATGAATAACCGATTGCAATAAACATGATCCAATCAATTCATGCTCAACGCAAACCCAAATAACATTTAGGTTCAACATTAATCCCGAAGGTAAAGGGAGTGTGTGATGGTGATCTTATCAATCTTGGAACCACTTCCAACACACATCATCACCTCGCCCCCTTAACTAGTCTCTGTTTATTTTGCAACTCCCGTTTCGAGTTACTACTCTTAGCAACTGAACCAGTATCAAATACTGAGGGGGGTTGCTAATAAACACTAGTAAGTACACATCAAACATGTATATCAAATATACCTTTGTTCACTTTGCCATCCTTCTTATCCGCCAAATACTTGGGGCAGTTCTGCTTCCAGTGACCAGTCCCTTTGCAGTAGAAGCACTTAGTCTCAGGCTTAGGTCCAGACTTGGGTTTCTTCTCCGAGCAGCAATGCTTGCTATTCTCTTGAAGTTCCCCTTCTTCCCCTTGCCTCTTTTCTTGAAACTAGTGGTCTTGTCAACCATCAACACTTGATGTTTTCTTGATTTCTACCTTCGTCATTTCGCATCACGAAGAGCTTTGGAATCGTTTCCGTTATCCCTTGCATATTATAGTTCATCACGAAAATTCTAGAACTTGGTTGATAGTGACTAGAGAACTCTGTCACACTATTCTTATCTGAAAGATTAACTCCCACTTGATTCAATTGATTGTAGTACTCAGACATTCTGAGCACATGCTCACTAGCTGAGCAATTCTCCTCCATCTTGTAGGCAAATACTGTCAGAGGTCTCATACCTCTCGACACGGGCATGAGTATGAAATACCAATTTCAACTCTTGGAAAATCTCATATGCTCCGTGGCGTTCAAAACGTTTTTGAAGTCCCGGTTCTAAGCCGTAAATCATGGTGCACTAAACTATCAAGTAGTCATCATATCGAGCTTGCTAAACGTTCATAACTTGCATTGCTCCTGCAATAGGTTGTCACCTAGCGGTGCTCAAGGACATAATTCTCTGTGCAGCAATGAGGATAATCCTCAGATCACGGAACTAGTCCGCCATCATTCTACTATCATCTTTCAACTTAGTTTTCTCTAGGAACATATCAAAAATAAAAACTGGGGAGCTATACCGAGCTATTTATCTACAACATAATTTGCAAATACTACCAGGACTAAGTTCATGATAAATTTAAGTTCAATTAATCATATTACTCAAGAACTCCCACTTAGATAGATATCTCTCTAATCATTAAGTGATCACGTGATCCAAATCAACTAAACCATAACCGATCATCACGTGAAATGGAGTAGTTTTCAATGGTGAACATCACTATGTTGATCATATCTACTATATGATTCACGCTCGACCTTTCGGTCTCAGTGTTCCGAGGCCATATCTGCATATGCTAGGTTTGTCAAGTTTAACCCGAGTATTCTGCGTGTGCAAAACTGACTTGCACACCGTTGTAGATGAACGTTGAGCTTATCACACCCGATCATCACGTGGTGTCTCGGCACGACGAACTTTGGAACGGTGCATACTCAGGGAGAACACTTGACTTTTACCTTGAAATTTAGTGAGAGATCATCTTATAATGCTACCGTCAAACAAAGCAAAATAAGATGCATAAAGGATAAACATCACATGCAATCAATATAAGTGATATGATATGGCCATCATCATCTTGTGCTTGTGATCTCCATCTCCGAAGCACCGTCATGATCACCATCGTTACTGGCGCGACACCTTGATCTCCATCGTAGCATCGTTGTCGTCTCGCCAACTATTGCTTCTACGACTATCGCTACCGCTTAGTGATAAAGTAAAGCAATTACAGGGCGATTGCATTGCATACAATAAAGCGACAACCATATGGCTTCTGCCAGTTGCCGATAACTCAGTTACAAAACATGATCATCTCATACAATAAAATATAGCATCATGTCTTGACCATATCATATCACAACATGCCCTGCAAAAACAAGTTAGACGTCCTCTACTTTGTTGTTGCAAGTTTTACGTGGCTGCTACGGGCTGAGTAAGAACCGTTCTTACCTACGCATCAAAACCACAACGATAGTTCGTCAAGTTAGTGCTGTTTTAACATTCACAAGGACCGGGCGTAGCCACACTCGGTTCAACTAAAGTTGGAGAAACTGACACTCGCTAGTCACCTGTGTGCAAAGCACGGTGGTAAAACCAGTCCCGCGTAAGCGTACGCGTAATGTCGGTCCGGACCGCTTCATCCAACAATACCGCCGAATCAAAGTGTGACATGCTGGTAAGCAGTATGACTTGTATCGCCCACAACTCACTTGTGTTCTACTCGTGCATATAACATCTACGCATAAAACCAGGCTCGGATGCCACTGTTGGGGAACGTAGTAATTTCAAAAAATTTCCTACGCACACACAGGATCATGGTGATGCATAGCAACGAGAGGGGAGAGTGTGTCCATGTACCCTCGTAGACCGAAAGCGGAAGCGTTAGCACAACGCGGTTGATGTAGTCGTACGTCTTCACGATCCGACCGATCCAAGTACCGAACGCACGGCACCTCCGAGTTCAGCACACGTTCAACTCGATGACGTCCCGCGAGCTTCGATCCAGCAAAGCTTCACAGGAGAGTTTCGTCAGCACGACGGCGTGGTGACGGTGATGATGATGCTACCGACGCAGGGCTTCGCCTAAGCACCTCTACGATATGATCGAGGTGGATTATGGTGAAGGGGGGCACCGCACACGGCTAACAGATCAATGATCAATTGTTGTGTCTATGGGGTGCCCCTGGCCACGTATATAAAGGATGGAGGGGAGGAGGCCGGCCCCCTATGGGTGGCGCACCAAGTAGGGGACTCCTACTAGGAATCCTACTCCTAGTAGGAGTCCACCAAGAGGGGAAGGAAGAGGGGAAGAGGGAGAAGGAAAGAGGGGTGTTGCGCCCCCCCAATCCCTTGTTCAATTCGGACCAGCAAGGGGAGGGGCGCAGCAGCCCCTGCGGCCTGCTCCTCTCTTTCCCGTATGGCCCAATAAGGCCCATAACTTCCCCCGGTGAATTCCCGTAATTCCCCGGTACTCCGAAAAATACCCGAATCACTCGGAACCTTTCGGACGTCCGAATATAGCCTTCCAATATATCGATCTTTACCTCTCGGACATTCCGAGACTCCTCGTCATGTCCATGATCTCATATGGGACTTCGAACAACTTCGGTACATCAAAACACAAAAACTCATAATACCGATCATCACCGAACTTTAAGCGTGCGGACCCTACGGGTTCGAGAACTATGTAGACATGACCGAGACACGTCTCCGGTCAATAACCAATAGCGGAACCTGGATGCTCATATTGGCTCCCACATATTCTACGAAGATCTTTATCGGTCAAACCGCATAACAACATACGTTGTTCCCTTTGTCATCGGTATGTTACTTGCCCGAGATTCGATCGTCGGTATCTCAATACCTAGTTCAATCTCGTTACCGGCAAGTATCTTTACTCGTTCCGTAATACATCATTCCGCAACTAACTCATTAGTTACAATGCTTGCAAGGCTTATAATGATGTGCATTACCGAGTGGGCCCAGAGATACCTCTCCGACAATCGGAGTGACAAATCCTAATCTTGAAATACGCCAACTCAACAAGTACCGTCGGAGACACCTGTAGAGCACCTTTATAATCACCCAGTTACGTTGTGATGTTTGGTAGCACACAAAGTGTTCCTCCGGTAAACGGGAGTTGCATAATCTCATAGTCATAGAAACATGTATAAGTCATGAAGAAAGCAATAGCAACATACTAAACGATCAAGTGCTAAGCTAGCGGAATGGGTCAAGTCAATCACATCATTCTCCTAATGATGTAATCCCGTTAATCAAATGACAACTCATGTCTATGGTTAGGAAACATAACCATCTTTGATCAACGAACTAGTCAAGTAGAGGCATACTAGTGACACTCTGTTTGTCTATGTATTCACACATGTATTATGTTTCCGGTTAATACAATTCTAGCATGAATAATAAACATTTATCATGAAATAAGGAAATAAATAATAACTTTATTATTGCCTCTAGGGCATATTTCCTTCACCTTGTCCCTCTTCTCAGTTTGTTGCAAGCTCCGTGCATGTGTTTTCATCTATGGATCATGACATATGCAGGTCTAGAGCGATCTTTTTTGGTGGATGCACTGACGATCTAACCCCTATGGCGCGTGGTCTAACGGTGCAACTGTTTGCACCCATGGTCTCCAGTTCTTCTATGCACGCAATAGCTCGAGGTGATTCAAATTTGCATCACTTGGGGCTGAAATATTGGTATCTTGCTAGCTCACATTAGTTCTCTCGCTACAACTGGTATTGGTTTCTTAATGTTTCGATATGAGAATGTATTATGAGCTGTATATGCGCGTTAGTTAGACCATGGAGAAAACATTCGGTAGTTCTTTTCTCGTCTCCGCAAAAAACCTCTATCCTAGATTATATAGTAAAGTATATTTATTAGAACTTACACATGGATTATAGTAAAGCATATTTAAATCTATATGAAACTGAAATCTAATCACAGTAGTGTTTAAACAATTATTTTATTTATTTTTCAACAACTTAATGCTCTAATTTATTACTCATATTGTACATGTTAATTTAAGTTATACAACATGGTAACAACGGTACCTCCCACCGGAGTTCACTGCTTTCAATTTTCTGACACCATATACCCTTAATGCCCGTTTTCTCCCTGTTGGGCCAGATCGACATGTGTGCTGTTATAACAAAAAAAATCTGTCAATATTTAAATATGTACCTAACTAGGCCAGACATACTACATACCTGAAGAACTCGATTCAGGCATCGAACGGATGGCGAAAATTTTGCTATCTTTCATTTGCTCTTCTTATGTCTTCTTTGATGCCTAGCCAGGCCGAGCCAAGTACTAGCCACTAGAGGATGCTTCTTAATTCAATAGGATACAAGCTAGGTAGGTAGTTAGGCATGACTAAAGCATGGTGCACAAGGTTAGAAGACAAATACGTGGTGTTGTCGTTGTGGCAATATAAGACGGTCGCACCAATGTGGACGACGGCTGTCGAAGTTCCTAAAAACGTTTCCACAACCAGGTTTGGGAGTGGATGCGACATTCCTAAGCTGAACCCAACACTACTAGGAACATCGAGGGATCGAGCCATGCATCACTCAATGGATGTCGACAACCATAAGTGCATACGTACGATGCCTTCCTGTTCTGGGTGGACCTTTTCTTTTCTTGGGGTGGACGTCGATCCTGTATAATGCCCGTCAGTCATGGTAGGTATGCTCTCTCACTGGACACCATGCATGCATACGATATGTGTGCTAGCTAGCTAGCTCTAGGTTAATTCTGTTTTAATCAAATAGCTTAGTAGAAGAGATCATGTACCTACTTGGATGGATGGCTACACATGCATGTCCAATGGATCGACATGAAACAGGTTTGGTGAAGAATCTTGAGGATGCACAAGCACAGAAGAGCCTACTAGCAGCGTTCAGAAAATGCCATTTAGTGGCGCACCATCCAAACGCCGCTAGTATCACGTCAGTATTAAGAGACTGTAAATTGGCCAAGTTTATGTGCTATCAAACTAGATAGTGTGTTCTCTGTATTTTGTCTTTTTCGTCAATGTACTATCAAACCATATTTAGATCTCATGCAAGTCATCCTGAATTATTGAACCCACGGTAAAATGTGAAAAATTTGGCCCATAAATATGTGGTACAACATGCCAATGAATTGATCACAAGATCCATGCAAATGCCTCATATACTCTAGAATTATCTATTTTGTATGCCTAATCATAATCTCAAAATCACTATCAGATACTTGCGGATTCACACAACATGTATATATATTATAGTCATGTACTCCCTCTACCCCGTATTAATTGTCGCTCAAATGGATGTATCTACACTGAAATACATATATATACATATGTTTGAGCGACAATTAATACGGGGCGGAGGGAGTAATTTTCACAACTTAAACTGAAAAGTTATGTCATTTTGTTGTTCCCTTATTTTTCTCACATCTAATGGGATTTTGTATAAACAATTTTTTACAAGACACACTCTATGAAAAGACAAAACTAGTGCAACATATATTTTTAAAGTTTAAACATACCATAAGATATTAGGTAAAACTGTGTTTTGATAAAAATGAGTTATAAATAAGTACACAATTTTAGTATAAATATGTTTACTAATCAATGCACTGCAATAAAATTATTAGGAGTGGTCGGCGTCATGGGAGATCATTGAGGTGCAGAATAGATATGTTTTGTTTGTAATGTATATTCATAAATTATTATTATTTACTATTAAACAATAAAACTAAGATTTAATGGATTTTATATGTTTAATATAATCTAATATTATTTCATATTTTATTTTTTAGTTGCATTGAATCAATGAAACGTTAATTGGCTCAGCTTTGATATAAAATTGTTAGAATTTAATACTTTAATCTTTTATAATTTTCTAAAAAAACTTTTGTTGTAGAGTTGTGAGTTTTTTTTTCTCGATATGCCCACTTGTATTCTTCTACTCAAACCAGAGTCTATATCATAGTTTGGCAGTATAGACCTAATCAAGTTGTTTCTCTGAAATTTAGAACTTTAATTCCAAAGGTTCAAGATTTGTCTTTGTCGGCTATCCCGGGCGTGGCACAAGAGCCTGTTGTTCCTTAGCTTGTGAGATGGTGATAGTTTTGAGGTGTAACTATAGAAGAGCCTGGGGGCAAGCGATATTGTGTGTGCCGAGTTTCTGATGGCAGGCCCTAGGCATAGTGGCGGACGGGAGGTATGTCCATGATCGTAGGCTGCTTCGGTGGTGTGGGAGGAAAGCCACGGTAGAGTTGGTTTGTGCGGAGGTTCTCTCATTACAAACTACTGCATAGGGTGGGGCTAAACGAGGCGCGTTAAGTGGTTGCATGGTTGGAGGGGGCCAATGGTGGTTGAAAACGAAAATAGGAGGGATCAGGATGGGTTTCTGGCATGTTCAATTTGCCGAATATTTAAACTCTTAAAAGTTAAAAACACCTTTTGGACAGGCATCCTTAAATCTCAAAAAAGTAGAAATTTGAACTCCTGAGTCTTTTTTGGGGTTGATGCACTTATCTTGAAACTAGCTACTTCTCATTCTCTACGCTAGGTACATGTAGTTGCCATACAATCATAGGTCGATGATCCCTACTTTAAGTGGAAACAAATAAACAATTACAGTGGACATAAGTGTTGGTCAAATGGATTTAAAAAGTAGAACTACCGCAAGCATATTAGTTAAGATGCAAGCAAATATTATGGCAACACGTGGGTCAAATATATACCTACTAATAAAGTACAGAGCCTTTCTGTCTGTCCATAGTAAATTTAAAAAACACCTAGTCTTTTTTAAGTAACCCGCGGTCAAACAATGTGTGCCCTTTTCTTTCTCTCTTTGTTGGGCTTCGGCGCAACTCTCGTAGACGCTATTTTGCACGCCTAGACGCTAGTTAGTATTCTGTGTTCAGCTGCACTAGGCCCAGTTCGCCCTAATTTCAGCCATTTAGGTCCTGGCTTTTATTATTTACACAAAATATGTGTAAACATGATTATGCTATAACTTTACAACCGTGACTTGAATTAAAATGTGTAGTTTCCCACCATGTTATTAGTTGCTCCTATTAGCCCCCGTCTCATACCCAACCAGCTAACCTTGCGTGCCCTTGTGCTACAACATAGGTTCATTATCCTATATACCTAAGAAGTTCACCCCCACTACTTGATTTATCTTAACATGCAAGCTGTCCAACTCAGCATGATGCCACATCAGCGTCCAGATTCCAAGCAGCAACCAATCAGTCTCTTTTTCTTGTGATGCATTAGAGCATGGTTAATAGTATAGCCAACAACAGGCCATATGGAGTAGCCATGTCACATATAGTCAACCCAATAGCCAACATGTATAGTAGCTAGTTGTTAAGTAGTACTACTTTATTAATGCATGGCCTACCGTACACTCTCACAATGTTTTTTGGAGTCCGTGGGGCAGCCGGCTGTTAATCTACAGCCCGCTTCTCTTCTCTCTCCTCTTCTCTCTCATCCAACTCAGCACAAATAATTGTTTAATCCTTATAGCCTGCTGACCGTGCCTTATTATACTTGCTCTTATTCCACTAGCGTACAAGAGGGCCCACCTCCCAATGTTGCATGTCTTCCGGCCCCTTCATGTTTCTCATCTTCTTCGCTTTTGTCCCGCAATCAATTTTCCCACCACGAACGCGCATGAAATGGATGGGGGATGTGAACGATCATGTGCCTTCATCACCCGAAGACGAAAAAGGGTTTTATTCTCCATCCGCCCCACATCTTCTTCATTCCATCAGCACCACCAAAGCTGGGTGCGCTCGTTCTTCCAGAAAGTCGACGCGAGTTGAAGCCTCCACCCTCAGCGCCCATTTCCTTCCGCTACCACATGTGTTAGACATAACAAATTGGAGCCCTCACCGCTCCGCCATGGATAATCTGTATCTCTCGATGGGTAAACCTCCATTAACACAAGTTGAAGCCCACCCATGACTCATCTCCTTCCTGAACCACGTGGGTTGGACGAGAAAAATCTGGAACCGTGGCCACCAACAGCTCATCCAGGTCCTGATTTCACAACCCTCACTGTCGTGGCCTTCTATGTTGGTTTGATTGTGTTTGAGGTAGTTTTGTTACAATTTCGCATTTGAATTTTGCAGCACCGAGCACACAACGGAGTTGATTACTGAAGGCCAAGCGGCATACGCCATGTACGCATGCAAGGCTGCAACATGACCGATAGGCTGTGACGAATCAGTCTGAAAGGCTCCCCAAGCTCCTGGGAGATGATGTTGTCTACAACCTCACATGCTCGATTGGTGGTGCTAAGACTGAATCGGTCATCATTGACGATGTTGCTTTTGTGTTGAACTGTAGAATAAGGTTAAAGCACTGGTGATCATGGTGGGGTGCAAGCTGGACTTCATGCACGAATGTCATGGCCACCTCCAAATCATATGCCCTCTAGGGCTAATGTTGTGTCCCGCATGTGGCATTTCCACTATAACAACCATAGCTCTCTCAACTATTGTGTCATGAACAATTCCAAAATACTTTGATGGTGCTGAGGACTTTGTCCGTGATCAGGTAGATAATCCCTTAAAACATGATTGAAACTCCTAATTAACCTCGCCATGTCGTTGGTCTCACGCCTCTCGTGGTCTGACTTTGTTCCTCCAAGTGGTGCTGGGCAGGACAAATAATCTCCTAATTAACCTTGATATGTCGTTGGTTTTCACTTCCCGTATGGCCGCATGATCTGACTCTGTTCCTACAAGCGATACTGGGCAGGACAAATTTGGAATCCCTTTTTCCTGCTGGTACGTACCTCACGCTACTGCGCTGACATTTGCCGGTTAGCCTAGATCCGTTTTAATCCTGTAACTAGGTGTCCCTCATTCCTCCACAGCTTCACCATGAGGTTATGATATAGAATTGTTGACTATCTACTACCCTTCTGTAATTATGATCATAGATGAGAGAATACTCCTATTATTTGCAATCTCACAATGCATGTTTATTTGTTGGTCTTTTGGATTGTTGTCAAATTGTGCTATCAGATTTCTAATGAGAACAATGAAGCATAAATTGTTCTGCAGGTACGTGGATGGTTGGACTTGGTGAAACTATAGGAAATCTTCATACCGCAAATAAATAAGATATTAGCTGGCTGCTCAGTTCTTACTTGGTATAAAGTACCTTTCCTATCATATGGCCATATCCCCGGGTTTTTTCTTTTGCAGTGGTTACAACTTGGCTACATGAATTTTAACATTCGCGTACAGTTGAATAAATGCCTTTTTTTAAGTTACTACAAGCCAACTAAGTATACCAGAGTTATTTCAATGGTATTACAATGCTAACCTGAATATTGTGGACAAGCATGACATGATAGTACGAAGTCTTTGTAAGTTTATACCAAATTGCATTCATTTAACATAAATATCAATATTTCATTGGATCATTAATTTCCAACTTTTTTTTCATTCATGCTGCTTATTTAAGGCAAAAAGACTCGCAGCAACTCGCGGGGTATTATCTAATTTAATTAAATAGTCCCACCACGATTCTTTTTGCACGATAATACACCAATTTATATACTTTTGTAAAATGCCTAGAAATCAGCAAGCCACTTAAAAAATCAAGGAACAGAGGGAGCGAAGGAATTAACTCTACAAACAGTGTTAATGGTTGCACTTGCCAACAAAAAGAGAGAAAGACTTGATAAAGGAGGTGGCATGCACACAACGTTGGTGTCAAATGGATTTGTGGGCTAGCATGACTGATTGGCTAGTTGCGAACTCCAATGGCCCTCCGAAAGAAGCTATAAGCTAAAGCTTTAATTAAAAAAGATTGCTGGATTTGCATGGCTGCTCATTTCAATATAAATTAAGCGGGATTGTGAGTAACATCAAATTTCGGGATTGTTTCTACGACCAAGAGGCTCTATAATTATTTAATTAGTCCTTCCAATGTCCACCAATCTTGCTTTAGTAATACATTGTTAAGACTTTTGTGAGATAACTCCAACACAGGGAGGGAGTAGATTTCAACTGGTACGCATTTCTACCAGACCTCGGCGCGCCTGTCCCTGCTGCCATCATGTGGCACCCCCCCCCCCCCTCCCCCGGTTTGTTGTCGGGTCGCATTGATATACATTTCGGTGGATATGTTAATTACTTCTCCCGTTGCAACGTACGGGCGTATGTGCTAGTGTGTCTTATGGAGACAAATTTCCATCCCACGGTACGAAAATGCTATAATGGATGGACATCTTTGCAGGTATGTTTTGTTAGATTGAAGCAAAATTCAGTTTCAAATCATTTAGTTGCAAGAACAGATTCTTTTTGTTAAATCAAAGTAAATTTGAGCTATACGGGAAGCAAATTTTAGTAGTTAAAGAAACAAATAATTCGTTTAGTTTAAGAATTTTTTTTTTGCCACGCTTGGAGATTAAAAAAAGGATAGAATTACAATTTTATCCTCACGTGAAATTTGGGGTCTGTTAAGTTTGATGAAGGGAAAAGTGTTGAAATTGCCCGACTGATTTTAATGCAACCTAAGCCGCCTCCGATACGCGCCACGCGTCCTTTGTGTGGCCCACGCACCACTTTGCTTCGTAGTCTTATCCCTCGCGAGAGAAGCGGCATCCACTCGTTTTCTTCCTGTGCGTCATCCCCTACCTCTGTCTCCGCTGAACTCGGCGCACAATCTTCTCTGCAACTTCCCTCCCGGCTCTCTTTCCCCGTCAACCAAGCGCAAGGTCCGCCGTGGGGAGCACTGACCCCTGCGACCACCGCGCGCAACCAAAGGGCTGCTGATGCAGCAAGATGTCCGACACTTGGGGAGACCGGGGGCGCTGTATACCGGCGCGTTGGCCGATGCGGCCGACCACTTGGGGTGTCACTCAGGCGGGGTTGCAACTTGTTAGCGACAGCGACGCGAGGCGGTGCTTCTGCAACGCCGGAGACGCTATTGCGGCAAAGGGGGAACGACGTCGGATGCTTCCAGGCGACGACCGCCATGAGCGCTCCCTGCTGTCCCAACCTCCCTGCCCTACTACATCACTGGCCGGCGGACCCGCTGCTGTGTCGCAAAACTCTCCAATCTGGAAGCCTGATGGAGATCAGAGGCAACACTCATCGGCGGCCATTGATGCTGTGATGCAGCATTCACCGGTGGCCTCGCCACGCTGCACTCTGGCAGCCGTCGCGTTTCGCTGTGATGGAGCTCTCATCGGATCACCCGCTGTCTCGGAGCTGCAATGGAGCGCTCACCAGCGATCTCGCCACTGCTCGCCGGCGCTCCCGATGCTGCAATGGAGCGCTTCACCGGCGGTCTTGGAGATGCAATGGAGCGCTCACCAGCGATCTCGCCACTGCTCGTCGGCGCTGCAATGGAGCGCTCGCCGGCGCTTCCGACGCTGCAATGGAGCGCTTCACCGGCGGTCTTGGAGCTGCAATGGAGCGCTCACCAGCGATCTCACCACTGTTCGTCGGCGCTGCAATGGAGCGCTCGCCGGCGCTCCCGACGCTGCAATGTAGCGCTTCACCGGCGGTCTTGGAGCTGCAATGGAGCGCTCACCAGCGGTCTTGCCACTGCTCACCGGCGCTGCAATGGAGCACTTGTCGGCGAGCCCGGTGCTGCAATGGAACGCTTCATCGGGCGGTCTCGGAGCTGCCATGGAGCGCTCACCGGCAGTCTCGCCACTGCTCGTCGGCCGGCGCTGCAATGGAGCACTTGCCGGCGCTCCCAACGCTACAACCGAGCGAGCGACGGCCAGCGGAAGACACGTTCTACTACGTCGGGAGCCCGGTGGCCGGCTGCTGACACTGAAGTGGAGCGTTGCTTTTGGAGGGGGGCGTGCGCTGCGGGAGAGCGATTCAAGATCCGCGAGAGACAAAAGGACGGTTGTGATGGTGCGTATCGAACGGCAGTGGAGGCGGCTTACATTTTGCTGAAATCAACCGGATGATTGGTAGCACGCGCCTTGATGAAGCAAATCAGGAGGAAACTGTATTGGACCCACGTACCCCAAGAAATAATGAACAAACGTACGCAAATCACATGGAAATTATCTAGAGAAGGTTTAACGTTCAGTTTTATCCTCACATGCAAACCCCACGTTTTAACCATCAGTTTCCAAAGGTCACAGCTTTGAGAGATCACTTTAGCGCTAGCCTCCCTCCTATTAGATCGGATCTCACGCCAACATAGCGATCGGTCGTTGGCTCGATCTCATACCATAGTTTCGACAATGGGATCTTTGGGGGAGGAACTTTTGCGTGAGATCCTGGTGAAGCTGCCGACCAGGGACCTCGCCCGGTCCTCCTGCGTCTCCCGGCAATGGCGCACCGTCGTCCAGGAGCCTTCCTTCCGCAGGCTCCACGCCAAGGCCGCCCACATCGTCTCCGGCCTGCCCGAGACACTAGCGGTCACGGAGATCCGCGGGATGCGCATACGCCTAGAGGCGGCGGTCCTCAACGTCTTGTCAGGAAAGACAATGTGCCGCATCACCGACCTCGCCGGCGGGTACGGCCCCACCAACGCCTGCAACGGCTTCCTCTGCCTCGCAGCCAACGTAGCGGACTGGCCTGTGTGCGTCTGCAACCCCGTCACCGGAGATAAGCTCAAGATCGCGCCGCCACCAGAGGTCGACGACGATGTTGGGTCGCGCATGTACGCCATGGGGTTCAGCGCGTCCACCCACCAGTACAAGCTGTTCCGACTCTCCTTCCACCACCGGGAGGACTACTCCGGCCACTACCTGGACGTGTACACTTTAGGCGGCCACGATGGGTGGCGCCGGAACCCATGCCTACTCCCATGCCGCGCGAGATACAACTGTGAATTCCCGCCACCGGTGCTCATCGATGGCAAGTTGTACATATTAACTGAACCGCCAGAGTATAACCAGGCGTCAAATAAGATAATAGTGGTCGATGTGGCCAGCGAGACGCACTACATATATCACCTCCCAGACGAGTTCACCGGGGCGGTCATTGCCGCGATGCACGCCTTCAACCTGAGCGGGCAGTTATGCATCGCTATGCGCCTTGCCGGCCAGCAGCGGCTATGCTTCTGGGTCATGCCACCGCTGCAGGGCATGAGCCTGTTTGGCAACTGGGAACTGCGCTACACCTTCGACATGAATGCCAATGATGATGGCAGGGCGGACAAATCAATGGGCGCCTGGTTTGATGACGGTGACAGGATGTTGTGTTACAGGCTACATGACCATCTCTATAAATATGACACCACCAACATCAAGCAGGAGGTTGGTGGTTCCATGCAATGGGACCAACAGATCGACCTACCGGCAGTTCCACTGCAGGAGCGCCAATCCTGGAGTGTCTACGGCGGTTACCGTCCCAGCCTAGTCTCACCTTGTCTCGCATTCGCCTCCAACGCACCGCTGCACACCGACGAGCAAGAACGCTTTGAGCAGGCCTTAATGCATGCTCTAGGTTGCAAGAAAGCATCGAGCCCTAAGAAACAATTTTCAACAAATGTTGCTCCGTCTGATCGCAATGAGGATGAGTGTGCTACAAAGAGGATTCGTAAGCCAACGGGGTAATCAACCAACAACATAAATACAGGGGAAATCTTAATATGTACGACATTGTGATGATCCAAGATTTTTAGGATGGAATATTTTTTATCTAAGCAATATAATATCTTTTTATTTTTTTTAGTTATTGATCAGTTCGTTGTGGATATATGTTATGCCCTCGCCTACTAGTTTCTATACATATAAGCCCCCTTTGTTTGGATTCCTGAGAATCATAATCATGCTGTTTGTTTACCCTCCTTATTCAGTGCAAATTAGCAGTTTTCTGAGTTTCAGTCTTAAATAACATGTACAGTTGATTCAGTGCAAGTTGACAGCGACACTACCACGTCGTCTCCAATTGCATCCGGCTCTCCATGACGAGGCGACGTCATCCAGCACGGCCCATGAATAGCACCTTCCTTGCAAAGGAGAGAGGGAATATCTCCGGTGATCATCAACTCCGCTTCCACAAACATTGTTTCTCGGAGTGATTGATCTCGAGAAGATCAACAAGAAACACATGGTTTATTATTTTGTTCATGCACACAACACTTGCTTTAATACAAACGAACAATAGATGAGAAGAAGAACATGATGACATGCTTGCCAGGGAGACGATTTGTAGCACGCGGGTACGGGAGCACGCAGATTTATGGTCGCCCGATTGCCTCGTGATTCAAAAACTCGTTTGGTCTTTGTATGTGCTTTAGCCTTTAAGTTAACGTAGATGGGGTCCATACGTGCATCTTTTCGCAGCTTTTGGCAGCTCCACCCATCGCACGTCCGATGCTATTTCTTTTGACATTCAAACTTGAATATATTATATCTTTTTAACCAAATCCAATTTATATTTTTTTGTGACGAGGGCTTTCAAATACGATCCATTTGAAATGCGTTTTGTCAAGTTTTTAAAAATTCATTAAGTTTCAACTACTGAAACTTGGTACGAGCGAATAACTCCTAAGTTTCAGAAACTGGAACTTGAAACTTAGTGTTACCTCGTGCTAAATCCGACGATTTTGCGGATCGTGAGCGAAATCAAGCGGTCAGGTAAGTTTCAGCTACTAATTAAAACTTGATAATTTTTGCAAGATTTAAAAACTAAAACGATAAATCTTAACCCTAAACTGAAACTTCGTAAAACTTTTTTTTTTTGCTAAAGTTGTCGAAATGTATCCATGATTGGTCGTGTTTGAAAGTTCTCGTCTAGATGAAAAAAATATGCAACCAAACTTAGTTTTTAATTTTGATTCAAAAGATATAGTAGATTGAAATTAAAAGATGAAATAGAAAGGCATGGGAGGCGGGAGAGATGGCACATGCAACTTTTCCAAAAGCTGCCAAAACCATGTATGGATGGACCCTGGGGTACAGTAATTATAGGCCTAATAGTAAAGAAGTTTTGGAATATTGAAACAATCGGAGGGCCGGAAAGGAATAGGCTGGTCCGTGCTCCCGCATCTTGGTGCTCCTACAAATTTCTGGTGCTTGTTGTCTTCTGTACGTGGCAGAATAAACTCCAATAGCACGATGACATGTTGTTCTTCAACAACAACAGCCACGTCGTACTATCTAGTAGAGGAACTCGGCTCAGATTAGTTTTGACGGAGAAACACATTAAAAAATTGATGCACCCCTTGGGCTCTCCCCGTAATTTCAATCGTCGGATCGAGCTCAAATTTTGTGGGGTTGCAGATACTACAATTTTGCACAATCTGAACAATAGGATCTTCCAAAGGATATCCGAGCTGGCCGCTGGATTCGGTATATCGGCGAATCCCGAAGATTACGCCACGGGGTCACGAAGAACTTTTCCGGATCGTTGTAGACTCAATTCCATACAGTCCCACCGAAGGAATCGTCAAAACAATGCTCAAGGAGAGGTGGGGACAGCGAAAACGTATCCACTGCCCAGAAAATTCTACACGCTCGTGCGAGGGCACTGCTAATGTCGAGCCCCCGAGCTCCATGGATGAATTTTTTCATAATCTCGGTTGAGATCAAAGTTGATGTTGATGAAGACGCCAATCGATCTCAGATAGATCCGACATGGGGTCTAGTCCGCAACCAGGGCGAGGTAACCACTCGAGTTGGGAGGAACAATGTCGCACCGAGGACAAACATCTGATCGGCCACTAAGATTTCCAGCCTCGATCCGCTCGTCAGTCTTGATCGCATCGAATCCCTGCAACTACATAGCGCGATCTATATGGGCCAACAATGATGGAGTCGATTCTAGCAGATCTCAGGTAGGGGGTCCCAAGATCGTAGCCTAGATGCTATGGTAATAGGGAGACGAGGTTTACCAGACTCTCCGAAGAGATTAAACCCTATGTCCTTCTTGTGTTTTATTGATTTGGATGGAGTACAAAATAAAGGTTGGTCTACCACGAGATCATTGTGTGTCTAGATCAGATAATCTAAGTTGTTATATCTTCTATCGACTAGCCCAGGCTGGGTTTATATAAGTTACCGGAGGCCTAAGATAACAGGAGTTCTAGTCGGCCGCGTCGGTGGAGAGGATTCCTCCAAGAATTAGGAGTCCTTGTCTTGAACAGCAAGGCTTCTGGAAACTTCTTTGTATGTGTCATGCATGGGCTGCCCGTAGCCGACAAGAGGGTCCTCAGCCCAGCCCATCTAGCCGGAGTCGACATGTTGTGGGGCCCCCTAGCCGGGACACCGTCAAGCGCCCCACCCCACACTAGTTGCTAGCTCAAGACCACCACTGGAGGCGCCCTGCAGGCGGCGAACAGAGACGGCCGTGGGAACTTGCTCCCAGGGGTCGTTCTTCGTGGGCACCGCCAAGGACTCCTGACGACACCACATCATCCATACGACAAGGAGACCGTTTCCTGGCAAAGTAGTCGAGTTGGATGTTGTAGGAAAACTTCGGCGTGGCCTCCACCAGCTGGTTGACGACAATGGCCTCCTAGAAGCAGCATATGGTGGTGCACAACTTCCTGCCTTGGAGTCTGGAATCCACGTTGACTGGTTCATGTTCGTCTTAGCTAACCAAGGAGCAGCTGCTGGTGGCGGCACCACCACCATCCTAGATGTCGCACGCACACTGCAGCCTGTCAGGACGAGCTGGCTGTCATATGATAGCATGTAGGGCCCGTCGTTCTGTAGGCCACCACCAAACTAGCCATTGTCGTTTGTGTCAGTTTTTATCTCACTGGCAGCCCGTATAGACAGGATCACTGCTACTTCTTGAGCTTGTGTTGATTTTTCCCTTAAAGAGAAAAGGGTGTTGCAACAAAGTAGAGATAAGTATTTTCCTCAATTTGAGAACCAAGGTATCAATCCAGTAGGAGGTACACGCAAGTCTCCAATCTATGCACCTGCACAAACAATCAAACACTTACACTCAACGCGATAAAGGGGTTGTCAATCCCTTCACGGTCACTTGCAAGGATGAGATCTGATAGAGATAGATATAAAAGATTACTAAAACATAAAACAAAGTAAAAACAAATAAATTGTAGCAAGGTATTTTTGGATTTTTTGGTTTATAGATATGAAAATATATGATGGAAAATAGACCCGGGGGCCATAGGTTTCACTAGAGGCTTCTCTCTTGAAAGAAAATAATACGGTGGGTGAATAAATTACTATCGAGCAATTGATAGAAAAGCGCAAAGTTATGACAATATCCAAGACAATGATTATGAATATAGGCATCACGTCTGTGTCAAGTAGAGCGACTCCTGCCTGCATCTACTACTATTACTCCACACATCGACCGCTATCCAGCATGCACCTAGAGTATTAAGTTCAAAAGAATGGAGTAACGCCTTAAGTAAGTTGACATGATGTAGAGGGATAAACTCAAGCAATATGATGAAAACCCCATCTTTTTACCCTTGATGGCAACAATACAATACGTGCCTCGCTACCCCTACTTTCTCACTGTGTGAGGACACCACAATATTGAACCCAAAACTAAGCACCTCTCTCATTGCAAGAAGAACCAATCTAGTTGGCCAAACCAAACCGATAATTCGAAGAGAAATAAAAAGATATCAAATCATGCATATAAGAATTCAGAGAAGATTCAAATAATATTCATAGATAATCTGATCATAAATCCACAATTCATCGGATCTTGACAAACACACCGCAAAAGAATATTACATCGGATAGATCTCCAAGAAAATCGAGTAGAACATTGTATTGAAGATCAAAGAGAGAGAAGAAGCCATCTAGCTACTAGCTATGGACCCGTAGGTCTGTGGTAAACTACTCACGCTTCATCGGAAGGGCAATAGAGTTGATGTAGAAGCCCTCCGTGATCGAATACTCCTCCGACAGGGTGCCGGAAAAGGCCCCAAGATGGGATCTCATGGGTACAGATGGTTGCGGTGGCGGAAAAGTATTTTGATGGATGCCACTGATCGTTTGGGAATATTTTTGAATTTATAGGCCAAGAATTAGGGTTGGAGGAGCTCTGAGGGGCCCACAAGCCCTCAGGGCCCCCCCCCTTGGGCGCGCCCCTGAGGCTTGTGGCCTCCTCGGGACTCCTCTGACTTCTTCTCCAAGTCCTACGTGTGTCTTCTGGTCCAAGAAAAATCATCGCAAAAGTTTTATTCCGTTTGGACTCCGTTTGGTATTCCTTTTCTGTAAAACTCAAAAATAAAGAAAAAACAGAAACTTGCACTGGGCTCTAGGTTAATAAGTTAGTCCCCAAAATAATATAAAATAGCATATTAATGCATATAAAACATCCAAAACAGATAATATAATAGCATGAAACAATAAAAAATTATAGATACGTTGGAGACGTATCAAGCATCTCTAAGCTTAATTCCTGCTCGTCCTCGAGTAGTTAAATGATAAAAACAGAATTTTTGATGTGGAATACTACCTAACATATTTATCCATGTAATTTTATTTATTGTGGCATGAATATTCAGATCCATAAGATTCAAAACAAAAGTTTAATATTGACATAAAAACAATAATTCTTAAAGCAAACTAATAAAGCAATCGTGTCTTCTCAAAATAACATGGCCAAAGAAAATTATCCCTACAAAATCATATAGTCTAGCTATGCTCCATCTTCATCACCTCGTCTCGCATTCGCCTCCAACGCACCACAGCACACCGACGAGCAGGCCTTAATGAATGCTATAGGGTGCAAGAAAGCATCGAGCCCTAAGAAACAATTTTCAACCAATGTTGGCCCGTCTGATCGCAATGAGGACGAGTGTGCTGCAAAGAGGATTCGCGAGCCAACAGGGTAATCAACCAACAAGATAAATACAAGGTAATCTTAATATGTGCGGCACTATGATGATCCAAAATTTGTTAGGACGAAATATGTTTTTATCTAAGCAATATAATATCTTTTGATTTTTTAGTTATTGATCAGTTTGTTTTGGATAAGTGTTGTGCCCTCTCCGACTAGTTTATATACATATATGTTGGGGAACGGAGCATGCAATTTCAAAAAATTTACTACGCTCACGCAAGATCTATCTAGGAGATGCATAGCAACGAGAGGGGGAGAGTGTGTCCACGTACCCTGGTAGACCGAAAGCGGAAGCGTTAGCTTAATGCGGTTAATGTAGTCGAACGTCTTCGCCATCCAACTGATCAAGCACCGAACGTACGGAACCTCCGAGTTCAGCACACGTTCAGCTGGATGACGTCCCTCGAACTCTTGATCCAGCAGAAGGTCGAGGGAGAGGTTCGTCAGCACGGCGGCGTGGTGACGGTGATGATGATGTGATCCGCGCAGGGCTTCGCCTAAGCACTACGACAATATGACCAGAGGAGTAAATGGTGGAGGGGGGCGCCGCACATGGCTAACAATGTTTGTTGTGCCTTGGGGTGCCCCCCTGCCCCCGTATATAAAGGAGGAGGGGAGGAGGCCGCCGGTCCTAGGAGCTGCGCCATGGGTGGAAACCGAATAGGACTCCAAGTCCTATTCGGCCCCCTCTTCCTTTCTTACGGAGGGGGGAAGGGGAAGGAGAGGGAAGAGGAGAAGGAAAGGGGGGCGCGCCCCCTCCCCTAGTCCAATTCGGACTCCCCATGGGAGGGGGGTGCGGCCACCCTTTGTGGGCTGCCTCCCCTCTCCCCTAAGGCCTAAGTTGGCCCAATATTTCCCCGGGGGGTTCCGGTAACCCCTCGGTACTCCGAAAAATACCTGAACCACTCTTGAACCATTCCGGTGTCCGAATATAACCTTCCAATATATCAATCTTTACCTCTCGACCATTTTGAGACTCCTTGTCATGTCCGTGATCTCATCCGGGACTCCGAACAATCTTCGGTCACCAAAACACATAACTCATAATACAAATCGTCATTGAACGTTAAGCGTGCGGACCCTACGGGTTCGAGAACTATGTAGACATGACCGAGACACATCTCCGGTCAATAACCAATAGCGGAACCTGGATGCTCATATTGGTTCCTACATATTCTACGAAGATCTTTATCGGTCAAACCGTAATGACAACATACGTCATTCCCTTTGTCATCGGTATGTTACTTGCCCGAGATTCGGTCGTCGGTATCTCCATACCTAGTTCAATCTCGTTACCGGCAAGTCTCTTTACTCGTTCCGTAATGCATCATCCCGTAACTAACTCATTAGTCATATTGCTTGCAAGGCTTATCATGATGTGCATTACCGAGAGGGCCCAGAGATACCTCTCCGATACTCGGAGTGACAAATCCTAATCTCGATCTATGCCAACTTAACAAACACCTTCGGAGACACCTGTAGAGCATCTTTATAATCACCCAGTTACGTTGTGACGTTTGATAGCACACAAGGTGTTCCTCCGGTATTCGGGAGTGCATAATCTCATAGTTAAAGGAATATGTATAAGTCATGAAGAAAGCAATAGCAATAAAGCTTAACGATCATTATGCTAAGCTAACGGATGGGGCTTGTCCATCACATCATTCTCCTAATGATGTGATCCCGTTCATCAAATGACAACACATGTCTATGGTTAGGAAACTTAACCATCTTTGATCAACGAGCTAGTCTAGTAGAGGCTTACTAGGGACTCGGTGTTTTGTCTATGTATTCACATATGTATCAAGTTTCCGGTTAATACAATTCTAGCATGAATAATAAACATTTATCATGATATAAGGAAATGTAAATAACAACTTTATTATTGCCTCTAGGGCATATTTCCTTCAATATAGACCCTCTATGTTTGGATTCCTGAGAATCAGTTTATTTACCATGATTATTCAGTGCAAAACAGTTGTTTTCTGAGTTTAGTCTTAAATAACATGTACAGTTTATTCAGTGCATGTTGACAGCGACACCGACAAATCAAGTCATATACGGCTGCAACCGCAAACCAACCTGTGGTTGGATGGTTAGAGGGACTGTGGTATCCCCAGCCCACCAGGGTTCAAATCCTGGTGCTCGCATTTATTCCTGGATTTATTTCAGGATTTCCGGCGATGCGCATTCAGTGGGAGGAGACGTTCCCGTCGACGACGAGGTGCCTGCGGTGACTTCGTAAATTTCAAGATGATATGCCGGCTCAGTCTTTCGGAGGTGCTCATAGGGGTAGGGTGTGCGTGTGTGCGTTCATAGGGATGAGTGTATGCGCGTGTATATGAGCGCTTGCGTTTGTACTGTGTTAAAAAAAAATATACGGCTGCAACCAAGGCCCTTGGCTCGGCCCTCCATGATGAGGCTACGTCATCCAGCACGGCCAATGAATAGCACCTTCCTTGGAAAGGAGGGAGGAAACATCTCCGGCTATCATCAACTCCGGTTCCACAAACATTGTTGTCTTGGAGTGATTGATCTCGAGAAGGTCAACAAGAACAGATGCTTTCCTATTTTGCCACACAACACTTGCTTTAACAGAAACGAAGAATAGATGAGAAGAAGATCATGATGACATGCTTGCCAGGGAGGCGATTTGTAGCACGCAGATTGATGGTTGCCCAATTGCCTCGTGATTCAAAAACTGGTTTGATCTTTGTATGTGCTTTAGCTTTTAATTAACTTAGTTGGGTCCATACATGCATCTTTTCGCAGCTTTTGGTAACTCCACCCATCCCACATCCGATGCTATTTCGTTTGTCATTCAAACTTGAATCTATTATATCTTTTTAACCAAAGCCCATTTATATTTTGTTTGCGACGAGGGCTTTCAAATACGATCCAATTGGAATACATTTTGACAAGTTTTTAAAAATTCGTTCAGTTTCAACTATTGAAACTTGGTATGAGCGAACAAGACCTAAGTTTCAGAAACTGAAACTTGAAACTTGGAGATACCTCGTGCCAGATCTGATGACTTTGTGGATCGTGAGCCAAATCGGGCGGTCGGGTGAGTTTCAGCTACTAATTAAAAGTTGATAATTTTTGCAAGATTTAAAAAGTAAAACTTTAAATCTTAACCCTAAATTGAAACTCCATAAAACTTAATGTCACGAGTATGAAGTTTCAATATTTGAAACTTAATTTTTTTTGTTAACGTTGTCAAAATGTATCCAAGATTGGTCGTGTTTGAATGTCTCGTCGTCATGAACAAAAATATGCAACCAAATATTATCTTTTACTTTCGACTAGCCCAGCCTGGGTTGTACAAGTTACCGCATGCCTAAGATAACATGAGTTCTAGTCGGCTACATCGGTGGGGAGGAGTCCTTCAAGAATTAGGAGTCCTTATCTTGAATGGAAAGGCTTCTGGAATCTTCTTTGTATGCATCATGGGCTGCCCGAAGTGACCCAAGACGGAACAAACAAGGTGGTCCTCAGCCCAGCCCATCTGGCCGGAGTCGACATGGTGCGAGGCCTCGTAGCCGGGACACCGTCAAGCGCCACACCCCGCATGGCTCGCTCGTTGAAGACTGCCACTGGAGGCGCCCTGCAGACCGTGAACGGAACCGGCGGTGGGAACGTGCTCCCAGGGGTCGTTCTTCGTCGGCGCCACCAAGGGCTCCGGCAACGACGGCCGCATCATCCTTACGACAAAGACACGCTTCCTGGCAAAGTAGTCGAATTGGATGTTGTAGGAAAACTTTGGCAGGGCCTGCACCTGCTGGTTGATGATGATGGCCTCCTAGAAGCAGCCTATGGTGCTGCACAACATCCCGCCTTGAGCCTAGAATCAACGTTGACTGGTTCATGTTCGGCTTCGCTAACCAAGGAGCAGTTGCTAGATGGCGGCACCACCACCGTCCCGGAGTGTCGCCCGCACATTGCAGCCTGTCAGGACGAGCTCCCTGGCATATGATAGCATGTAGGGCCCGTCGTTCCGTAGGCCACCGCCAAACTAGCCACTACGGTTTGTGTCGGTTTTTATCTCAATGGCAGCTCGTATAAACAGGATCACAAGTTGCGGCCAGTAAGGGTGACACTATTAGGGAAAAGCCTAGTAGTAGCGCGGGTCAAATGCCTAGCAGTAGCGTGGGCTCCAGCGCTACTAGTAAGGCGCTACAGCTAACTTGTAGCAGTAGCGTTGTCCCAACCAGCGCTGCTGCTAAGTAACTTAGCAGTAGCGTTGGCCCGTCCAATGCTACTGCTTCCTGCTAAACAGCGCTAATACTATATTTTTCACATAATTTTTTTTCTGCTACATATTTGCGATGTTTTTGTACAGGTTTTATACAGTATTCTAATCATATCATAAACATACAATATGCTTATCATATCATGCACATAATAGTTTCATCATATCATCCAACATAAATCACGTGGTCTCATCATAATCACGATATAGCGATACAAGTTAACTGCCATATCTCGAATACAAGCAACTGCATGGTCATCACATACACATGTTTCATCATCTATATCTAAACAAAGATATAGAAGAGAAGAGCGATCACTATGAGCAAGAGCGCGATAATGTAATAGTTCTTGAGGCGCCGATTTCGATCCCTCTCTGCGCTAGCGTGAACCTCAACTAACTATTTTCCGCTTCGGCTCTGCTATCGAACCCTCTCTGACTGTCGTTCAGAAACCGGTACACCTTGGCCTGACACTCAGGCCACTCGTCGTACACACCTGAAACCTTTCCTACGTACACGGCATAGCACTTCTTCGCCATCGATGATCTATGTACCTACATCATCACATGAGTCGATAATATGCAACATAATATATAGTTGAGCAACAGAAAGAGACAAAATTAGCAAAAATAGAAGCAACATATCGAAAACATAAATAACAAAGTTCATCATACCCAACCTGGCCTAACTATAGCGATTTACGGTAATTGAGGAGGACAGTTTAATTACATCACAAAGTTTCGTCGTGCGTAAATTCAAACTTTCGTCATAGAGAAAGTAGTGACCAAACGGACACATTGTCATCATCAATCACTCCAACATGTCGTGTCATCCATCCAAATCAGGGAGGAAGTCCCCGAGTGAAGTGAAAGGCTTCAGGTCGAGACGCTGAGCGGCTACGCGTGTTCGGACGTCTTCCCGCGACATTTGTCCTTCTTCGTAGAACATCCCTGTTTTTTCGAGGTCCTCCTTCATGATGATTTGGGCAAGTTCATGCTGGATGTGATAGAACTCAGCTCGGAGTCACTGATCCGGGACATTTCCGAGTTTCTTTGCCCATTGCAGAATATCGGCATCGCCAGATCTAGGTGACATGCGAAGGTTCTGGCAATCCTATCTGTACTCCAGCATGTGGTGGAGGACATAGAATCCATCACTGAGAGTAACTCTAGGTTGCTAGATGCAGCAGAAGTCGGTCTTATGGCCGAAGCAGGGCGCGCGGTTCCTTGTCTTCTTGAGCGTGATCTCTCCACCCCATTGACCGTAGCTTAAGATAGCACTGTCGAGAACATACTTGATGTGGGTGTAATCATTTTTCTTCATGTTCTTCGATGAGTCCAAGTAAAGAGCGTGGGAGAATCTGGGGTAAAGGATGATGAGGACGGCGCGCCCATCACTGCGCAAAATAAGTATACCTCAAATTAGCCTCCATGCGTGCAAATGTTGAAATCGAAGGAAGGATATCCACGGATGACTTACATGGGATGATAAGGCAGGAGAATCGTCTCCTTATCCTTATTGCCGAGCATGAAATCGGTAATGTAGTTCCTCGCGTATTCACGGTGCTCTTGGTAGACTGCCAAGAAGCCCTCATGTATAAAGTACGGGTCAGTGATACAGATATAAGGTATTTGCTCAATCATGATAATGTAATTCATGTTCAAGGCAAAAAGGCGGACAAACATAAAATCCAGCTTTGTCAAGTGAAACATGTCGAAGATGCAATCGAATCGAAGGAAGAACTTTTCCGCGGGGAATGTCTGGACGTACAACCTTTGCTGCGGCACGTTAACCACGTAGAGCGGGTATCCTAAATTTTTTGAGGCGATAAGGCTTTTCTCTCTCCGCAGCACATCGTCATGAAGTCTCCTTAGATCGCCGTCTATGGCCTCTACCACTGCCTTAGGTAGGATCGGATCACCGGGGATATGGTATTTCTCCGGAAATTTCGGCAGCATAACGAGTTGGGAACGAATAACATGGTGGCGGCGAGCCTGATAAGAACTCTACCAAAAGCAACGAGAATCAAGCTGGCATTAGCATAGCAGCAACAACAGTAGTACATCAGCGTCAATTCATGGTAGCATAGCAGCACTAGTATAACAACGGCAATACTAGTTTATACATAAATTCAATGTAAAGTCAAACAACAACTGTAGTATAGTAGCATCAGTGGTAGCATAACAATAGTATAACAACAGCATTAGTTGACTACTGAATTAGCAGCAGCAGTAGCATTAGTTGACTATCGAACTAGCAGCAGCAACATCATTAGTTGACTATTGAATTAGCATTCAATTTTATGTTAGTATCCACCTATGTGTAAACCCCAGCTACATACTAGTATTGCTTACATATATGGACATGTCTCTGAAGTTATGTAGACCATGCAGTCTTCTCATTATTATTGACTGGCTCATCTTTCAAGCTCTTTCCTGGTCAACTTGGAATCCTTGATAGACCTTTATTTTCTCTTTTACAATAGTAGCTTGTGTCTGGTGTAACGTTTATTTTTATGCAAATCTCTCAACCTTGATTGAGAACGAGTAGTCTGTATAAACAAAAGTAGCATTTCTATAGTCACCACTGTGTGTAAACTTGATATAGGCATTTATGTCTTTCATTCAAAACATTAATTAGGAAAAAAAATATTTTTTTCAGACTGCTAACCGCTCATGCCGATTCGTTTAATTAGGATAAACTAGATTCCTACTCCTTGACGGTGTTTGTCTACTCAAAATGTTTCATAAGATGACATAGTTGAATATGCCATTCCTGCATATACATCCCAAACCTTTTAACTTTTAACAACCACCTAATTCTTCCTCAGCAAGAACAGTTGAAATGTTAGAAAATAAAAAATGTGCTCTAAAAACTAGGAACTAGAATTATGAAAATCTTGCAACCAAGTCCCTACCAATTTTCAGCCAGCACCCTAAAATTTCTGTTTCCATCAAAACAAGGCCAAAATTTCAACAATTTTGGCACCATAACGCATTGGGAA
Source organism: Thinopyrum elongatum (assembly GCA_011799875.1). Classification (NCBI taxonomy): domain Eukaryota; kingdom Viridiplantae; phylum Streptophyta; class Magnoliopsida; order Poales; family Poaceae; genus Thinopyrum; species Thinopyrum elongatum. The sequence goes on along the minus strand of CM022302.1, from coordinate 16,499,475 downwards.
CGAATAAAATGGTGGTGGTGAGCATGATAACAACTCTACCAAAAGTAACGGTAATCAAGTTGGCATTAGTATATATAGCAGCAACAACATTAGTATATCAGCATCAATTAATGGTAGCATAATGGCACGCGGTATTATAACAATGGCAGTAGTAGTTTAATTATACATAAATTCAATGTAGAGTCAAACAGTAGCACCGGTATAGCAACGGGAGTAGTAGTTTACACATAATGCTGCATAGAACCAAGATAGTTTTGGTTTCTTCTTGCGGGCACAAGGATTGATTTCTTCTGTTCTTAATACTAGTACAATGTGGCAACCAAGAATGTTTTAATGCCTAGGTCGCACTGCCTTATGTTGGTTTATGCAGGTTTTGATATGAGTAAATTTTTTTGACGAAGTCCCAGCAAAAAACACTATATACACGACCAGTAGCGGCCTTCAACTATAGTAATGGTACTACATTTTAGCCGAGCAACAATGATGATATAGTTTTGTCAAGAGGAAACACAGCGGTGGATATAAATTATTGGTGTGGACCTGTAGGTTTTTTGGACTCCAGTATGCAGTCAAATGCAAAGTGACAGCCTTTTGGTTGTAAGAGCAGCGTATTTCTATATACTAGGTGGTACCCGGCGCGTTGCTGCGGGATTTTCTGGATGAGAGCTGGTGCAATGGCATATGTTGAAATTTGAAAGCAAACATATACTTGCGTGCTCCGTGCTTGCTATGTCCTGCCCGGTCTTAAGGCTTGCTGTAACACTTTGACAACTTTTGCTGATATATATATGGATGTCATCAATATTTTGGAAGCAATTTCGTTGATTTTTTTTGCATGGCCTATCTTTATTTTTGTACCATTTGCAGAGGAAAATACTATATATTGGCAACAAATATAGTAAAGTCTACATAATCATCCCAATAAAGTGGATAGCAACCCATAAATACTTCACATTAAGATTTTCATAGTTCCATAAGGTGAATCCATATCTCACTACATGCATAGGATCATCATGTAATTACTAATGTAAGTTCGGCTCGGTTACAATTTTAGCCACAATATAAATAATTTAGATAGAAGGAAATGCAGTTCAGCCCATATATAGTTGCATAAGCTGAATCCATAGACATGCATACGATCATCGTGAAGTAGTACAAATGAGAGTTAGAACTGATTACAAATTAAGCCACAATATAACAAATTTAAATAGAAGTGTAGTTCACTGCCGCTTGCATGCGTGCTTGACGATAGCAGTCCATATATACCTCTTCTCATAATATAGTAAAATACTGACAGATCCATAAACAGAAACCCCAAGTGATGGATTACATGAAACATTAACCTAGTGGAGTAACACTTGAAGGGCATAATCATTTTTTACCCGGAAGGGGATAATATTTGGTTGTGTTCCTATCATGAAATGTCAAATAGTCTCTCGAACAACATGCAAGGGCGGAAATTCAGTTTTTGTGGTTTGCTAATCTAAGTTGCCAGAGCTTGTGGAAAGTACACGTTGAATTCCATGATACTCTTCAATAGCATGCAAAAATCTATAATCTTACCCCTGGCCTATTTCTGGTCAGTTCGCCTGGTCGGCAGAGGTGCTAATTCAGGTAAATAATACGAACTACTATTCTCTCTTCCCCACCTTCAAAAAACTGCATATGACAGATTTGAGAGGTTAAAATCTAGTATTGACAGATTATTCCTGTTTGAAATGAATACAATCAACGCAATCGTACTTGGAACACATACATATCAGAAAATAATATAGGGACCACGATAGGTTGTGTGATTTATTTTTCTTCGATGAGCCAAGCACCTGTCGATCCGGAGCGCAGGCTGACAGATTCAAAAAGCATAATCTCATGGATAGGAAAACCTGACGGTGGATGAGAAGAGGGAGCATCCACCTACCAGAGTGGAGGGCTAGAGCCGAAGAGTAGAGGAATTGTGCGTGCTCAGGGACGTCTTTTTAAAGAGAAAGATAACAGCGAGCAGAAGTGAGAGCGACGGGGTAACGGAGGGTGGAGTAATGATCAGGGTTGAATGCTGCTGTTTCATGTGTAGTAGTGGCTGCCGTTTCATGGTGGCTAGTAGAAGAGAAAGCGGCGGCGGCGAGTAGAAGACAGAGCGGCGGCAGCGAGCGGAAGTGAAAGATGAAGCCTCATAGACCTAGTGCGATGAGTTAGATGGGCTAACAACAGGACCAATTAAGCTTACAGGCCTGCCTTTTACATGGGCTAGCACGGACAACCAACAAACCAGAAGATGTCACACGTGATCCTGAAAGAAAAACGTCACACGTAGCAGAACTATCCGGCTTCTATAATATACACTACTGGGCTGGGAGCTGACATGCAATAATTAGACTGAATTATGCGGTCACAGCCTCTCATCTAGCCCAGTTTGGGTCGTCTTCAACCTTCGACACAAGCATCGATGAACAAATACAGATGCACAACTACCACCAAATCCTACCGTATTGAACAGTTTAGGCCATGGACTGCATCAACTCTAAACATAAAATTTATTTCTCTATTCGTCGCGAACCCATTCCACCTGAGCGGGCGAGATATTGTTCACTAACGAAGGAGATCGAAAAAAAGCTAGGCCGGCCATGGGGAGCGACCTGGCGCACTGTCAAGAGAACCACGCAAGGGAGCGGCGGCCGTCCATGGGCAGACACCGGGTGCATTGTCAAGAGAACCACGCAAGGAAGCGGCAGCGGCCGCCTGGGGCGCCCATGTAGTTTGTGTGCTGCCACGCCGGAGCAATGGGGATGAGTTTTTTGCTGTGCCCGGTTCGGTGGGGAAGAAAGAACGGAAGAGAGAGAAGGAGCGAAGGGTTATTTTCACTTAGCGGTGGCAACACTCCGTAAATTTCGTCAATTCCTGATCGGGCGGCTGAAGACTGCTCATCTATACTACTTCAACGGCTATAACAATTTAGGTGACGTGGCTCCATGAGAAGGCAGGAAAATCAGCTAGTGGGGTGTCCCTATTTAGATATAGAAGATTACTCACCCAAAAATCTCTGGTGAATGCCTCTTCACTACTGAATCTTGTCATGATTCCGTCAGGAGCAGCTAAGACCATTGTGGATGGAATTAGTAGCAATCGATGGCTGATTATGGAGCATATATAATTAATTGTGGCAATAATTGATCGAGTTACAAGATGATACTTGGATGCCAAGCGGATCGTAAGGTTGTGCACTAACTGAATTGAGTACATAACCAGCACTGCATCCTATCATTAATTTAGGTTCTTGGTTCTGTAGTATGATATAGCTCTCTATGTATGTTCAATGTGACTTAGTTGTTTGGCAGATCACATGATTCCGTATGGCATTTGGTGGTGGAGTTGGAGCTGGTAGAAGTACATGTGACTAACTGCTCATGGCGATTGGTTTAATTATGATAAACTAGATATGTACTCCTTGATGGTGTCTGTCTACTCCAAATGTTTCATAAGATGACATATTTGAATATCCTAAAAAAAAAGGATGTCATATTTCAATATGTCATACATGTATATACATACCAATACTTTAACTTTCTAACTTTTAACAACCACCTAATCCATCATGAATAGGAACATACCTGCATATCTAGCTCGATGTTGTCCGGCGAATTCACCCCTGCCTGCATGCATGTCCCCTGATAAGTCGCTAGAACCGTCTACATCGCAAGAAAACTCATCAGCGGTTTGAGTTGTACCATATATCCCAAGAAAGACAGAAAGAAGGTCAAACCCACAAGCCCTGCTGACCACCACATGAGACAGAACGATCGGTGTTGTTACGGGCAGTGCATCATCGAAACGACATGGCGACCTCTTTGGGTCTCCATGTATGGATGCGTCGTTGATAAGGTGAGGGAGAATTGAGGAGTAGATGGAGAGGAAGGGGGGACGCGGGAAGAAAGAATTGGATCGAGATTTATAGGAAGAGAAGGGCGCGCAGCCAGCAGGAGAGAAACACTGGGAGGAGTTGGATTCCGGATTGATCCGCGTGAAACGCATCGAGCGGCCGATGGATAGCATGCACGAACAGGAGAAGGGAGTAAATAGAGGAGCAGATGGCGCCTTGTTTAGAGGGCTTGCCATAACTAGGGAAATTAATAGAGAAGGAGGGATACTAGGGAACGACACGGCCAGACTAATTCTTTCCCTTGAAAATAGGACTGCAGTTAATAGCCTGGAGAGAAACTCTTGCGTCTCTTAGGTATCTTATCCATCCATCTTTTTTTTCCATAATGTTTTTGAGGGGCTAGTATATACTCCCTCCGTTCCTTTATATAAGGTGTATTTGTTTTTTGATAATATTCCACAATGTAAGGTGCATTTGTTCTAATTCCTCGTAATTCTGATCTTGGCCCTTCAGAAAAAGGAAAGTATCTCTTCCCTGATTGCATGTATCTCTCCTTGTAGATAAAGAAAAGGAAACTATGTTTCTCCTGATTGTGTGTATCTCTTTCTTTCCTAGCCTAAATGATTTACTTGCCGCTAATCTACAAATTAGAGAAGGGTAATTTTGTCCTAACTAGTGCATAATTATGTGCCTTGGTCACTGTGCTGAAAATAATACACCTTAGATAAAGGAATGGAGGGAGTATCTACTTATCTTCGAAATAAAATATGCTAGTAGATCCATATATTACTACTGTATCACTTGGAAAGATATATACGTACCTACTACCTGCTACTGCTTCTTGATACACGTACGTACTGGAGTAGATGAGATGAGATGGGCGCCGTGGCTGTCTGTGTTGGCTTTCTGCTGTTGAGATGAGATGGGCGTTGCGTGTAGGTGTTTTTGCTGTTGTTTGTCTCATGCATAAGAGAGCCACGGGTTTCTTTTTTCTTTAGCACATCATTTATTTTGACTGCTACTGCTGGCAACTGTGAGGAATTTTATGTTTCCAAATGAAAAAAACTCGGGTCTTCAGCATATCACTCTCCACCTAGCTCAACAAGTCAGTTCTTTGTTCACAAGGGAAAGGGAGTAGAACTAAGCCAGAATTTTGAATACTGCAAAGTGTTATACTAAGAAATACAATCATACATACACCCAAGCATCGCCACTGGTGGCAGCAGCTGCCAACTTGTAAATACAATTTAGACTAGACTCCCCGCAATCAATCTTGAGGTGACAACAAAGACAAATCTTTCCAATCATATATTTGCGTAGCATTCTACTAGTACATCACAACAGATCAACATACATGTTTATTCGAGCCACCGGAATCTCAAATCCTATCGAGCGGTCTTCCTCACTCAGCCAAGAAAGCCAAAAATACATTTTTCAAGCAACTCATCTCGTCAAATAAATCTTGAGATTGCCATCTATCTCCAATATACCACAATGTTTATTCTAGATCATGTTTACCTCTCCAGATCATGTTTATTCTAGCTAGCTACATGTACAACAATGACACCAATAGAAACATGTACAACAATGTTTATTCTAGCTAGCTACATATGTACACCACATGTCTTGAATCCCTGCTCCGCCACATTGGTATCCCTAGAGAGCCATCTGTTCATCTGTCGGTGCGCTTCCTTCGTGCTTGTAGTCTTCAAGTCCAACAGCACCTGCTCAGTGGTCAAAACCAGAGCAAGAGACAATGATGCCAGGAGAGGTCATGTGACACCTACAACCTCTCCTCCCGGCACACAACTCCCTCGCCAGACGACAGGATGCATGTGCCTAAGCTCAAAAGCTTTCTTGTGCAACTCATAAGACGCATGAATTATAACATTAGCATGTATAAGAACCATAGTTCAATCTAGCTATGGAGCAAACATAGAACAAAATATCAGTTAAACATCAACCACACAAAACGAACATATAAATGCTCGCGTGACCTGTACAGAGAAGATACTATAGAAGACTGCCAAAAGGGCTACATTTAATATTTTACTAGGTAGGTTTATTATCCATTTGAAGCTACAATATGTTGTTACACATGATCATCTGACTAAACTAGATTGTTTCATACTTCTAAAGAAGTTTCTTTTATGTTGGAACAACAAGCAAATTTCTCTTCCTTCATATCTCAAGCCCTAATAATTTACAAAGGCAGATCAGGATGAGAAAAAATAGCTTCCTTTCAAGGGAATATTGTCTTGCTGCACGTCTACTTTGCTTAATCAGAGCAAAACTAATAAAAATCTATCAAAAGGTGCAATGCAAGAGCACTAAATCTTTAGACCCGAGAAAACACCAGAGACTATTTAAACTTGATAGTTGCAGCACTACTTGTGTCCCATCTCAGCAATGATGTAGCAGAAATAAGTATGTGCCCTTCTTTTTAGCATGTCGAGATTTACCATGAGATCGGCAAACAAAATGATAACAACAAATTCGGTTGAGCAGGCACAATTTCAGCTTCCATTGCGAACTTTACCATTTCTTCATCACAACTAATGCACACATGGCTGATGTGGTATATTATATTCATGTGTTGATGAATATGAAGCTCTCATAGAATTCTACATTCCTATCCATGGAAACTGACATTATCATTCACTATTGGGCCTCATTCAAATTTCCAAGACCTGAAGCATCTCTTAAAATAACAGAAAAACAGCAAACCTGACTTCTTGCTTGAGCTGGCCGTGGCAGTCAAAGCCGCCCTTCATCGCCTCGGTCCTCTCCGACTTGCCGTGTTCCAACACGAAATCCATCTTCTTATCGCACCATTCCTGTCAGCAGAACAAAGTGCACGAAAGAGGGGAATCAGTCATAGGTATTGGTATAGAGAATACACTATAGAAGACTGCCAAAAGGGCTATAGTGGAAAACATTTAATATTTTACTAGGTAGGTTTATTATCCATGTACTACAATATCTTGTTACACGTGGTCATATGCCTGGACTTGATTGTTTCATACCTCTAAAGAACTTTCTTTTATGTTGGAACAACAGGCAAATTTCTCTTCCTTCGTATCTCAAGCCCTAATAATTGACAAAGGCAGGTTAGGAGGACAAAAAATAGCTTCCTTTCAAGGGAATATTGCTTGCTGCATGTATACTTTGCTTAATCAGAGAAAAACTATTACAAAAAACAGCTTCCTTTCGAAAGATGCAATGCGAGAGCACTAAAACTTTAGACCAGAGAAAACACCACAGACTATTCAGACTCAATAGTTGCAGCACTACTTGTGTCTCATCTCTAGAGTACGTGCCCTTCTGTTTAACATGTTGAGATTTACAACGAGACAAAGAAGACATGCCAAACGGAAAGGAACAAGATTGACAAACAAGATGATAACAATAAATTTGATTGATTAGGAACGTACTTGAGCAGCCAAACTTTCAGCTTCCTTTGCCAACTTGATCATTTCTTCATCACAACTAATGCAGACATGGCTGAGCTCCATGGAGAAGAATCACACAACAGACCGGACCAAGGCCCCTGGCCTTCCATGGCTGCCAATGTGTGCCTAAATAAAACAAGGTGATCTGCTTGACATCATCCAGTGAGCTGATGAGGACGATCAACCTCTTGGTACCTGAATAGCAAGCGAGACAACATTGTTAGACCAAGTTTTTTTTAAAATATATGATAAGAAACTTCAATGGAAGCATAGAAACAAATGAACCTACAGAAAAGCTCTTAACATATACTCAATAAATATAAGTAATGAATCGAGAAACTGTAATGGTTGTAAAAGCGGAGAACACAACTAACAAAAAGTTAACCGAGAAGTTTCAACAGAAAGGATGAGATGGAGCAATAGCATGGCGGAGTCAGATTTCATAAAGGGGGTCGCTCCATAAGTAACATTTAGTTTGTACTGGCACCTATATGGTGACATGTTTTCAAGATTCTTGCTACATAACTACGTGCGATTCCAGTTGAAGCAAAAAAGATCACTAACTTGACAACTTCCAAGATTGTTAATTCACTCCAGATTTACTTTGTGTGAGCATATGAGGGGCTCAGATTACAAAGCAAAAATGTCTGGTGTATCTACTGAAACGCATGCTTTTTGTAGATGTAAGAATATACCATGTACCATCTTGTAACTTGGGTAATCAAGCAAGAAAAAAATAGACGAAAGAGATTAAATTACCTAAGTTGTTCTACCAAGACAGCACATTAGCAGACCTAGTGTCTTCACAATTCCATATCCACCCCTTTCCACCCAACTACCCTGCCTACAAGCAAAAGAAGCCCAAACCAAATGAAAATTCGAATAAGTTGAGTCCAGGGTAGTAACTGAAGACACGTATATTGCCAGGTCGGAGCAATCGGATGCGAGGAGCTCACCGTGGTTGTTTCGGAGCCGATGGTGAGTTGTGACTCCTCGATCGCACGGAAGGCGCCGATGATCCTACCACCACGCACTATGAAACCCTTGTCCTCTGCATTAATCTTTTTTTTTGAGGATAAATCTAGTCCTCTGCATTAATAGGTGATGATGTTTTTCTGGATCAATCCTGCTGCTACACAAGGAACAAGACAAACAACAAGATACTCTTGATGTCAAATCCAACAAACAAAGAAGAAATCATAGGGAGGGATCCATAAAAAAGAAAAGCGACATGTACGGCCTTGACGCTGGAGCAAGATACAAAAAAAAACTAAAGTAAAACCAATGTCTTCATTTAGACACACGAACAACCCTGCCCATAGCAAATAGCACACAAAACTATTTGCTATCACAAAAAAATGGTTTAGACATTACAACAATGACCCAAGTCTTAGGAGTAGCAAATAACTCAGCACACACACTGTCCTGACTTAGACATACATTAATGATTAGATTGTCTGAAACTAAAATCCCATGTACACATAAAACCAACACAACACAAAATGGACACGGAAAATGGGCGAGAGAGAGAGAGAGAGAGAGAGAGAGAGAGAGAGAGAGAGATAGAGTACCTTGACGAGCAGCGGATGAGCTAGCAGAAGCACACAGGAGAGCTCCATGGCATCGGAGGTCCAGTCCAGCGATGCCCAATTTGTGCCCCCCCCCCCCCCCCCCCCACACCCCCCCCGACCTGCTCACTTGTAAAGATCTCTGACAAAGGTCACGATGGAAGAACAAAAGGGCACTAAACAACTAAAGTCCGTAGACAAAGGAAGAAGCTACTCACAACCTAAAAATAGGCATTGCATGAATTATTTCCAAACACCACTAACACTGCGAGCATAGAAATAATACAGCAGATATATTTTAATCAAATAGTTGTTTCTTGCATAATTAGATCTCAGAAAAGAGCATGGCAAGTAATTTACTTGACAAGTAGATCAGTATATTTACCGCTAAAACAGAGAGGCCTTTAATAAAAGTAGGACATACTAGAATAGGGCCCTTCTTGCATAATTTCTTAAGTTGTTCTACGAAGATAGCACATTACCAGACCTAGTGTCCTCACAATTCCAGATCCCCCCCTTTCCACCCAACTCCCCTGCCTACAAGCAAAATTCGAAGAAGTTGAGTCAAGGGTAGTAACTGAAGCAACATATATTGCCATGTCCAAAAAAGAGAATGCTAAGATTGTTTACATGTTCATAGAAAATGCATTTATCCAGAATTATTATCGAGTGAGTTTGTAGCAGTTATGACCATAAGGCAAAAACCAAATATGCGCGGATTGGGAAACCTGAGTTCCTAAACAAGGAATGTAGTACCATGTGAAATTAATTAATTAGTACTACTCTTCGATAAAAACTAGCGTACATGGTATTTGAGTTGATGATCAGTATCAAGATCAGTCAAGATAAAGTTCAATCTTGCAAGGGAAAATAGTGATCAAGAAAACCTAACAAGCTTTACGCTTCTAGATGTGCCAATTGGTTAAATATTTGACATAGCCGATGGTTTCACTATCTCTTACTGTTGTTGTTTCTAGTTTTCAATTTCTAGAGACCCTCTGATTAAAAGGTCATTACAATCACTAAATCATAGTTAGAATTTAGCAAAGCCCAGGCATCAAAGAAAGAGTAATATTCATGTTCTATCTTTAATGTAGCTCTATTATATAATAATAAGAAATTAGATCAACATAAGATGGCCACACCATCAAAGAGACAAAAAACACATTGTATTCTTATATATATAGTTCAATTCTTAATGAAAGTTACAATGTTGAGGCAATCAGAATTCTGAGAACAATGTTCCGATTCAGAAATTACTTACGGCCTCATGGATTCACAGGGTTACGAGAAAACCACAGGAATATTAAAATGTGGGAGTGTTTCTGGAAGAATGTATAGGTGTTGTTTATGGATTGATGATGCTTAACAAGATACACAGATTACTTAACCAGTACAGAGTTTGGACTACTTTACTCTAATGAACTGAATTGTGCACAATACTGGCTACATAGGGGAGAAGTTGTTTTCTGTTTTCACAGAAAAAACTTTGGTGACTCAATAGGCTAGTGTGTAGATCCAAAAAAGCAAACAGAACTAGGTATGATTCAAAGAGAGAGAAATTTCAACGGTCGATACAAAACTGCACTAGTTTTCAAAAATAAATCCGATGATTTTCTCTAGTTAAATACCATTCACGGCGCATGACCGAAACAAAACACAGGACCATATAAAAGAAGCATCAGAACACTCTTTGGACTTGTTTCCTCCACTGTACACACTAAAGAAAAAGTAAAGTAAGCATTTCCTGTAATTTCCAACTGATTAAACATAACAAGCATTAGAAATTATCAGCTACAAATTCCAGGATACCAAAATATAAGTGTATAGACTCAAGCAGGAGATACTTTTCAAGTTACTGAAAACACCAGAGGTGGTGCTAAAGGGTCATACAGCCCAGCAATGAAGGCTACACTGTACAAGTCTTAACTTCTTTGAAGTGGCTAGGGATAGGCGTGTGCTTTAACTAGGCAGCAGCCTTAAGCATGTGTCAGACCACTAGCAAGACTCACAAGAACAACTGTACATAGATAACAACTTAAAAAAGACCACGTGTTAAGTGCCAGAGACACAAACCAAGCACCATAGAGCCGGGCATTAACCGAAGCAGCTCCACGAGTCACTAAACTAACACATAAGTTCACTAAAGTCCGTTGATATTAGATACTCCCTCCGATCCAAAATAAGTTTGTGGTTTTAGTTCAAATTGAACTAAAACTTGAAGGAAATATGCCCTAGAGGCAATAATAAAGTTGTTATTTTATATTTCCTTATATCATGATAAATGTTTATTATTCATGCTAGAATTGTATTAACCGGAAACTTGATACATGTGTGGATTGTAGGGTAACGCAGCAGAAAACAAAAATTTTCCGCCCTACGCACCAGCCCAGGACCACTATGGAGACTGCATACAAGGTTTGATCATGTTCGTTACCGACTCGTAGCGCAGCGGAAGTAGAGTCGATGACGATCGGCGGTGCAGATCCCCGCAGCTAGGATTTACAACCTCCCAACCGCGAGGATGTATACCCTCGTCTTCCCTTCGGACAGCCCTCCGGGAGGCGGTCGAACAGTCCCCCGGACGATGTCGCGGACAGCCCTTCGGGAGGACCTTCGAAACTCGAATGGTCACTCGGACAGTCCTTCGGGAGGACTCACAGAACTCGGACCGTCACTTGGACAGCCCTTCGGGAGGCACTCCCGAACAGCCCCTCGGGCACTAAGATCGAAACTATGACCTCTCTACAGAGTTGCACACATACGGTGTCACCTATCCGGCAGGGCTTCGCCGTCCAGAACTAGTTCCTGCCGGAACCCAGACAGCCTTTCGGCTCTACGAAACTCTTTTCGTGGGAGGGAGAGAGAAGCCAGATAACATCTTGGCATGTGTATGAGAGCAAGGGATGGGGAGAATGGCAGCCCCTTCTCCTCCTTTTATAGGCCAAGGCAAGGGGTGGGGTGGGATGTTGAAATACCAAAATACCCAAGCTTTATGTCACACATGAAAGGGCATAATGGTAACACAAGGGGGGCACCAAGGGGACACCACCATGGCAGCCCTTGGGCCGGCCCACACCTTGTCTCCCCATGGGGGAGGGCCCCCCCCAACAAGCCACCAACATGTCTCCATGAAACATGCATGCTCCCTAGACAAAAAGCCACCAAACATGCAACCCCCGATTCGTGGGATCTTGTCCCCTCGCGCTGAGACAAGATGTTTTCCGCGAAACTTTTTCTGAAAAATTCCAAAAAGTCCCAGAACATTTCCGGCACCCTCTAAAATTATTCTGGGCATGATCCGAAACATTTTCGATGCGGTGGTTTTCATCAGCGGAAAGCATTAACAGCGGTTACGGCAGTTTCGGAACATTTCCGGTTTTTCTCTCCGAAAATTCCCAGAAGTTCCCAGACCAATTCTGGCATCCTCTGAAAATTTCCAGGCGGTGCCGAAACCCTTTTTGACCAAATAATATATTCCGAAACAACTTTTCGGTTTTACCGAAACTCTTTCGGTGTTCTCTCTCTCGGAACTCTTCTGTTGTCTCCGAAACATTTTCGGTGACTTTCTCTCAGACTCCCTGTCTAGCGTTCAACAGATAGATGACCCTTAAGCGTGTGACCCTATAGGTTCGGTGAAGTATAGACATGACCGGAACACTTTCCGATCAATGATCAGCATCGGAGCCGTGGACACCCATATTGACCCCTATACCCACACGAATGAATATTCGAGTGAACCTCCAGTTGCCGTGTGCTATTCCTGATGCTTCGCGATATGTTACAAATACCCAAGGTGAGACATGTTGGCATTCCCGTGGATCAACAACTTGTCCACTATGCTAGTTACCTCGTTACCGGTATTGTTCTCTTTTCTCGTTACCGTGTTCCGGCATCCCCGTGATCAAATCACAAAGTGTCTGGCCAGACGATGATGGATACCGTAACACCGAGAGGGCCCAGAGATATCTCTCCATCGCCGGAGGAGCAAATCCCAATCTTGAGCTATCAAGTTACTTGACATACTTTTCCATGAACCCGTAAGCCGCCGTAATAGCCACCCATTTACGGATGACGTTTAACAAACCCCAAAGTTCATGAAGCAAGCATGAAGAAACTCGATACTCTCATGGTCTAAGGAATTATGCAAACATTAACCATCTCTGCGTTATTAACCATTAACTTGTGACGAATGTATCTCATAGCATAACATCAATCGGGTCGATTCAGCACAAATGTTCTTCTAACATTTGTGCCCTCAAAGTTGCTGGCATAGACATGCCTATGATTGGGAAAACATAATCATCATGCAACACTTGAGCTAGTCTTAGAGGCATGACTAGGAATACATTTTATCGTTTATTATTCCACACGTGCACATGGGTTTTCCCCAGAGCCTTTATGGATATACGGGCTCGGGAACCACAGCAGTTATAGCATGGAACATAAACCTAATTATGAACACGGAGATAAATAATAACATTTATTATTGCCTCTAGGGCATATCTCCTACAGACTCCCACTTGCACTAGAGTCAATAATCTAGTTAATGCTAATGCACTTTACACCTGTGGCACACCGGTGTAAATATGCTTCGCTTGTGGTATAGCCTGATGTCCAACGGATCTGACGACTTCAGCTCCGTGTGTATCTTTGCATATCCTCACATTTTCACGCTTTCACAAAATTCATATTTTGTGTGGACTTGGCTTTGTATGTATGTGAATCACAGGTCGAACCTGGATTCCTCAGACTGAGTTACGGAGCAACTACCTGCAGTAGTTGTAGGGTAACGCAGCAGAAAACAAAAATTTTCCGCCCTACGCACCAGCCCAGGACCACTATGGAGACTGCATACATGGTTTGATCATTTTCGTTACCGACTCGTAGCGCAGCGGAAGTAGAGTCGATGACGATCGGCGGTGCAGATCCCCGCAGCTAGGATTTACAACCTCCCAACCGCGAGGATGTATACCCTCGTCTTCCCTTCGGACAGCCCTCCGGGAGGCGGTCGAACAGTCCACCGGACGATGTCACGGACAGCCCTTCGGGAGGACCTTCGAAAACCGAACGGTCACTCGGACAGCCCTTCAGGAGGACTCACAGAACTCGGACCGTCACTTGGACAGCCCTTCGGGAGGCACTCTCGAACAGCCCCTCGGGCACTAAGATCGAAACTACGACCTCTCTACAGAGTTGCACACATACGGTGTCACCTATCCGGCAGGGCTTCGCCGTCCAGAACTAGTTCCTGCCGGAACCCAGACAGCCTTTCGGCTCTACGAAACTCTTTTCGTGGGAGGGAGAGAGAAGCCAGATAACATCTTGGCATGTGTATGAGAGCAAGGGATGGGGAGAATGGCAGCCCCTTCTCCTCCTTTTATAGGCCAAGGCAAGGGGTGGGGTGGGATGTTGAAATACCAAAATACCCAAGCTTCATGTCACACATGAAAGGGCATAATGGTAACACAAGGGGGGCACCAAGGGGACACCACCATGGCAGCCCTTGGGCCGGCCCACACCTTGTCTCCCCATGGGGGGGGGGCCCCAACAAGCCACCAACATGTCTCCATGAAACATGCATGCTCCCTAGACAAAAAGCCACCAAACATGCAACCCCCGATTCGTGGGATCTTGTCCCCTCGCGCTGAGACAAGATGTTTTCCGCGAAACTTTTTCTGAAAAATTCCAGAAGGTCCCAGAACATTTCCGGCACCCTCTAAAATTATTCTGGGCATGATCCGAAACATTTTCGGTGCGGTGGTTTTCATCAGCGGAAAGCATTAACAGCGGTTACGGCAGTTTCGGAACATTTCCGGTTTTTCTCTCCGAAAATTCCCAGACCAATTCTGGCATCCTCTGAAAATTTCCAGGCGGTGCCGAAACCCTTTTTGACCAAATAATATATTCCGAAACAACTTTTCGGTTTTACCGAAACTCTTTCGGTGTTCTCTCTCTCGGAACTCTTCCGTTGTCTCCGAAACATTTTCGGTGACTTTCTCTCAGACTCCCTGTCTAGCGTTCAACAGATAGATGACCCTTAAGCGTGTGACCCTATAGGTTCGGTGAAGTATAGACATGACCGGAACACTTTCCGATCAATGATCAGCATCGGAGCCGTGGACACCCATATTGACCCCTATACCCACACGAATGAATATTCGAGTGAACCTCCAGTTGCCGTGTGCTATTCCTGTTGCTTCGCGATATGTTACAAATACCCAAGGTGAGACATGTTGGCATTCCCGTGGATCAACAACTTGTCCACTATGCTAGTTACCTCGTTACCGGTATTGTTCTCATTTCTCGTTACCGTGTTCCGGCATCCCCGTGATCAAATCACAAAGTGTCTGGCCAGACGATGATGGATACCGTAACACCGAGAGGGCCCAGAGATATCTCTCCATCGCCGGAGGAGCAAATCCCAATCTTGAGCTATCAAGTTACTTGACATACTTTTCCATGAACCCGTAAGCCGCCGTAATAGCCACCCAATTACGGATGACGTTTAACAAACCCCAAAGTTCATGAAGCAAGCATGAAGAAACTCGATACTCTCATGGTCTAAGGAATTATGCAAACATTAACCATCTCTGCGTTATTAACCATTAACTTGTGACGAATGTATCTCATAGCATAACATCAATCGGGTCGATTCAACACAAATGTTCTTCTAACATTTGTGCCCTCAAAGTTGCTGGCATAGACATGCCTATGATTGGGAAAACATAATCATCATGCAACACTTGAGCTAGTCTTAGAGGCATGACTAGGAATACATTTTACCGTTTATTATTCCACACGTGCACATGGGTTTTCCCCAGAGCCTTTATGGATATACGGGCTCGGGAACCACAGCAGTTATAGCATGGAACATAAACCTAATTATGAACACGGAGATAAATAATAACATTTATTATTGCCTCTAGGGCATATCTCCTACATGGATACATAGACAAAACACCGTGTCCCTAGTAAGCCTCTACTTGACTAGCTCGTTAATCAAAGATGGTTAAGTTTCATAACCATAGACATGTGTTGTCATTTGATGAACGTGATCACATCATTAGGAGAATGATGTGATGGGCAAGACCCATCCGTTAGCTTAGCATATTGATCATTCAGTTTTATTGCTACTATTTTCTTCATGTCAAATACATATTCCTTCGACTATGAGATTATGCAACTCCCGGATACCGGAGGAATACCTTGTGTGCTATCAAACGTCACAACGTAACTGGGTGATTATAAAGATGCTCTACAGGTATCTCCGAAGGTGTTTGTTGGGTTGGCATAGATCGAGATTAGGATTTGTCACTCCGAGTATCGGAGAGGTATCTCTGGGCCCTCTCGGTAATGCACATCATAAAAAGCCTTGCAAGCAAAGTGACTAATGAGTTAGTTGCGAGATGATGTATTACGGAAAAAGTAAAGAGACTTGCCGGTAACAAGATTGAATTAGGTATGAAGATACCGATGATCGAATCTCGGGCAAGTAACATACCGATGACAAAGGGAATAATGTATGTTGTCATAACGGTTCGACCGATAAAGATCTTCGTAGAATATGTAGGAGCCAATATGAGCATCCAGGTTCCGCTATTGGTTATTGACTGGAAATGTGTCTCGGTCATGTCTACATAGTTCTTGAACCCGTAGGGTCCGCACGCTTAACGTTCGATGACGATTTTGTATTATATGAGTTATGTGATTTGGTGACCGAATATTGTTCGAAGTACCGGATGAGATAACGGACATGACGAGGAGTCTCAAAATGGTCGAGATGTAAAGATTGATATATAGGATGATGGTATTCGGACACCGGAAGTGTTCCCGAGGGTACCGGGTACATATCGGGTCACCGGAAGGGGTTCCGGGCATCCCCGGCAAAAGATATGGGCCTAATGGGCCAAGAGGGGAAACACAGCAGCCAACAGGGGCTGCTGCGCCCCCCATATGGGCCGCACCTGAGGGGAAGGAAAGAGGGGAAGAGAGAAGGAAGGGGAGGGATTCGGCCTCCCCCTTCCTTCCCTCCTCCCTCCTCCTTCCTTTCCCCTCCGGTAAATAAGGAAGGGGGGAGGCCGAATTGGGGAGGCGCCCAAGTAGGATTCCTCCTACTTGGAGCGCCCCCTGCTGCTCCCCTCCCTCTCCCACCTATATATACATGGGAGGGGGCGCCTAGAACACACAACAACATATGTTAGCCGTGTGCGGCGCCCACCTCCACAGATTACACCCTCGGTCATATTCTCTCAGTGCTTAGGTGAAGCCCTGCGCGGATCACTTCACCATCACCGTCACCACACCGTCGTGCTGACGGAACTCATCTACTCCCTCGACACTTTGCTGGATCAAAAGTTCGAGGGACGTCATCGAGCTGAACGTGTGCAGAACTCGGAGGTGTCGTACGTTCGGTGCTTGATCGATCGGAACGAGAATAAGCTCGACTACATCAACCGCGTTGTCAAACGCTTCCGCTTTCGGTCTACGAGGGTACGTAGACACACTCTGCCCCTCTTGTTGCTATGCATCTCCTAGATAGATCTTGCGTGAGCGTAATTTTTTTTTGAAATTGCATCCTACGTTACCCAACAAAGCTGACACTTATTTAGGATCGGATGGAGTAATATACAAGACTCCACACCATTAAATCCGACAAGTTAACTTTATAGCCCATGGTACATAGAAGCAGAACGACCTACATACTACATAAAGGAGACATATCATCGTCAACACAGTCACATACCACAGCATACTACATACCAGGTCAATTTGAGCATCTACTAGGCATGTATGCGCCTCAACAAAATAGAATAACTTCCAGAACTTCCCCTACTAGCCACCGTGCTTGTTTGAGCATCTACTAGGCAGGAGCTCACCGTGCTTGTTTTGGAGCCGATGCCGAACAACGCCTCCTAAATCGCACGGAACGCGCCGAGGATCCTACCACCGCGAACTATGAACCCCTTGTCCTCTGCATTTATATTTTTCTTTCTTTTTTGAGGATAAAACTAGTCCTCTTCATTAATACGTGATGATGATGTTCTGGATCAATCCTGCTGTTGCACAAGGACAAGAGAAACAACAAGATACTCGTGATGTCAAATCCAAAAAGCAAAGAAGAAATCATAGGGAGAGATCCATAAAAAGAGAAAGCGACATGTACGCCCTTGACGCTGGAGCAAGATACAAAAAAAAGCTAAAGTAAAACCAATGTCTTCATTTAGACACACAAACAACCCTGCCTATAGCAAATAGCACTCAAAACTATTTGCACACACAAAGTCTTGGTTTAGACATTACAACAATGAACCAAGTCTTAGGAGTAGCATATAACTCACACACACATTGTCCTGACTTAGATATTACAATAATGAATAAATTGTCTGAAACTGACATCCCATGGTACACATACAACCAACACACCACAAAGTGGAAATGGAAAGCAGGGCGAGAGAGAGATAGAGAGTACCTTGAGAAGCAGCGGAAGAGCTAGTAGAAGCACACAGGAGAGCTCCATGGCATCGGAGGTCCAGTCCGGCGATGCCCAACATGTTCACCCCGACCTGCTCACCTGTCAAGGTATCTGACAAAGGTCACCCTGGAAGAACAAAAGGGCCTTAAACAACTCTATAGTCAGCAGGCAAACGAAGAAGCTACTGACAACCTAAAGGTGGCACCTAAAAATAAGCAGTGCATGAATTATTTCCAAACACCACTAACACGGCAAGCATAGAAATAATACAACGGGATATATTATTAACCAAATAGTTTTTGTTGCATAACTAGTTCTCATAAAATGGCATGGGAAGTAATTTACTTGACAAGTAGACCAGTATATTTACCAATCAACTGCCTAGTTACATACATATTTTTTTTTACTATTTTCTCATTGTATCCAGCAAGACAATGAGGTAAGAAAGACACAACCAAACCATTAACTTTATGTATACATCATTGATGGAAAAAAAATTCCATACATCACACATATTCATGTTGTCCTGTAGCTATTAAACTTGTTTGGAAGCACAAGAATAATCAACTATTCATCGGGAAGAATTCCATACATCATTGAACCATGGTGAACTTCACGTGTACAGGGTGTGTTTTCACATAACTAAATCTTGTGAGCATCTTACAGAGCATATTCTATAAATCATACACAGCCACCATCTAAACATACTGTCCACATAAATATTAGTGATTTTTTTTTCCAAAATATGAACTAAACAGCTTTAAAACAAAATGAAAAGTTATCAAAAATCCCAAGTACACATTTCTAGAACAAACTGAAAAAGATATCAATATATAAGCACCAATATGCCTCACAATGGATCACATAAAAAATGAAGTTGGTCATTAATCCATCCTAAAATACGAACTGTACTGGAATCAAAATCAAATTCTTTCTACTACTGTTACATAAGAAACATTGTAGTTGATCCTAAACTTCACAGGAAACATCACGAAATCATCTTGTTCCAAACAGGGTCGCGGAGGATAGAAAAAGACCTTTAAGAAATCCACACACCGTTCGGATCCCGCTGGTTAGTGGTATTCTTGCTCCCTTTATTTTGACTAGCAGTGATAAAATTTTGCACCTACAATATTAAAAAACATCTCATACTGCTGACTGATGCATGTCTATGTGATTTCCATTCTATTGACATATAAAATTGCAGGGTTCCAACACAAGAAATACTAAATTGCTTGAACCAATGAACTAACCAGCCAACAACATTATTGTACTTGATTAAAAGCTAGCGATGTGCCAAAATGCACTCACCATCTGATGACCGATGCAGCCAGACATGCCGTGTTCCTCTTCGCTTTGGCGCTCACCATCCCCACAAGTGTGACCTGCATATCCCCCAACCCAAAACATTAGTCTATATACCTATGGAAAATAATAGCTGACACTGATGATTATTATTGCCTGTAAAGACAGTCTGATTTTGAAGGCTCTGTACTTGAAATCTTACAGGAATTTCTTATTGTTTCATCCAGGTGCCATATGTCCTAGCAGCGGAGTGGAAAAAATGTGTCTACTTGTAAAATGCATGCAGCAGCAAGGGGAGCACTTGTAATTATTGATATATTTATTTTCTCAAAACTGGAGACATAAATAGCACTAAGCACGTTATTACTGCACATGCCAATATGCTCGGTGTAGCGACCCAACCCGAATGGCTCAAAGTCTCTGTGCTTAAGTGTCATCCCTGGATCGGTATGCTGACACACACAGTACTCGAGGATTTATAACAGAGGGAAATCACATGTATAAAGTAACGTAAATACTATTACCTCAATCCATATAGCGGAAGTAACAACAAGGTTGTGGATTCCCATCAACACCAACGGCAAAGTTGAGTGTAGAAATCGTAACCCTAACGTATCACTTACTCGTCGTAAGAATTCCTGCAACATGAGACGTTGCAGCCATGTAGGTCAGTACATTGAATGTACTGGCAAATTCACACCATAGGATAATGATGAATAATAGCTATCACTATATGCATATTTGGCTGGTGGAGGCTCTAGGTTTAACATGATTTTGCGAAAAGCTAATTTTTTTCCTACAACAAAGGAATTTATTTTATTTAACTATCATGGTGGTTGAAACATTGAGAAGGTAAAACCCCCTCTCAATCCCAATTAAAAGTAATCATTAATCCCAACAAATTAATTTAGAGTGATGGGATTCAATATGAAAATCCAAGAACCAGATACTCAAGATGTCCATAACCAGGGACACGGCTAATCATGATTAGTTTTTACACTCTGCAGAGGTTTGTGCACTTTTCCCCACAAGACTCGATCTCCTCCGTTGGATTTCTCGCACTACATGGTGTTTGAGAAACGGATGACCGAGACACAGTCTTTCAGAAACATTTACTCTTTACTCTGGGTAGACAGTTACACCTACTTTCCCCTACATCTGCTAGCCTACCACTGAAAGAGGTCATGTAACATACTCAACTATGCTAGAGCCCATAATAGCTTGTGGCTGCACACGGAAGTTTCTAGCATGAATAATCTTATGATCCCTTTGAGCCTGGGTGGCGGACCGTAGGAGGATCACACGGTATATCCCCGGGATCTCCTAGGACAACACTGGTATATCCCCAGGTGCCCAAACAAGCAATCCACCCAGATGTGTATTAAAGTTGCCACCTTAAGTTGACCATTAATTAAAAATCTCACATCTGTCATGGATACACTCAAAACCCAATCCGCGTCTACGAGCATAGCATGGCAACATAAGCATAGCGTGGAAGTAACTCCCAAGGGTTTTATAATAAAAGGGCAATAGGTTGTACCTCATCATCTACTTCCCAGTACCCACAAGTTAATCACATCCTAATCATGCAATATTTGAGGGTCGAAACTAATGCATAAAAACTGGGTAACGAAGAAGTATGATCAATGTGTTACTTGCCTTGCTGACGATCCACAAAACCTAGGGACTCGTAGAAGCACGCTTCGCACTCCGGGTACTCTATCGCAAACAAACAATAGCATACATAAGTAATCAAGCGAAGATGCACGGGTAAAACCCAGATAAGAAGACCTAACCAGAAAGTTCAACTGAAGAACTCTGGTTTGCAAAAAGAATCAAATCAAACAAAGCAACGAAACTCAAACTGCGAAAGAAACAAGCTTTGATTACTAATCTGGACTAAAGTCAAATTTTACAGTAGCAAAAACTTGTTTAAGTTGGTTAAACAGAAAGAGGGCTTCGAGACGAAGATCTAGGCGCTTGAATCGCCTGATTCCGACAAACGAGCGAAAAGTTATACTAAAACGAAAATCGGATCAGAAATCGCGATCGAAAATAATCGCGAAAAACCCGAGAAAAAGAAAAACTAACGAACAGGCTAACGAACGAATGTTCGCTGTCTGCGGTTAAACGGTGAAAACCGTTCGTTAAAACGAACGTACGGACGAACGTCCGCTAAATAACTAAACCGACGGAAAACCGATCTAAAAAAAATAAACCGGAATTAAAAAAACCGAATCTAGATCTAGGGTTTAAACAAAAACCGATCGGTTTTTCTCACGAAACCGACGGAGGCGGCGGCTACCACCGGCGGTCGGCGGGACGGCGGCGGCGGCAAGCGGCGGCAGCGGCAGCAGCAGCGTGCGGCGGCGGCGGCGGCGGCTCCGGCGGCGGGGTCGGGAGGCGGCGGCGTCAGGCGGAGGCGGCAGCGGCTCTGGCGGCGGCGAGCGGCGGCAGCGGCAGCGTGCAGCGGCGCGGCGGCGGCGGGGCTGGCCGAGAGAGAGGGGGGCGGCGGTATTTAAGGGGGGGGGGGCTGGGCAGGGTGGCTTGGGGCAGGGGGCGAGGGCGGCGACGACGGCGGCTCGGACTCCCTGGAGGAGTCCGGCTCGGGGACGGGGGCGAAGGCGGCGGCGGCCTGCTGGGCCGGCTGGGCTTCGGCCCAGTTTGGTCCGCGAAGTTTTTTTTTTTAAATAATTCCGCGCAGAAAAACAAATAAAAGAAATACTAAACGGACTCCAAAATTCCCGTAATAAATTTTCCCCGTCCTCTAAAAATCTCCCGGACAAGGTAAACATTTATTTGGGACTCTAATGCAATTTTGAAAAATGCATATTTTTTTCTAAATTCAAATAAAATTGCAATAAAATCCAAATAAATTATTTATTTGATTTTAATATTTTTCCTCCAATATTCCATTTATTTTGGAGAAGTCATATTATCTCCTCTCATATATTTTTAATATGAAATATTTTCGGAGAGAAAAATAGTTAAACCAAATTGATCCCTGTTTCAATATTTGAGAAAATTCAAATATGAAAACGGTGAAATCCCCAACTCTCTCCGTGGGTCCTTGAGTTGCTTAGAATTTTCGAGGATCGCAAAACGAAATGCAATAAAATATGATATGCAGTGAATGATCTATGTATAACATTCCAAATTAAAAATTTGGGATGTTACACTCGGCCATTTGGACAAATATTTTTTTTTGACGGAGTTGGGCACAACATGGCGCTCACCTAGGTGGTAGGGACTAACCGAGGCAAGTTTGAAGTTACATCCAATTACAATTTGGAACTGCTAAATTTTCATGATCCTTTAAAGTTTTCATGATACTTCAATCATTATTTTTAATGAAATCTTTAATTCACCGACTAAATTACACACTTAGTTGAGAAGATTTAAGAAATTTGTAGTCCTTATCACCATTTGCAAAACTGGAAGTGGCTCCTCAGTAGGCATTTTGTTGAGGTACTTCCATGAATTAACAGATGAAATTCATGACCGTAAGCATGGAAATATAAGACGGATACACAGAGTTTTGACTTTTGACATGAATTAATATTCTTGTTCTTTCCAGCTTTTTGTTAGGAGCTAAAATTTAGTACGTCCATCATTGAAGTATAGCAAGCAATCAAGCACACACACCAGCTTCTAAAGCCTTCATATAATGGAGCTTTACCGGGTCGGTTCCATCACATAATGATACATAATTGATTGTTGATCTTAGGAGGGCTTCAAATATTTGACCATTACTGTTTTTATTGCCGATGAAGATTACCATGCTTTGGTTGGTATAGTGATTGATTGCTACAGTTTCGCACATGAGCAGAAGCACCCTAGCTAGGACATCTCCGAAGAAAGTTTTGGTTTTGACACGCCTAATGTACAAGTATCACAGAAGCACAACCGCCCAAAGCAGTAGGCACTGGGCACAGAGGGCGTGAGGGGATAGGAGCATAGAAGAGGAACCGAACCAACCGAAGAATGGAGGCAGAAGAGTCGCTGAGCTGCTTCCGTCAGCAATACTTGAGACCTGCAGCAATAGTGCGTCTCTCATGTGCACCTGCACCTGCACCTGCACCAACAAATAGAAATAGCATCAGGGAAGGAAGGGCAAGGGATAAAGAGGAAATGCAAGATGGGCGAGAGAGTACCTTCACGAGCAGCAGCGAAAGAGCAAGCAGAAGCACATGAGAGAGCACCATGGTGTCATGGGCTGAGCAAGGAGGTCCTGTCATCAATCAGCATAGAGCAATTTATAACTCATACACAAGGGGGCAATTTTGGAACAGCATAAGTTAATT
Organism: Thinopyrum elongatum; assembly: GCA_011799875.1. Taxonomy (NCBI): domain Eukaryota; kingdom Viridiplantae; phylum Streptophyta; class Magnoliopsida; order Poales; family Poaceae; genus Thinopyrum; species Thinopyrum elongatum. The sequence continues at coordinate 16,475,497 of CM022302.1, read as the reverse complement.
TAATTACTACATGCTACGTCTATCTGAAATTTGGCATATCACAAGGAGCTTACAGGAGAGCAGCAATGAACCAGAACAAGATGGATATGCCTCAGTCAACAAATACAAAGAATTATTTCAATCCTTCCAAGATATTTGCAGCAAAAAGAATTAATATAGTTACTCGAGTGTCATTTCTGCTACAGGGTTGCAAATGACTATATTCAACTACCATGATACATGTGTCATACTACCTTCGTCCGGAATTATTTCAATCCTTCCAAGATTTTTATGAGTGGTGAGAACAGTGACCTTCTGGACTAAGACAGGATATTTGGGTTGCAGAATTTTGGAGTCTTGGTGCTTGTTTTATTTGTGCAGAGATCTATTCTAACCTGAGCAGTTATTTAGCATATTCGTGCTAGTGGTTCATTTTTCCTGGAAAAGGTTTAAAAGTACTAACTTTTACCTCTATTTGTGACCATGTTTAGCAAACGATCTAACTTTAGTCACCTAAACATATTATCAGATCCAATAAACTGAAACAAAGACTACTGGCAGCATGTTTCGAGCCAACTTAGCATTATCTGTCGATAATATATAGTACTATACCCGTGCAAAAAAAAAACTGTACTATGTAATTGTTGATTGTTGAAGGAATACACGTACAGTAGGCAAGTACTACAGATCTAAATAGCATCTGTCGTACCTTCCGTGTTACCTGCAAGCACATCAGATAGCAGAGATTACAACGGCAAAAATTGAGTCAATATTACAAGGTTGCAACAGCTCACTCAAAAATAAAAATAGAAGTACAGCGAAACAAGTATCACAACCCAATATAATAAACGATGATTGGTCCTGATGCCACGGACGCACCCAGTTGCTTCAAATTCATTTACCAAACTCAGATGTAACCCTCCTGTTGCCACAAACTGAAGAAGAAACTGCATCTTTCTTGACACTATGAGATGGTGGTTCACTTTGCGTAGGTTTTACTTTGCGTCTGTGTGGAACTTAATGCATGCTTCATCATTGTATATGTAACACATCCGACAACACTAGTAGAAAAAGGCCCATTTGTACTGGTTCATAAGGCCCATTTGTCCCGGTTCGGTAACCGGGACTAAAGGGTCGGGACTAAAGCCCAACACCTTTAGTCCCGGTTCTTATACGAACCGGGACAGATGGGGCTCCACGTGGCCGCTGCGGCGAGCCCAGAGAGGAGGGCCTTTAGTCCCGGTTGGTAACACCAACCGGGACCAAAGATCATTCACGTGTCAGCAGCTCAGGAGCTGTGCGTTCTTTGTGTTTTTTTGAAAGGGGGGGGGGGGGAGGGGGGGGGGTTTGGGGGTTTTGTAGGGTTAATTTAGGGGTTTCATATATTGTGTTAGCTAGCTAATAGCTAGAGAGAAGTGTCCTCTCTTATCTCCGTGCTTGGTCGACGCTACGTACTATACGTATAGAGAGGACTCGACACGCTAGCTAGTAAGCAAATGAAGGAAACCATTAAGTAGACAAGATCGTCATGAACATATACAGAGAGAAGTGATCGACCTCCTCCTTCTCCGAGAGATTGGTCGAACAACAAGTTTTCGTATATCTATCTGACGCTACTAGCTACATATATACAATATAAGATCTCTTACAATCCCTAACATTTGATGTCAAGTTCCACATGGTATTCTCCGGCTGGATTGATGACGTGGTCAAGAAAGAATCCCGCACATTCCTCTTGAATTGCTTTTATGCGATCTTGTGGTAGGAGTTCATCCCGCATCTGCCAAATCTAATTTGAAGAAGGGGGTCAATACATATATCTGAATGAAACTCAACACAAATGATGGTAATAAAATAAAATTGTGAATATTATTGCTTACGCACTTCATATTGCTTTTCAGAGTAGCCCCGCTTAGAGGTCGTCGCGTTGTAGATGTACTCGCAAACGTATTATCCACAAAAATTATTCCCGCCTTCCTGCCACAACCACTTTACGAGAAATAAAGGTCAATCAAACTGATAATCAAGCATTATAAATGGTATTGATGAAACTAGCTAGAATCAATGGGAGATGCGCGGAACTAGCTAGTAGTACTTACTTTCGGGTGTGTAAATCGCAGCTCCCCGGCAGTCCCGGAGCTTCTGTGGTGAACACTTTCCAAACCCTGCGAGACAAAGAAAATAATTACTTGATATCAGGAAATGACCAAAGTTGCCGCTATAGTGCGATAATGATCGATTGAACTTACTTCTGGAGCATTTCAGTCATGGCCGCATACTCCTTGGGATCTTTTGGTCTTGAGTCTAAGACGGTTACTAGTCCCTGCTCAAGCTTAATCTCTAGGAGAATAAAGTGGAAGCTGCGCACGCATGCATAACACATCAATTACATTACTATAACCTCGAGTAATAAGGGAAACCGAATATGCAGAAAACAGTAACACTCACTTGAAGTTGTAAGGAAAGAGTATTTTATCTTTGTTTTGATTTTTAAGCAATGATTGTAGCAAGTTGGCCTCGGTTTCTTTCGCATGATATGTAACCGTCCATTCATCTATGAGATTTGTGTTAATGAACCCAATATCATAGATTTGTGCATTTCTGCATTCGACGATCTTCAATCTGCATAATATAGTGAGGATAATTATATATACATGCAATGAAAGAGCTGAGCTATATATAGAGACTTAATTACAGAAGTATAGTACTTACAGACAGTAGCAAGTGATAATTATTTTATCGAGGTCCTTTTGATTGAAAAACTGGAAGAACTCCTCAAATGGAACAGACAACAGATCAATTCCAACGAGGTCGTGCTCCTCTTTAACTCTCAGCGTCAAATATCCTTCCCAGACTTGCAGGTGTCCATGTACCACTTATGGAATCTTCACATCATCGTTGTTAGAGGAGGATCACCAGGTCTGACGAGAGGCTTCCCGTACTGGTATTTGTGTTTGTCCACCTCCATCGTATCAAAATGTGCATCGTCGGGCAGGTAATCACCAGGATTGGTACCGGGCAGCATCCCCGGCAGATTTGCGACGATATCGCTAGACACCTTGAGCGGGGGGCACGATTGGTTTGCCTGTTCGCCGAGCTGGGGAATTTTGTTCCCTCTTCTTCGTTCTTGTAACCTTTTGTCACTTGAAGTAGTTCCCGACCGGCGCGCTCCTTCCACTGCCTTTTTCAGAGCGCGGACATGGTTGTCATCCGGCGGAGGCGATGGTGGTCGCTTGAGGTTCTTCAAAGTGCGCTTCAATTTCACCAGATCCATCTTCTCCTCCGGAGGTGGATTTTTCTTTGCAAAAAAGTCCTTCACTTGGGCTTGACAGATCTCCGCGTTTTCCTCCTCGGTCATCTCGTATGGTAAGTTCTCTAGAGGCTTGAGAGATGGACCGAATTTGTATTGCCTCCCGCCTCTGGCTGTACTGCTAGACGCCGGAGCAGCCGGAGCGGCTGCAGCTGTCTTCCTTCGTTGCTTACGAGACGAAGAAGGAGGCGGAGTGCTACGACGCGCCGGAGCAGCCGGAGCGGCGGCGGCTGTCTTCCGCTGTTGTTGACGAGGCGGAGAAGGAAGCGGGCTGCTCGGACGCACCGGCGCAGGCGGAGAAGGAGGCGGAGTGCCGCCACACGCCGGAGCAGCTGGAGAAGGAGGCGGAGTGCCGCCATGCGCCGGAGCAGCCGGAGAAGGAGGCGGAGTGCCCTGATCACTCGCTAGAGGAGGAGGCGGGGAGGAGGCGGAGCACCCTGACTCGCGGAGGAGGAGGCGGAGGCGTCCAGTTCGGAAGGTTGATGAGCTCCTTCCGCCATAGACATGGCGTCTTCAGAGAAAGACCCAGCTGAGTCTCCCCTTCACCGGTAGGGTGGTCAAGCTCGAGCTCCTCAAATCCCTCCGTTATTTCATCGACCATCACAACAGCATAGCCTTCTGGAATCGGAAGGCAGTGAAAAGTTGCGCCGGGTTGAGGAGGTGCAACAGAGCCGACAGCCGCCTTGACTTTGAGGTGCTGCCATTGCGCCATAAGGTGGCAATCTTGAGCCTCCGTGATAGCATCCACGGGGTAGCTGGGAGCCGTGAAGTGAGGCTGCTGAAGGAGCTCGGTGGAAGCCACGCTGCTTCTCCGCTGAGATGGCGGGGTAGCTTCTGGGGTAGCTTCGGCAGGTCGCTGCCTCTGAACTAGTGCTTGTTCCTCTAGCGCTCGTACCCTTGCATTCTGCTTTTGCAGTTCGGTCTGCTCCACTTTCCTCCTCCTCTCCCGGGTTTTGTAACCGCCTGCGCTGGGAAACCCTTCCTTCCACGCAACGGAGCCTGCCGTGCCTCGTGTTCGTCCTGGGTGCTCAGGATTCCCGAGGGCCTGTGTGAGCTCATCGTTCTCTCTGTCGGGAACGAACGTCCCTTGCTGTGTTGCGGCGATATACTTCTGAAGCTTCTTGACGGGTATTTCAAGTTGCTCCTTCGTCCAATGGAACTTCCCTGTTTCAGGGTCCAAAGTTCCCCCAACCGCGAAGAACCAAGTCCTTGAACGGTCTGGCCAGTTCAATGTCTCTGGTTCGACCCCTTTATCAAGCAGGTCCTTCTCAGCCTTGTCCCACAACGGCCGGGCTTTGAGGTAGCCACCTGACCCCGTGCAATGGTGATACTCCTTTGCAGCATTTTTCTTGTTTGTCGCTGACATCTTCTTACTCTTCTCCGATGTCTTGTGGGCCACAAATGCGGGCTAGTGATCTCTTATCTTCTCAAATCGGCCGGTGAATTCTGGAGTCTTCCCTTTGTCGACAAACGTTGATTTGAACTCATTCTTCCACCTCCTGAATAGATCTGCCATCTTCTTAAGAGCATGAGCCTTGACCAATGGCTCTATAACTGGCTTATTCGGATCCTCCTCTGGCGGTAGGGTGGAATTTGCCTTCAGCGCAGTCCAAAGATCATCTTTCTGTCTATTGTTGACAAAAGACACTTGAGGGTCTTCGCTCTTAGGCTTATTCCATTGGTGAATACTGAACGGGATCATGTCCCTAACAAGAACCCCACACTGAGCAGAAAATGGTTCCTTGGTCCGGCTGGGTTCAATCGGTTGGCCATCGCCCTTGATTTCTGTGATCGTGAACCTTCCATCCTGGCGCAACCGTTTCTTCGGGCCTCATCTCGTTACCGAAGTTTGGCTCGATCCGGAGGGCTAGAAAAGAAGAAAGAAGAGAGTTAATATGTGTACATACCAAAACAATTAGTGCATGAATTAGCTAGTCAGCACAGGCTTAATTAATATATATACCTTGCCGGACTTTGCAACATCTCCTTCCTCCGTTCGCTCACCGGAGCAGTCATCACGGTCTCCTTCTTCCACTGGCATTCCGTCACCAGAGCCATCATAATCATGTCCTTCCACCTCCATTGTTCGATCACCGGAGCCTGCTTCACCCTCTCCTTCCAGACCATCGGTGTCGTTGAGAAACGACAAGACATCACCTCCGCCGAGGATTATGTCCCCCAACAACTGTTCTGCTTCGATGTCTCGGTGCTCCATAGTTTCTGCAAATATTACAACATGGCAATTAATATACAAACATGACAGATGGATATATTTGTGCAAACGTAGACCTAGCTAGCTCGACGCTTCTACGGTTTGGGGTGGCCTCGACAACGCTTCTAGGGTTTGGGGTGGCCTAGGCAACGCTTCTAGGGTTTGGGGTGGCCTCGACAACGCTTCTAGGGTTTGGGTCGGACCGCCTCTCTCATGAATGTCCGACGTCTGGACCGACAAGGGATTTAAGAAAATGACGCCATTCTGGATGTGCAGAAAATGGTCCATATTTTTTCTGATCTCATCTACCCTTCTATATGTCATGTTGTCTAGTGTCAAAGAATTCAAGAAAACCATGACTTCATCATTAGCCGAAAATGGCAGGCGTATAATGGTACGAAGCTCTTCAAAGTTGTTTTGGAACGGAGTTCCCGATAGAATAATTCGCTTTTTGGTACAAAGTTCAGCAAGAGCCTTCTGAATATCGCTATTTGGAAGGCCATTGCTGAAATTCGTACCAAAAGGAGAATTATTCTATCCGGAACTCCGTTCCAAAACAACTTTGAAGAGCTTCGTAGCATCATACGCCTGTTACTTCCAACTAATGATGAAGCCATGGATTTGTTCAATACTTTGACAGACAACGTGACATATAGAAGAATATATATATAGATGAGATCAGAAAAAATTGGATCAACTTGTGCACATCCATAATGGGGGCATTCTTGATAAATCTATATATGTCAAAATTCAAACTTTGACATATGATCAAACTTTGACATATGATCAAATGTTGCATATGTCAAAATTCAAACTTTGACATATGATCAAACTTTGATATATGATCAAATGTTGCATATGTCAAAATTCAAACTTTGACATATGATCAAACTTTGATATATGTCCACCGCGATATAAAATAATACATAGACTTGTTCGGGCGAGAGGGGGTTGATCGACGTCCCCCCTCATGTCGAAGTTACCGGAGTTATGTTCTAGTGGTTTGGGTGGCCTCGAGAGTTTGTCGGGTAGGGGCGGGAGGGGGTAGGAGATCGACAACGCTTTTTTTCTAGGGTTTGGATGGCCTCGAGAGTTGGTTGCCCGGTATATCGAGAGGGGGGTGAACATTTTACCTTAGTAACTTAGAAAAAAAATGTTATCGGGGAGGGGGTATATCGACCCCCCCCCCCCCTCATGTCGAAGTTATCAGGGAGGGGCTATATCGACAACGAATAAATAACACATTAACATATAAAAAAATTCTATGAACATCCATACATACATATAGCCACATACATATATATGGCTATGAAAAAAAATTCATCATATAAAAAAAATGTTATCGGGGAGGGGGTATATCGACGCCCCCCCCCTCATGTCGAAGTTATCGGGAAGGGGCTATATCGACAATGACATATACATATAGCCACATACATATAAAAAAAATTCTATGAACATCCATATATACATACATATAGCCACATACATATATATGGCTATGAAAAATGCTATGAAAAAAAAATTCATCATATAAAAAAATGCTATGAACAAAACAATTAATACATATATGAACAAAACAATTTTATGAACATCCATACATACATAGCCACATACATATATATACACATTATATATGTTCAAAACAATTTTCATCATATAAAAAATATCAACATATATACATTATATGTGAACTCCACCATTTCTCTAAAAAAAATTCTCTATGCAAATTTCTCTAAAAAAATGACTTTGAAAAAAAATGATATCCATCTATACATACATATATACATGAAAAAAATGCTACGGCGACGGCGGCGATGGCTCACAGCGGGGGCGGCGATGGCACGGCTACGGCGACGGTGGGGGCGGGCCGGGGCAGGGGCGCGCTCGGGGGCGGGGCAGCAGGGGCGGGGGCAGGGGCGCGGGCTCGGGGAAGACGATGGCGATGGCGACGACGGGGCACGGGCGACGGTGACAACGGCGACGGGGACGACGGGGCACGGGCGACGAGGATCGGGCGGCGACGGGGCAGGGCGCGGCGACGGCGGCGAGGAGCGGCCTGGCGGCGTCGGGGGAGAATGGGAGCACTTGGGGAAATTTTCCTAAGTATTGGCTTATATAGCCACACCTTTGGTCCCGGTTGGTGCCACGAACCGGGACCAATGCCACCCTTTGGTCCCGGTTCGTGCCACCAACCGGGACCACAGGTCTCTTTTCAGCAGCCTAAAGGGCGGGAAATAGACACCATTGGTCCCGGTTGGTGGCACGAACCGGGACCAAAGAGGGGGCATTGGTCCCGGTTTGTTCCACCAACCGGGACCAATGCCCCCCTTTCGTCCCGGTTTGTGCTACCAACCGGGACCAAAGGCCTTGCGCTGGCGCGGTGCGGTGGGATGTTTAGTCCCACCTCGCTAGTTGAGAGAGCTCGAGAGTGGTTTATAAGCGCTGCTGCGCTGACCCTCTCGAGCTCCTCTCAACTGCAGGCTTTCGGGCCTTCTCTGCTACTCTTTGCCCGTGGGCCTGCTGGGCCTCTACGGGCCTGAATCCTGGCCCATGGATGGGTTTCTAGTCGTATTCAGGCCGTGGTGGCCCAGTAGGTGGCATTTTTTTTCTAGTTTTTTTGTTTTCTTTTTTGCTTTATTTATTTTATTTTGTTTCTACTTACAACAAAATACAAACTGCTTTTCAGTGATTCTTTTTGCTTTTAGGTAATAAAAATTATAAACTTGCTGTTAGTGCCATTAGTTTTCCAATTTGAATACTTTAAATTTGAATTCTTTGAAATTTGTGTGAATCACTAGTTTGTGATTAACTTTACTATAAAAATAGATTTTGCAGTGATTCTTTTTCCTGCTATTTAATATTACTGTGTTTTATCATTTTATTCAAAAACAGTTTTTGTTATTTTAGTTTCTAACAAAAAAAATCTTTATGATAATTCCTTTTGCTATTAAAGTTTCTAACAAAAAAAGTTCTTTATGAAAGTTCTTTTTGCTTTTAATGTTTTGAACAGAAAATACTTTGATAATTTTAGTTGCTTAAATTTTAGTTGATTCCTTTTGCTATTAGAGTTTCATTAAAGTTTTCTAGTTCATTCTTTTTTCTATTAGAGTTTCATTAAAGTTTTCTAGTTCATTCTTTTAGTTTATTATTTTTGCTATTAGAGTTTCATAAAAGTTGAGAGGGTTACGGTAAAAACTGGATGCACTTCATGTACAAAATGAACAATCTGTTTCGAAGTATCAGGGTTTCGGACGAAAACTCATCTGTTACAAAGGGATTTCATTTTTTTGAACTTATTTGAACTCCAGACTTTTTGTGTGTTCAAAATGAACCATTCAAAGCCACATCTTCAATTTTCAACCCTTTCTAACTTCATCTGTTATTTTTCATGCATTTACAGATTTTTTTGAGCTAAATGACCCTGAAATTGAAAAGCACTTCAGATGAACTCTGAAGAGGTTGAAAATTGGCATGGTATCATCATTTCACCCACATAGCATGTGCTAAAAAGTTGAGAGGGTTACGGCAAAAACTGGATGCACTTCGTGTACAAAATGGACAATCTATTTCGAAGTATCAGGGTTTCGGACGAAAACTCATCTGTTACAAAGGGATTTTATTTTTTTAACTTATTTGAACTCCAGACTTTTTGTGTGTTCAAAATGAACCATTCAAAGCCACATCATCAATTTTCAACCCTTTCTGACTTCATCTGTTATTTTTTATGCATTTACTGATTTTTTTGAGCTAAATGACCCTGAAATTGAAAAGCACTTCACATGAACTCTGAAGAGGTTGAAAATTGGCATGATATCATCATTTCACCCACATAGCATGTGCTAAAAAGTTGAGAGGATTACGGCAAAAACTGGATGCACTTCGTGTACAAAATGGACAATCTCTTTCGAAGTATTAGGGTTTCGGACAAAAACTCATTTGTTACAAAGGGATTTCATTTTTTTGAACTTATTTGAACTCCAGACTTTTTGTGTGCTCAAAATGAACCATTCAAAGCCATATCATCAATTTTTAACCCTTTCTGACTTCATCTGTCTTCACTTTTTCTTCGCTTGTGTCCTTTGCTTATTGCGCCGTAACCATGGATATTCTTCATCGCTTAACAGGGTGCTTGGGTCAGCCTTGACTTTGAAGGGAGGAATTTCATGAAATTTTTCATAATCTTCAGACATGTCTGTCTTACCCTCCACTCCCACGATGTCTCTTTTCCCTGAAAGAACTATGTGGCGCTTTGGCTCATCGTATGATGTATTCGCTTCCTTATCTTATCTTTTTCTCGGTTTGGTAGACATGTCCTTCACATAGAAATCATGCGCCACATCATTGGTTAGGACGAATGGTTCGTCTGTGTACCCAAGATTGTTCAGATCCACTGTTGTCATTCCGTAATGTGGCTCTACCTATACCCCGCCTCCTGACAGATTGACCCATTTGCACTTAAACAAAGGGAACTTAAAATCATGTCCGTAGTCAAGTTCCCATATATCCACTATGTAACCATAATATGTGTCCTTTCCCCTCTTGGTTGCTGCATCAAAGAGGACACCGCTGTTTTGGTTGGTGCTCTTTTGATCTTGGGCGATCGTGTAAATGTATTCCCATTTATATCGTATCCTTTGTAAGTCAATACAGTCGAAGATGGTCCCCTGGACAACGAGTACAGCTCATCAGAAATAGTGTTGTCACCTCTGAGACGTGTTTCCAACCAACTGCCGAAAGTCCTGATGTGTTCACATGTAATCCAGTCGTCACACTGCTCCGGGTGTTTGGAGCGCAGAATGTTCTTGTGTTCATCGACATACGGGGTCACCAACGTAGAGTTCTGTAGAACTGTGTAGTGTGCTTGAGATCAAGAATGCCCGTCCCGACATATTATTGAGTCCCCTCCTAGCGTGCCTTTTCCAGTCAGTCTCCCTTCATACCACGATTGAGGGAGACCAATCTTTTTAAGGTCAGGAATGAAGTCAACACAAAACCCAATGACATCCTCTGTTTGATGGCCCATGGAGATGCTTCCTTCTGGCCTAGCGCGGTTATGGACATATTTCTTTAGGACTCCCATGAACCTCTCAAAGGGGAACATATTGTGTAGAAATATGGGGCCCACAACGACAATCTCGTCGACTAGATGAACTAGGACGTGCGTCATGATATTGAAGAAGGATGGTGGGAACACCAGCTCGAAACTGACAAGACATTGCGCCACATCACACCTTAGCCTTGTTATGATTTCTGGATCGATCACCTTCTGAGAGATTGCATTGAGGAATGCACATAGCTTCACAATGGCTAATCGAACGTTTTCCGGTAGAAGCCCCCTCAATGCAACCGGAAGCAGTTGCGTCATAATCACGTGGCAGTCATGAGACTTTAGGTTCTGGAACTTTTTCTCTGCCATATTTATTATTCCCTTTATATTCGACGAGAAGCCAGACGGGACCTTCATACTGAGCAGGCATTCAAAGAAGATTTCCTTCTCTTCTTTGGTAAGAGCGTAGCTGGCAGGACCTTCATACTGCTTTGGAGGCATGCCGTCTTTTTTGTGACAACGTTGCTGGTCCTCCCGTGCCTCCGGTGTATCTTTTGTCTTTCCATACACGCCCAAGAAGCCTAGCAGGTTCACGCAAAGGTTCTTTGTCACGTGCATCACGTCGATTGAAGAGCGGACCTCTAGGTCTTTCCAGTAGGGTAGGTCCCAAAATATAGATTTCTTCTTCCATATGGGAGCGCGTCCCTCAGCGTCATTCGGAACAGATAGTCCGCCGGGACCCTTTCCAAAGATTACGTGTAAATCATTGACCATAGCAAGTACGTGATCACCGGTACGCATGGCGGGCTTCTTCCGGTGATCTGCCTCGCCTTTGAAATGCTTGCCTTTCTTTCGACATTGATGGTTGGTCGGAAGAATTCGACGATGCCCCAGGTACACATTCTTCCTGCATTTGTCCAGGTATATACTTTCGGTGTCAGCTAAACAGTGTGTGCATGCGTGGTATCCCTTGTTTGTCTATCCTGAAAAGTTACTGAGAGCAGGCCAATCATTGATGGTTACAAACAGCAACGCATGCAGGTCAAATTCCTCCTGTCTGTGCTCATCCCACACACGTACACCGTTTCCATTCCACAGCTGTAAAAGTTCTTCAACTAATGGCCTTAGGTACAGCTCAATGTCGTTGCCGGGTTGCTTAGTGCCTTGGATGAGTACTGGCATCATAATGAACTTCCGCTTCATGCACAACCAGGAAGGTTATAGATACATAGAGTCACGGGCCAGGTGCTGTGATTGCTGCTCTGCTCCCCGAAAGGATTAATGCCATCCACGCTTAAACCAAACCATACGTTCCTTGGGTCACCTGCAAACTCAGCCCGGTACTTTCTCTCGATTTTTCTCCACTGCGACCCATCAGCGGGTGCTCTCAACTTCACGTCTTTCTTACGGTCCTCTCTGTGCCATCACATTAACTTGGCATGCTCTTTGTTTCTGAACAGACATTTCAACCATGGTGTTATAGGAGCATACCACATCACCTTGGCAGGAACCCTCTTCCTGGGGGGCTCGCCGTCAACATCACCAGGGTCGTTTCGTCTAATCTTATACAGCAATGCACCGCATACCGGGCATGCGTTCAAATCTTCGTACGCACCGCGGTACAGGATGCAGTCATTAGGGCATGCATGTATCTTCTGCACCTCCAATCCTAGAGGGCATACGACCTTCTTTGCTGCGTACGTACTGTCGGGCAATTCGTTATCCTTTGGAAGCTTCTTCTTCAATATTTTCTGTAGCTTCTCAAATCCTTTGTCAGGCACAGCATTCTCTGCCTTCCACTGCAGCAATTCCAGTACGGTACCGAGCTTTGTGTTGCCATCTTCGCAATTGGAGTACAACCCTTTTTGGTGATCCTCTAATATGCGATCGAATTTCAGCTTCTCCTTTTCACTTTCGCACTGTCTCCTTGCATCAACAATGACCCGGCGGAGATCATCATCGGGCACATCGTCTGGTTCCTCTTGATCTTCAGCTTCCCCCGTTGCAGCATCACCGTATTCAGGGGGCACATAATTGTCATCGTCCTCTTCTTCTTCGCTGTCTTCCATCATAACCCCTATTTCTCCGTGCCTGGTCCAAACATTATAGTGTGGCATGAAACCCTTCTCAAGCAGGTGGGTGTGAAGGATTTTCCGGTCAGAGTAAGACTTCGTATTCCCACATATAGGGCATGTACAACACATAAAACCATTCTGCTTGTTTGCCTCAGCCACTTCGAGAAAATTATCCACGCCCTTAATGTACTCGAAGGTGTGTCTGTCACCGTACATCCATTGCCGGTTCATCTGCGTGCATTATATATAATTAAGTGTGTAAAAAACCATTACAAAACATCATGAATAGATAAGTGACCAAATTAATAGAAGTTCATCATCACATTAAAACCAAAGTACATACATAGTTCTCATTGAACAACATATAGCTCTCCAGAGCATCTAATTAAACCATACATTGAAACTATGTAAAACATTTCAATGCAACAACAAATGCGATCATAATCGCAACCAAGGTAACAATTGATCCAACTGCATAATGATACCAAGCCTCGGTATGAATGACATATTTTCTGTACTTTCTAATCTTGAAGCGCATTGCATCCATCTTGATCTTGTGATCATCGACGACATCCGCAACATGCAACTCCAATATCATCTTCTCCTCCTCAATTTTTTTCAATTTTTCCTTCAAGTAATTGTTTTCTTCTTCAACTAAATTTAACCTCTCGACAATAGGGTCGGTTGGAATTTCCGGTTCACATACCTCCTAGATAAAAAAATCTATGTCACGTTGGTCGGCATAATTGTCATAAACAATAAATGAACCAAATAGTTATAAAATATAATATATACCATATCCGAATCATAGACAGGACGAGGGCCGACGGGGGCGGATACCAAAACCATTGCACTATATAATAACAAACAATAATAAAAGTAAGAAAATTAGACAAGTATCTATCTAAATCATACAAGTAAGAATTTTTTCTTTTAGAAAGAAGATAAGAACAAGAGGCTCACCACGGTTATGCCGGCGACGAGATCGGCGCGGGCGATCGACGGCGGTGAAGACGGGGACGGGACGTGACGGACCGCTAAACCTAGACAAATCTTGAGAAAAATGGAGTTTGAAGGTCGAGCTTCAAGAGGAGAAAGCTTAACTAGTGTGGCTCGGGCATTTCATCAAACACCTCATGTGCATAGGAGGTGAGCTAGAGCACCACATAGCTCTCCCCTCGCCGGTTAGAAAAAACAGAGCAGTGTGGAGTGCTCTGCTCGCCGGCGATGGGGTATATATAGCCACCTCATTGGTCCCGGTTCGTGCGTGGAACCGGGACTAAAGGCCCCCCTTCTGTCCCGGTTCAAGCCACGAACTGGGACCAATGGATGTGGGCCAGGAGTGAGGCCCATTGGTCCCGGTTCGTGCCAGGAACTGGGACAAATGGGTCCAGACGAACCGGGACCAATGCCCACGAGGCCCCGGCCGGCCCCCTGGGCGCATGAACCGGGACATATGCCCCCCATGGGTCCCGGTTCGTGACTGAACCGGGACTAATGGGCTGGGCTGGCCCGAACCAAAGCCCTGTTTTCTACTAGTGCAAGCACCCTAGAGGATCACTTTGTACACTAGTACCACAAGCATATGTGCATCCATCCTATCAACCACACACATGTTCAAGTTGCACAGGTGCATACACTGCATTCGATCCACCATGATGATTTTTGTAGTGATATTTGCAAGATGGTTTCTTTTCTTTCAGGGAATTTTGGAACATGAAATGAGTTGCAATAGTTTGACTTTGTTAAATATAAATAAAGACACTACAACATGTTGAAAGAACATGAGCAACAGAGCTCCCTTTAATCAGAAATTTTGCATCTTGCTGAATTATGTCCTTATTAATGTAATTCTTGTTGGTTGTTGAAGCAGGTCAGGGTGGACACGGTCCGGTCCGGTCCGGTCCGTTCCCTGACCGAGCCTTCGTTTGGACCGGCCGCCGGCGGTCCGAACCGGACCGGACCGAGCAGGCGAGCGGTCCTGTTTCCAGGGACCGGACCGGCGGCATCAAAGCCCGGGCCAGACCGAGTGGACCGAATGGACCGGCAGCAACCACCAGCGTCGATGTGTGCGGTTGCTGCGGCGAGGTGGCATACGTGCGCTACTGCTGCGATGAAGTGGACGACGTGCGCAAGCTCTGACCTGCGCGAGAATTGACTGACAACTGAAAGTTTGACCAAACTGACGAAGTGGATTTTCCGAATCTGATGAAACTGAATCTGACTGTTGGAATACCCCTACAAGACCGGCTGCACCAACATGAGATTGTCTCACGTAGCTCTCTCTCTCTCTCTCTGTAACAACTAGTCCTGGTCTCTAGTGCATGAACTGCATGATCTCATGAGGTTATCTAGATGAGTTAGTTACGGAGGTTGTGTTGGTGTAGTGGCCGCACCTGCGCGCTCCTCTTCTCTGTATATTTGTAACACTCGACAAATGAATGAACATACGAGCTGTTTCTCTCCTGTTATTCCTTCTTTCACTGATGAAACTGACGAAACTGACAAGCGCGAGAAATCCCGACGAGCATAGAGCTACTCCTGGAACAGCAGCGGTGGCGTCACATTCAGAGCGTTCGGATGGTGCCCAGTTATTCCTGGTGGTGCCGGCGAGTCGTTCGCCTACCTAGGGCAGCTGGTGGCCGGTGTACGTGATGTCTCCATGGCAGGAATTGGTGCCAGTTTGGGGTCAACTCCATGGTCGAGAACTTCAGATCGGCGGCGGTGCACGCATGGCAACGATGGCGAGCGTCGCCAAGTGGCTATGGCGCACTGGGAGGTGAGGAAGGGATGAGAGGGGAAGCGTGGGGACATGATGGTTCACACGGGGGCTGCTGGTGGCCACGACGACGAGGAATGGCGGCGGCGGTGACTACGTTTTCTCGGTCCGACCGAGCGGCTCGGTTAAAGACCGGACCGGACCGACATTTTCTCGGGCCGGAAATTGCAGCCCGGACCGACCAGTTTTCCCACCGGTCCTGGCCCGTACCCACCGGTCCTTAACGGGCCACGAGCGGGCCGAAAAGCTTGCTCGTGCCGTCCACCCTGAGAAGCAGGCATGTGTGTCGGTGCTGCTGAATTCGATTGTTGATTGTTGAGTTAAAATCCATCAGCCATATGCATGCATTAGAAACTGGAAGTTAGTCACCCTGCTCTGTTTTTTTCCAGAATAGCTATACTTGGCGGGCATCGGCCCTACACCGCTCTTCGTCTTGGCAGCTGACATCTCTAGTTACATCTTCATGCATAGATTAGTATTACCAATAATAAACTAAATTACTTGATACAGTTTCTGGTTGTCAATTAGTGATGATTGAAGTGTATATTGCTGGACTTTTAGATCATATATATTACTAGACTTGGTATATCAGGGGAGTACATATACTGTTGTTCAACCAGGCTTAACTACTACAATGGCCAGACGCTCATGATGCAGTTCCTGATAGTTGATTCGTAATGATTGAACAAAATGGAAATCAGCAGCACTAGCACTGCTTCGACAACCGAATCACATCCCATATGCCTGACTCACACAACCAACAACTAACTAACAATCTCATGGAATTTAGCGGCAGTGAATTCAACAACCAAAAAAAATTCAGGAGCACTGAACTCAACTCTGGCGAGGAAAAAAAGGGGGAAAGTTTGCATCAGCGGATCATAATGGATGGGAAGGAGGGATGGGCGGTCGACGGGTTACCATCCCTGACGCCGGAGATGGCGCCGAGGAAGACGAGACGCCGGTGACCCGCGTCAGCTAGGGTTCGGAGGCGCCTCCATCGTGGTCACTGGAACGGCGGGGTTGGTCCTTGATTCGGCTGCGGCGGGAGCGCCATGGCCGGCCTGCTCGATCTGGGTAGTTGGGATGAATCAAGGCCCTGACTCCCGTGGAGGATCTCGATCGGACCAGCGGCGAGGTGTGTTATGGGTGGAGACTGTTTCGCTTCTCCTCCGTGATTTGGGCTTTCCTTACCTTATTAGTTTTGCTGCTCCCTCTCCTCTCCTCTCCTCTCATTGGTCCATCATTGTTTGCCACGGATTCATCTATTTATTATATTATTGAGTCTATCTCAGCCCTCCATCGCTTAAGATCAAACGGCATGTGTGCAGATGCAAGATACAAGATTTGATCGATTTTCGTCTTCCCACAGATTTGTCATTCCTCTCGAGCCAATCCCGGCCATCCGTCCACATCCAGCCACGCGCTAAAAAATTGTCATTTTTCTTAAATGGTAAGGACATGACCTTTTTACTCACGGTCGCTCCCGAGTTCCGCGCGGTTCGCTCTAGCAGCGGCGGCGGTCATTGTTCTCGGGAACAATCGATTCTGCCAACAAGCATGGACAAAAGTTGCCACGGATGGCGGTGCTTGGGGAGGAGGCGGCGGGCTCGTTCGCGGCCTAGTGACGTCGTTGCTGCTCATCACCATCGCTCATGTGTCGGCACACTCGGGGTTGTGTGCCTTGTGCACTAGGCCTCCGGGCCCCACTCCCCATGCTTCGGAACGACGCTTGTGATATGCCTTGATCACTGACCGGCATGTTCACCTCGAATTATGGGGGCACAAATGTCCGTGAAGTTCAACCAAAATCAAGTTAAACTTTGATGTGTTTGAGTATATTGTGTTTCCATCATCAGAAAGAATGCAGATAGAGTATTGTCCAAGCAGTTACAGGTCATGGTGTAGAGCGGATAGTGGTGTGAACGGATAACTAAGTTGTTGTTTTATACGAAAGAGAAATGACTAAGCTCACCGTGGCATGGGTGGTACTTTGTAGTGCGTCCAGCTAGTTACAAACCCTAGAGAAATACATATCATTGCTAAGACTACCCACAGTGGGAATGATTTAATGAGGAGAGAGATGAATTGAGTACTACCTTCGTCCTGGTTTATAGGTCCCCTTTGTAGTTTGTGTCAAATTTTGACTAAAGATTTAACTAATAAAATGTTAATGCATGTAAACAAAAATTATATCGTTGAATTCGTATTTGAACATAGTTTTCAATGATATAATTTTTGATGACATGCATGAACATTTTTTTAGTTCAATCTATTGTCAAAATTTGGCACGAAATATAATGAGGACCAATAAACCAGGACGGAGGTAGTAACATAGTTAGTTTTTCATACTATGAGTAACATCACACATACCAAGACAAGATGAGTCTACAAGCTAATAAATAAAGTGTTGCATGACACCACACATATGTTACTCTCCACTATGAAGGTAGTAACATATGCATGTTACTAGTCGAAGTTACTCCCCACCGAGTCGGCACCATCGCTAAAGGACGGGATGGGCGGGGAGGCATGCAATTAATGCATATCAAACACGCAAGTACTTGCATCAATGGAAGGGTGGACATTGTCTTGAACAACGGCGCAACGCCATGCCGACCGCTATTTTAGGACAGCACTTTTGGACCGCATGCCGTCCACCATACAATCGATAGTGTCGAATGTTTTTTATGTGAAAGAAAAGCTATAGCTAATTACTCCCTCTGTTTCTTTTTAGTCTGCATGTAAAATTTGTGTGAAGTCAAACTTCGTAAGGTTTGACCAACTTTATAAGAAAAAATATTCACAATATGATATTTTTAAGATAAATTTGGTCAAACTTTATGTAGCTTGATTTCAAACAAATTTTATACGCGGAGTAAAAAGAAACGGAGGGAGTACTATGTCACATGTACCCCGATCATTTCTCTTGCCCTGGTATCTCATGTCATGTGTTCTCCGCCAAATAAATCCGATGATTTTCTCTAGTTAAATACCATTCACGGCGCATGACCGAAACAAAACACAGGACCATATAAAAGAAGCATCAGAACACTCTTTGGACTTGTTTCCTCCACTGTACACACTAAAGAAAAAGTAAAGTAAGCATTGCCTGTAATATCCAACTGATTAAAAATAACAAGCATTAGAAATTATCAGCTACAAATTCCAGGTTACCAAAATATAAGTGTATAGACTCAAGCAGGAGATACTTTTCAAGTTACTGAAAACACCAGAGGTGGTGCTAAAGGGTCATACAGCCTAGCAATGAAGGCTACACTGTACAAGTCTTAACTTCTTTGAAGTGGCTAGGGATAGGCGTGTGCTTTAACTAGGCAGCAGCCTTAAGCATGTGTCAGACCACTAGCGAGACACACAAGAACAACTGTACATAGATAACAACTTAAAAAAGACCACGTGTTAAGTGCCAGAGACACAAACCAAGCACCACAGAGCCGGGCATTAACCGAAGCAGCTCCACGAGTCACTAAACTAACACATAAGTTCACTAAAGTCCGTTGATATTAGATACTCCCTCCGATACAAAATAAGTTCGTGGTTTTAGTTCAAATAAAAGTAAAACTGACATTTATTTAGGATCGGAGGGAGTAATATACAAGACTCCACACCATTAAATCCGACAAGTTAACTTTATAGTCCATGGTACATAGAAGCAGAACGACCTACATACTACATAAAGGAGACATATCATCGTCAACACAGTCACATACCACAGCATACTACATACCAGGTCAATTTGAGCATCTACTAGGCATGTATGCGCCTCAGCAAAATAGAATAACTTCCAGAACTTCCCCTACTAGCCACCGTGCTTGTTTGAGCATCTACTAGGCAGGAGCTCACCGTGCTTGTTTTGGAGCCGATGCCGAACAACGCCTCCTAGATCGCACAGAACGCGCCGAGGATCCTACCACCGCGAACTATGAACACCTTGTCCTCTGCATTAATATTTTTCTATCTTTTTTGAGGATAAAACTAGTCCTCTTCATTAATAGGTGATGATGATGTTCTGGATCAATCCTGCTGTTGCACAAGGACAAGAGAAACAACAAGATACTCTTGATGTCAAATCCAAAAAGCAAAGAAGAAATCATAGGGAGAGATCCATAAAAAGAGAAAGCGACATGTACGCCCTTGACGCTGGAGCAAGATACAAATAAAAGCTAAAGTAAAACCAATGTCTTCATTTAGACACACAAACAACCCTGCCCATAGCAAATAGCACTCAAAACTATTTGCACACACAAAGTCTTGGTTTAGACATTACAACAATGAACCAAGTCTTAGGAGTAGCATATAACTCGCACACACATTGTCCTGACTTAGATATTACAATAATGACTAAATTGTCTGAAACTGACATCCCATGGTACACATACAGCCAACACACCACAAAGTGGAAATGGAAAGCAGGGCGAGAGAGAGATAGAGAGTACCTTGAGAAGCAGCGGAAGAGCTAGTAGAAGCACACAGGAGAGCTCCATGGCATCGGAGGTCCAGTCCGGCGATGGCAACATGTTCACCACGACCAGCTCACCTGTCAAGATATCTGACAAAGGTCACCCTGGAAGAACAAAAGGGCCTTAAACAACTATATAGTCAGCAGGCAAACGAAGAAGCTACTGACAACCTAAAGGTGGCACCTAAAAATAAGCAGTGCATGAATTATTTCCAAACACCACTAACACGGCAAGCATAGAAATAATACAACGGGATATATTATTAACCAAATAGTTTTTGTTGCATAACTAGTTCTCATAAAATGGCATGGGAAGTAATTTACTTGACAAGTAGACCAGTATATTTACCAATCAACTGCCTAGTTACATACATTTTTTTTTACTATTTTCTCATTGTATCCAGCAAGACAATGAGGTAAGAAAGACACAACCAAACCATTAACTTTATGTATACATCATTGATGGAAAAAAAATTCCATACATCACACGTATTCATGTTGTCCTGTAGCTATTAAACTTGTTTGGAAGCACAAGAATAATCAACTATTCATGGGGAAGAATTCCATACATCATTGAACCATGGTGAACTTCATGTGTACAGGGTGTGTTTTCACATAACTAAATCTTGTGAGCATCTTACAGAGCATATTCTATAAATCATACACAGCCACCATCTAAACATACTGTCCACATAAATATTAGTGATTTTTTTTTCCAAAATATGAACTAAACAGCTTTAAAACAAAATGAAAAGTTATCAAAAATCCCAAGTACACATTTCTAGAACAAACTGAAAAAGATATCAATATATAAGCACCAATATGCCTCACAATGAATCACATAAAAAATGAAGTTGGTCATTAATCCATCCTAAAATCCGAACTGTACTGGAATCAAAATCAAATTCTTTCTACTCCTGTTACATAAGAAACATTGTAGTTGATCTAAACTTCACAGGAAACATCACGAAATCATCTTGTTCCAAACAGGGTCGCGGAGGATAGAAAAAGACCTTTAAGAAATCCACACACCGTTCGGATCCCGCTGGTTAGTGGTATTCTTGCTCCCTTTATTTTGACTAGCAGTGATAAAATTTTGCACCTACAATATTAAAAAACATCTCATACTGCTGACTGATGCATGTCTATGTGATTTCCATTCTATTGACATATAAAATTGCAGGGTCCCAACACAAGAAATACTAAATTGCTTGAACCAATGAACTAACCAGCCAACAACATTATTGAATTTGATTAAAAGCTAGAGATGTGCCAAAATGCACTCACCATCTGATGACCGATGCAGCCAGACATGCCGTGTTCCTCTACGCTTTGGCACTCACCATCCCCACAAGTGTGACCTGCATATCCCCCAACCCAAAACATTAGTCTATATACCCATGGAAAACAATAGCTGACACTGATGATTATTATTGCCTGTAAAGACAGTCAGATTTTGAAGGCTCTGTACTTGAAATCTTACAGGAATTTCTTATTGTTTCATCCAGGTGCCATATGTCCTAGCAGCGGAGTGGAAAAAATGTGTCTACTTGTAGAATGCATGCAGCAGCAAGGGGAGCACTTGTAATTATTGATATATTTATTTCTCAAAACTGGAGACATAAATAGCACTAAGCACGTTATTACTGCACATGCCAATATGCTCGGCCATTTGGACAATTTTTTTTTTTGACGCAGTTGGGCACAACATGGCACTCACCTAGGTGGTAGGGACTAACCGAGGCAAATTTGAAGTTACATCCAATTACAATTTGGAACGGCTAAATTTTCATGATCCTTTAAAGTTTTCATGATACTTCAATCAGTATTTTTAATGAAATCTTTAATTCACCGACTAAATTACACACTTAGTTGAGAAGATTTAAGAAATTTGTAGTCCTTATCACCATTTGCAAAACTGGAAGTGGCTCCTCAGTAGGCATTTTGTTGAGGTACTTCCATGAATTAACAGATGAAATTCATGACCATAAGCATGGAAATATAAGACGGATACACAGAGTTTTGACTTTTGACATGAATTAATATTCTTGTTCTTTCCAGCTTTTTGTTAGGAGCTAAAATTTAGTACGTCCATCATTGAAGTATAGCAAGCAATCAAGCACACACACCAGCTTCTAAAGCCTTCATATAATGGAGCTTTACCGGGTCGGTTCCATCACATAATGATACAGAATTGATTGTTGATCTTAGGGGGGTTTCAAATATTTGACCATTACTGTTTTTATTGCCGAAGAAGATTACCATGCTTTGGTTAGTATAGTGATTGATTGCTAGCAGTTTCGCACATGAGCAGATGCACCCTAGCTAGGACATCTCCGAAGAAAGTTTCGGTTTTGACACACCTAATGTACAAGTATCACAGAAGCACAATCGCCCAAAGCAGTAGGCACTGGCCACAGAGGGCGTGAGGGGATAGGAGCATAGAAGAGGAACCGAACCAACCGAAGAATGGAGGCAGAAGAGTCGCTGAGCTGCTTCCATCAGCAATACTTGAGACCTGCAGCAATAGTGCGTCTCTCATGTGCACCTGCACCCACAAATAGAAATAGCATCAGGGAAGGAAGGGGAAGGGATAAAGAGGAAATGCAAGATGGGCGAGAGAGTACCTTCACGAGCAGCAGCGAAAGAGCAAGCAGAAGCACACGAGAGAGCTCCATGGTGTCATGGGCTGAGCAAGGAGGTCCTGTCATCAGTCAACATAGAGCAATTTATAACTCATACACAAGTGGGCAATTTTGGAACAGCATAAGTTAATTTAATTGCTACATGCTACGTCTCTGAAATTTGGCATATCACAAGGAGCTTACAGGAGAGCAGCAATGAACCAGAACAAGATGGATATGCCTCAGTCAACAAATACAAAGAATTATTTCAATCCTTCCAAGATATTTGCAGCAAAAAGAATTAATATAGTTACTTGGGTGTCATTTCTGCTACAGGGTTGCATGAGTAACATTACACATACCAAGACAAGATAAGTCTACAAGCTAATAAATAATGTGTTGCATGACACCACACATATGTTACTCCCCACTATGAAGATAGTAACATATGCATGTTACTAGTCGAAGTTACTCCACACCGAGTCGGCACCATCGCTAAAGGAGGGGATGGGCGGGGAGGCATGCAATTAATGCATATCAAACACGCAAGTACTTGCATCAATGGA
This sequence comes from Thinopyrum elongatum, assembly GCA_011799875.1. Lineage (NCBI taxonomy): Eukaryota > Viridiplantae > Streptophyta > Magnoliopsida > Poales > Poaceae > Thinopyrum > Thinopyrum elongatum. The sequence continues at coordinate 16,452,425 of CM022302.1, read as the reverse complement.
AGGGTGGACATTGTCTTGAACAATGGCGCAACGCCATGCCGACCGCTATTTTAGGACAGCACTTTTGGACAGCATGCCGTCCAGCATACAATCGATAGTGTCGAATGTTTTTTATGTGAAAGAAAAGATACAGCTAATTACTCTATCTGTTTCTTTTTAGTCTGCATGTAAAATTTGTCTGAAGTCAAACTTCATAAGGTTTGACCAACTTTATAAGAAAAAATATTCACAATATGAAATCAATATCATTGGATGATCATAAAATTGATTCTCATACTATATAACTTTTTTATTGTAATTGTTGATATTTTTAAGATAAATTTGGTCAAACTTTATGTAGTTTGATTTCAAACAAATTTTATACGCGGAGTAAAAAGAAACCGATAGAGTACTATGTCACATGTACCCCGATCATTTCTCTTGCCCTGGTATCTCATGTCATGTGTTCTCCGCCAAATATCTCTAGCCACGTCTTTCGAGACCCAATATCTCCGGCCACATGTTTTTCTCTCACTTACCTCACCCAATACCTATAATGTGTTTCTTACACCAATATCTCCCGCCACTTGTTTCCTGCTCATTACTCCTACCCCAATATCTCTCGCCACTTGTTTCTGGCTCATTACTCATGCCCCCATATCTCCCGCCATGAATTTCCAAAGCACATTATAAAAATGTGCACATCTTATTTTCATGCTTGGCAAAAATGTCCCTAGCTTAAGGCATGAATGAGTAAGCCGAGGAAGGGTTCATTTGATATTGTAAGTGATTTATAGGCATTTAATTAATTTAATTCCAATTCAAACTACAAGCATATGAAATAATGCACAAAAGTGAGTTTGAAAAACACATTTGTGTTATTTATTCTAGTTAATTATACCTTTTTACTCACGGTCGCTCCCGAGTTCATTTTTCTTAAATGGTAAGGACATGACCTTTTTACTCACGGTCGCTCCCGAGTTCCGCGCGGTTCGCTCTAGCAGCGGCGGCGGTCATTGTTCTCGGGAACAATCGATTCTGCCAACAAGCATGGACAAAAGTTGCCACGGATGGCGGTGCTTGGGGAGGAGGCGGCGGGCTCGTTCGCGGCCTAGTGACGTCGTTGCTGCTCATCACCATCGCTCATGTGTCGGCACACTCGGGGTTGTGTGCCTTGTGCACTAGGCCTCCGGGCCCCACTCCCCATGCTTCGGAACGACGCTTGTGATATGCCTTGATCACTGACCGGCATGTTCACCTCGAATTATGGGGGCACAAATGTCCGTGAAGTTCAACCAAAATCAAGTTAAACTTTGATGTGTTTGAGTATATTGTGTTTCCATCATCAGAAAGAATGCAGATAGAGTATTGTCCAAGCAGTTACAGGTCATGGTGTAGAGCGGATAGTGGTGTGAACGGATAACTAAGTTGTTGTTTTATACGAAAGAGAAATGACTAAGCTCACCGTGGCATGGGTGGTACTTTGTAGTGCGTCCAGCTAGTTACAAACCCTAGAGAAATACATATCATTGCTAAGACTACCCACAGTGGGAATGATTTAATGAGGAGAGAGATGAATTGAGTACTACCTTCGTCCTGGTTTATAGGTCCCCTTTGTAGTTTGTGTTAAATTTTGACTAAAGATTTAACTAATAAAATGTTAATGCATGTAAACAAAAATTATATCGTTGAATTCGTATTTGAACATAGTTTTCAATGATATAATTTTTGATGACATGCATGAACATTTTTTTAGTTCAATCTATTGTCAAAATTTGGCACGAAATATAATGAGGACCAATAAACCAGGACGGAGGTAGTAACATAGTTAGTTTTTCATACTATGAGTAACATCACACATACCAAGACAAGATGAGTCTACAAGCTAATAAATAAAGTGTTGCATGACACCACACATATGTTACTCTCCACTATGAAGGTAGTAACATATGCATGTTACTAGTCGAAGTTACTCCCCACCGAGTCGGCACCATCGCTAAAGGAGGGGATGGGCGGGGAGGCATGCAATTAATGCATATCAAACACGCAAGTACTTGCATCAATGGAAGGGTGGACATTGTCTTGAACAACGGCGCAACGCCATGCCGACCGCTATTTTAGGACAGCACTTTTGGACCGCATGCCGTCCACCATACAATCGATAGTGTCGAATGTTTTTTATGTGAAAGAAAAGCTATAGCTAATTACTCCCTCTGTTTCTTTTTAGTCTGCATGTAAAATTTGTGTGAAGTCAAACTTCGTAAGGTTTGACCAACTTTATAAGAAAAAATATTCACAATATGATATTTTTAAGATAAATTTGGTCAAACTTTATGTAGCTTGATTTCAAACAAATTTTATACGCGGAGTAAAAAGAAACGGAGGGAGTACTATGTCACATGTACCCCGATCATTTCTCTTGCCCTGGTATCTCATGTCATGTGTTCTCCGCCAAATAAATCCGATGATTTTCTCTAGTTAAATACCATTCACGGCGCATGACCGAAACAAAACACAGGACCATATAAAAGAAGCATCAGAACACTCTTTGGACTTGTTTCCTCCACTGTACACACTAAAGAAAAAGTAAAGTAAGCATTGCCTGTAATATCCAACTGATTAAAAATAACAAGCATTAGAAATTATCAGCTACAAATTCCAGGTTACCAAAATATAAGTGTATAGACTCAAGCAGGAGATACTTTTCAAGTTACTGAAAACACCAGAGGTGGTGCTAAAGGGTCATACAGCCTAGCAATGAAGGCTACACTGTACAAGTCTTAACTTCTTTGAAGTGGCTAGGGATAGGCGTGTGCTTTAACTAGGCAGCAGCCTTAAGCATGTGTCAGACCACTAGCGAGACACACAAGAACAACTGTACATAGATAACAACTTAAAAAAGACCACGTGTTAAGTGCCAGAGACACAAACCAAGCACCACAGAGCCGGGCATTAACCGAAGCAGCTCCACGAGTCACTAAACTAACACATAAGTTCACTAAAGTCCGAGGGGCTGTTCGGGAGTGCCTCCCGAAGGGCTGTCCAAGTGACGGTCCGAGTTCTGTGAGTCCTCCCGAAGGGCTGTCCGAGTGACCATTCGAGTTTCGAAGGTCCTCCCGAAGGGCTGTCCGTGACATCGTCCGGGGGACTGTTCGACCGCCTCCCGGAGGGCTGTCCGAAGGGAAGACGAGGGTATACATCCTCGCGGTTGGGAGGTTGTAAATCCTAGCTGCGGGGATCTGCACCGCCGATCGTCATCGACTCTACTTCCGCTGCGCTACGAGTCGGTGACGAACATGATCAAACCTTGTATGCAGTCTCCATAGTGGTCCTGGGCTGGTGCGTAGGGCGGAAAATTTTTGTTTTCTGCTGCGTTACCCTACATCCTTCTGGCCTAGCGCGGTTACGGACATATTTCTTTAGGACTCCCATGAACCTCTCAAAGGGGAACATATTGTGTAGAAATACAGGGCCCAGAATGACAATCTCGTCGACTAGATGAACTAGGACGTGCGTCATGCTATTGAAGAAGGATGGTGGGAACACCAGCTCGAAACTGACAAGACATTGCGCCACATCACTCCTTAGCCTTGGTAGGATTTGTGGATCGATCACCTTCTGAGAGATTGCATTGAGGAATGCACATAGCTTCACAATGGCTAATCGAATGTTTTCCGTTAGAAGCCCCCTCAATGCAACCGGAAGCAGTTGCGTCATAATCACGTGGCAGTCATGAGACTTTAGGTTCTGGAACTTTTTCTCTGCCATATTTATTATTCCCTTTAAATTCGACGAGAAGCCAGACGGAAGCTTCATACAGAGCAGGCATTCAAAGAAGATTTCCTTCTCTTCTTTGGTAAGAGCGTAGCTGGCAGGACCTTCATACTGCTTTGGAGGCATGCCGTCTTTTTCGTGCAAACGTTGCAGGTCCTTCCGTGCCTCCAGTGTATCTTTTGTCTTCCCATACACGCCCAAGAAGCCTATCAGGTTCACGCAAAGGTTCTTTGTCACGTGCATCATGTCGATTGAAGAGCGGACCTCTAGGTCTTTCCAGTAGGGTAGGTCCCAAAATATAGATTTCTTCTTCCACATGGGTGCGCGTCCCTCAGCGTCATTCGAAACAGATAGTCCATTGGGACCCTTTCCAAAGATTACGTGTAAATCATTGACCATAGCAAGTACGTGATCACCGGTACGCATGGCGGGCTTCTTCCGGTGATCTGACTCGCCTTTGAAATGCTTGCCTTTCTTTCGACATTGATGGTTGGTCGGAAGAAATCGACGATGCCCCAGGTACACATTCTTCCTGCATTTGTCCAGGTATATACTTTCGGTGTCAGCTAAACAGTGCCAATCATTGATGGCTACAAACAGCAAAGCATGCAGGTCAAATTCCTCCTGTCTGTGCTCATCCCACACACGTACACCGTTTCCATTCCACAGCTGTAAAAGTTCTTCAACTAATGGCCTTAGGTACATATCAATGTCGTTGCCGGGTTGCTTAGGGCTTTGGATGAGTACTGGCATCATAATGAACTTCCGCTTCATGCACAGCCAAGGAGGAAGGTTATAGATACATAGAGTCACGGGCCAGGTGCTGTGATTGCTGCTCTGCTGCCCAAAAGGATTAATGCCATCCGTGCTTAAACCAAACCATACGTTCCTTGCGTCACCTGCAAACTCAGCCCGGTACTTTCTCTCGATTTTTCTTCACTGCGACCCGTCAGCGGGTGCTCTCAACTTCCCGTCTTTCTTCGGTCCTCTCTGTGCCATTGCATCAACTTGCCATGCTCTTTGTTTCTGAACAGACGTTTCAACCGTGGTATTATAGGAGCATACCACATCACCTTGGCAGGAACCCTCTTCCTGGGGGGCTCGCCGTCAACATCACCAGGGTCATCTCGTCTGATCTTATACCGCAATGCACCGCATAACGGGCATGCTTTGAAATCCTCGTACGCACCGCGGTACAGGATACAGTCATTAGGGCATGCATGTATCTTCTGCACCTCCAATCCTAGAGGGCATACGACCTTCTTTGCTGCATACGTACTGTCGGGCAATTCGTTATCCTTTGGAAGCTTCTTCTTCAATATTTTCAGTAGCTTCTCAAATCCTTTGTCAGGCACAACATTCTCTGCCTTCCACTGCAGCAATTCCAGTACGGTACCGAGCTTTGTGTTGCCATCTTCGCAATTGGGGTACAACCCTTTTTGGCGATCCTCTAACATGCGATCGAACTTCAGCTTCTCCTTTTCACTTTCGCACTGTCTCCTTGCATCAACAATGACCCGGCTGAGATCATCGGGCACATCGTGTGGTTCCTCTTGATCTTCAGCTTCCCCCGTTGCAGCATCACTGTATTCAGGGGGCACATAGTTGTCATCGTCCTCTTCTTCTTCGTTGTCTTCCATCATAACCCCTATTTCTCCGTGCCTGGTCCAAACATTATAGTGTGGCATGAAACCCTTATAAAGCAGGTGGGTGTGAAGGATTTTTCGGTCAGAGTAAGACTTCGTATTCCCACATATAGGGCATGGACAACACATAAAACCATTCTGCTTGTTTGTCTCAGCCACTTCGAGAAAATTATGCATGCCCTTAATGTACTCGAAGGTGCGTCTGTCACCATACATCCATTATATATAATTAAGTGTGTCAAACACCATTACAAAACATCATGAATAGATAAGTGACCAAATTAATAGAAGTTCATCATCACATTAAAACCAAAGTACATACATAGTTCTCATTGAACAACATATAGCTCTCCAGAGCATCTAATTAAACCATACATGATTGAAACTATGTAAAATATTTCAATGCAAAAACAAATGCGATCATAATCGCAACCAAGGTAACAATTGATCCAACGACATAATGATACCAAGCCTCGGTATGAATGGCATATTTTCTATACTTTCTAATCTTGAAGCGCATTGCATCCATCTTGATCGTGTGATCATCGACGACATCCGCAACATGCAACACCAATATCATCTTCTCCTCCTCAATTTTTTTCAATTTTTCCTTCAAGTAATTGTTTTCTTCTTCAACTAAATTTAACCTCTCAACAATAGGGTCGGTTGGAATTTCCGGTTCCCAAAAAAATCTATGTCACGTTGGTCGGCATAATTGTCATAAACAATAAATGAACCAAATAGTTATAAAATATAATATATACCACATCCGAATCATAGACAGGACGAGGGCCGACGGGGGCGGATACCAAAATCATCGCACTATATAATAACAAACAATAATAAAAGTAAGAAAATTACACAAGTATCTATCTAAATCATACAAGTAAGAATTTTTTTTCTCTTAGAAAGAAGATAAGAACAAGAGGCTCACCACGGTGGTGCCGGCGACGAGATTGGCGCGGGTGATCGACAGCGGTGAAGACGGGGACGGGACATGACGGACCGCTAAACCTAGACAAATCTTGAGGAAAATGGAGCTTGGAGGTCGAGTTTGGAGAGGAGAAAGCTTAAGTAGTGTGGCTCGGGCATTTCATCGAACACCTCATGTGCATAGGAGGTGGGCTAGAGCACCACAAAGCCCTTCCCTCGCCGGCCAGAAAAAAACAGAGCAGTGGAGTGCTCTGCTCGCGGGCGAGGGGTATATATAGGCACAACATTGGTCCCGGTTCGTGGCTGGAACCGGGACCAAAGGAGGTCCTTTGGTCCCCGTTCCAGCCACGAACCTGGACCAATGGATGTGGGCCAGGAGCGAGGCCCATTGGTCCCAGTTCGTGTCTGGAACCGGGACCAAAGGGTCCAGACGAACCGGGACCAATGCCCCACGAGGCCCGGCCGGCCCCCTGGGCGCACGAACCGGGACGTATGCCCCCATGGGTCCTGGTTCGTCACTGAACCGGGACTAATGGGCTGGCCAAGCCTGGACCAAAGCCCTGTTTTCTACTAGTGATGCTATGCTACAGGGCCACTGAAGAATTTTGCATAACAAGAAGATGTTATGCACCATATATTCCAAATGACTTTCCTCACCAACTGGCATGCACTTCTCTGTTTTTATGTTATATATTACTTTAGCCGCAACTTTTATGTATGCAAGGGATGCAATTAGGCTGAATAGTGCGATTATAGTTTTTCTTAACTTGTTCAATATCCCAGAATTAGTATAAAATTTGCAATACATAATTACCAAGAATCAAGAATTTACTCTTCTTTTGACTAATATTGTGTTTGATTGATCCTTTTTGCCTTTCTGAGGAAGATAGAAGGGTACACATTGGCTGCTAGAGTGAGATAAAGAAAGACCAACACCTTATTTGTCGCAACAAGGTCAAAAAGTTAATATATTTTGGAAAATTCTTAAATCCATATATATGAGCAACTTGTTAAACATGGTTGAAAATTGCAATGTTATTCTATTGCGGTATTTACATAAGTTGGTTCATATATTAGAGTCCTTTTCAATTAATTCAGTCATAATGAAAGGGCGACCGCTAGGCGCCGGCCGAGTGGCACAAGGGTTCGGCCTGTCGCGCGTAGACCGTCAGATTAGGCCTCCCATAGCCGCCCGATCCCGCTACCTCACGTCACCTCATCTTCTTCCCCAAACTGTTTCGTCCCGAATCAGAAACAGACATGCGTGAGTCCTTCTTCTGCGTCGCTGGCCGCATCTGCCTCACGCGCTCCCCACGACTCACAGCAGCTGCCGCTGCCCTGTAGTCGTCCCGCGCAACCAACACTACAAGCAAGCCCGTCGCTCCCGCAGCCGGTGGCGGTTGAAACACATCCTTCCTTGGTTTGCAAAAAAAAAAAGCTTTTGCTGCCAAGGTTGTAACTCTGCTGCCCCTTGGTTCGAGCACATAGGAATCATGATAGCAGCGGCGCCGGTCACAAAGCTCCCCATTCATCGATAATGCTCGCCGGCACCATGGCTCGCCCCGCGTCGCAGCTCCAGCAACACGGTTGTAGCGTTGCCACAAAACGCTTGCAGCTCTGGTGCACATGCACGTAGCTTCGCCAGTACATAGTTGAAGCATTTTTAAAGGAGAGGGCTCCAGCGAGAAATGCACCGCTATGGCAGAAACCGAGCAGGAAGTGGAGGGTTTGACAGAAAAAGGGAAGGGTGTGTCGGGGGGTGGGGTTTTTGTGTTGGGCCCGCGTGTTGAGATAACAAGGCGAATAGTTCGGACAACCAAATTTCTTCCCCCACACATGGTCAGGATTTGGCGGAGCCTCGACTGTCTAGACGATTGAATTTTGGGGAGCTTGGTGGGCGCCCGTTTGATGTCCAAAAATGCTCGGACGTATGAGAGAGAAATGAACTTTAACCATGAAGATGATCTTAATTATTTGTTTGATTCATTTATATGCATTGTAGCCCGTAGCAACGCACGGGCATTCTACTAGTAAGAAAGGTAAAAGAACAATCAATTTCTAAAATCAATCTAAATGAACTACAGCAGGACTAAGCGTCCAACGTATATATTAACTGCTAAAATCAATTTAATTCCTTATTAATTAACTGCAGCAATTAAGGTGAATTGGTTTGGGACGTGCATGAAGTGTTTTGCATGCTCCTAATTTCTAGTGCCATGCAGTCTCTTCCTTTAGTTATCCAGCCACCAAATTTCTTTCCCACAAGCTTGTGCACTTTAGAAGGGAGATCGAGGAAAGAAACTGTTGTATCAATGCGGTGGCCCGCTGGCCTAATAAACACTAACGAATGGAGTACTAATAACTTGTGAAAATTATTTAAGAAAATAAATGATGACGTGGATGCATGGCTGCATTATGAGTGGTGTGAATTGATGATGTGGTAGGGTAGCTGTTTTCATGTCAAGACAAATAAGATAATGAGGATTAACTATTTAAGTATTATAGATAATTATGTTACAGTGTGCTACAGAGCATTGTCCCGTTTAAAAAAAGATGGAAAAAATGTACGAATGAATGCTAGTCCAATGGCACACGGACAACGTCGCTCTGCTCACAAGGTGTGGGGTGCTTCTCGAGGGCGGCGACGACCGAAGCCGAGAGAGGTCGGGCCACGGAGAGATGGGTTGTAGCCGAGAGGAGCGCGGTGACAAAAGACCAGATATCTCCCTCCTAGCCCCCGCGTCATCCCCCCCCCCCCCCCCCCCCCCCCCCCCCCCCGCGGGCGACTCAGGCGGCGGCGCGGCCACTGTGGCGCCTCCGGCTCAATCGTACACTAATCATACAAGGAAATGTGTACGATCAAGCACAGGGACTCACGGGAATATATCACAACACAACTCTAACACAATTTAAACGGAGATCCACAATATTACAGACCAGGGATCCAAAGATCTGAATACATAAGTCAGTCATACAAATATTATCTGAGTACAGACATAGTTAGACAAGTTTTGCCTTAAGAAGGCTAGCACAAACAACGACACTAGATCGAAAGGCGTTGGCCTCCTGCCTGGGAGCCTCTTATCCTACTCCTGGTCGGCTGGCTCGATCCAGTAGTACGTGCTCTCAGGACCCTCCTAGTAGTAAGCTCCTGAGGTGGCATCTAGCTCCTGGACTCCATCGTCTGATGTATCATCAAAGTGGGATATGGGGAAAAGAGAAAGTAAAGCAACCGTGAGTACTCATCCGAAGTACTCAGCAAGCAAGGATCTATACTACATATGCAACATTATCAATGGAGAAAGGCTGTATATGTGGACTGGGCTGCAGAAATGCCAGAATAGAGAGAAGGCCTACTCCTATCAAAGACTAGCATCTTCAAACATCTTCACGAGGCCATCATCTTGCAGCAGTAGAAGAGAGTAGAATAGCATTTTATTTAGCAAACAAGTTGAAGCAAAGCCTAGAGATCCTTCCTCGACTCCCAGCGAGAAAGCGATCCCGAAGCTTCAATTAAGTAACAAATATCCAGTTCAAGTAGTAGATCAGGATACACAAACTGAGCGTCCTTTACCGTAGGACCGGCTATTGATAGATCATTCATCCCTGCAGGGGTGTGTAGGGTAACGCAGCAGAAAACAAAAAATTTCCGACCTACGCACCAGCCCAGGACCACTATGGAGACTGCATACAAGGTTTGATCATTTTCGTTACCGACTCGTAGCGCAGCGGAAGTAGAGTCGATGACGATCGGCGGTGCAGATCCCCGCAGCTAGGATTTACAACCTCCCAACCGCGAGGATGTACTCCCTCATCTGCCCCTCGGACAGCCCTCCGGGAGGCGGTCGAACAGTCCCCCGGACGGTGTCGCGGACAGCCCTTCGGGAGGACCTTCGAAACTCGGACGGTCACTCGGACAGCCCTTCGGGAGGACTCACAGAACTCGGACCGTCACTTTGGACAGCCCTTCGGGAGGCACTCACAAACAGCCCCTCGGGCACAAAGATCGAAACTACGACCTCTCTACAGAGTTGCACACATACGGTGTCACCTATCCGGCAGGGCTTCGCCGTCCAGAACTAGTTCCTGCCGGAACCCAGACAGCCTTTCGGCTCTACGAAACTCTTTTCGTGGGAGGGAGAGAGAAGCCAGATAACATCTTGGCATGTGTATGAGAGCAAGGGATGAGTGTGGAGGGCTGCCCCTCCACTTCTATTTATAGGAAATCCCAAGGGGTAGGGTGGTTTTACAAGAAAACCCAAAAAGCACATGGATGAAGTCCTTCCACAAGGACCCAAATGTGAAACCAAGGCACAAGAGGGGGCTCCAAGGAGGAGTCCCCATGTGGCCAGCCACACCTAGGAGGGGCCCCCCCATGGGAGCCCTCATCCATCCACATCACCTTCTAGAAGCCTTTAGCAAAAGCCCTAAAAGGTGGCTTTCCAAAAAATTCCAAAAAGCACTTTCACTATTCACGACGACATTTTTCAGCGTCCGTTCGAACTGAAAATATTTATGTGGGCTTAGAACATTTCCAGTACCCACTAAAATAATTTTCAACGCGTTCTGGAACAATTCCAGTTTAGTGATTTCATCTGCGAAAAGCATCTGAAGCGGTTCCGGCAGCCCCGGAACATTTCCGGTTTTTCTTCCAGAAAATTCCCAGAAGTTTCCAGAATGATTCTGGCATCCTCCAGTAATTATCAGGCATGTGCCGAAACCATTTTGACTTAATGGTACCCCTGAAACAACTTTTCAGTTTCACCGGAACTCATCCGGTGACCTCTCTCTGCGGAACTTTTCCGCTGTCCGAAACTTTTCGGTGTCCGAAACTTTTTCGGTGATTTTCTCTCAGACTCCCTGTCTAGTATTCAGCAGATAGATGACCCTTAAGTGTGTGACCCTATAGGTTCGGTGAAGTATAGACATGACCTGGAACCCCTTCCGATCAATGATCAACATCGGAGCCGTGGACACCCATATTGACCCCTATACTCACACGAATGAATATTCGAGTGAACCTCCAGTTGCCGTGTGCTATTCCTGTTGCTTCGCGATATGTTACAAATACCCGAGGTGAGACATGTAGGCATTCCCGTGGATCAACAACTTGTCCACTATGCTAGTTACCTCGTTACCGGTATTGTTCTCTTTTCTCGTTACTGTGTTCCGGCATCCCCGTGATCAAATCACAAAGTGTCTGGCCAGACGATGATGGATACCGTAACACCGAGAGGGCCCAGAGATATCTCTCCATCGTCGGAGGAGCAAATCCCAATCTTGAGCTATCAAGTTACTTGACATACTTTCCCATGAACCCGTAAGCCGCCGTAATAGCCATCCATTTACGGATGACGTTTAACAAACCCCAAAGTTCATGAATCAAGCATGAAGAAACTCGATACTCTCATGGTCTGAGGAATTATGCAAACATTAACCATCTCTGTGTTATTAACCATAAACTTGTGACGAATGTATCTCATAGCATAACATCAATCGGGTCGATTCAACACAAATGTTCTGCTAACATTGTGCCCTCAAAATTGCTGGCATAGTCATGCCCATGATCAGGAAAACAGGATCATCATGCAATACTTGAGCCAGTCATAGAGGCTTGACTAGGAATACATTTTATCGTTTATTATTCCACACGTGCATATGAGTCTTCCTCCGAGCCTCGTTTTATTTGCAGACTCGAGAACCATAGCAGTTATAGCATGGAACATAAACCTAATTATGAACAGGGAGATAATCAATAACATTTATTATTGCCTCTAGGGCATATCTTCTACAGACTCCCACTTGCACTAGAGTCAATAATCTAGTTAATGCTAATGCACTTCACACCTGTGGCACACCGGTGTAAATATGCTTCGCTTGTGGTATAGCCTGATGTCCAACGGATCTGACGACTTCAGCTCCGTGTGTATCTTTGCATATCCTCGCGTTTTCACGCTTTCACAAAATTCATATTTTGTGTGGACTTGGCTTTGTATGTATGCGAATCACAGGTCGAACCTGGGTTCCTCAGACTGAGTTATGCAGCAACTACTTGCAGTAGTGTCCCATTGACAAAAGCCATCTTGGAACCATACTAAGTTCATGAATGAACTATATGATTCAACATCTTCTTTGTCACTTTAAAGGCGGCAACATACTTCGCCTCTGTTATAGAATTCGCCACAGTAACTTGTTTGGAACATTTTCCAACTAACTGTGCCACCACAATGTGTGTTACACAAAACCCTTAATTTAAATTGAAAATCGCTTGGAGCATGGATGAAGACTGTATTGATGTAACCTTTTACAACGAACTCTTCATGATCTCCGCTTGCGAGAAAACATGTCATCGGTGCTACTATAGTACTCAATGACCCTTTTTCACTGTTGTCCCATGATCAGTACTTTTGATCACCTTGGTATCCATACTCGTAACAACTTTGGAGTATTGGACATATCTGGTTGTTTTACATACCATGGAATACATGATTAATCCAAACACGAAGGTGTGTGGAATCTCCATCATGTATTTTGCTCATCAGTGTTTTTGGGACACCGAGTCTTGCGAAAACTCTTTCCATGTGACTTCGGCAAGAATCACTCCTTGGCGTTTTAAATGCTAAAAAGTTTTAGCATCTTGTCAATATGTTTTTTATTGCTTAGCCCCATTAGGTAAATCTATCTCCATAGATCATCATGCCTAATATAAAGGCTATTTAGCCCAAGCACTTCATCGAAAAACTATTTTCAAATGAAGTCCTAATTCGTGTCAAGAATTTTATTTCCAATTAACAATGTGTCAAGCACACAACGTTTTTAGAAATTTTATTATGCTCCCACTTACTTTCTTGAATCATAAGCATCTTCGTTACCCATTGATGAAGTCAAACCCCTTTGACTATTTCATCAAAACACGAAGATTCCAACTCCATTTTGCTCTCTTCTGTCCATTGCTGGAACTCTGAAGTTTGCATACTTACTAGCATCCTCTGGACTAACAAAATACCTTGGACTATAACACATGCAAGTCCTTGGTTTTATTTCCATCATATGGAAATCCTTTCATCATCCTTGTTTCATATCTCATGACTGAAATATGTATTAATTGCTAGTTCAACCCGAACCGACTTTAAGCATTGCTACGGTGAAACAATCTCATCGTAGTCAACTCCTTGAACTTGTATATTGCAACAAGTCGAGCTTTATGGATAAAACATTTTTATCCGTATCAGTTTTAAGTTCCATAAATATTCGTCAGACTCTAAGTCTTCCGAAAGGTGTATCAAGGTTTTAATCTTGAATCACTTATATGGAAACTATCTCGGATTGTATTGGCATTTAGCCAATTCCGGAGTCAGGGCCCATCAACGCTTCCTTGTGTATCGTAGGTATACTGTTGTCTAACAACAATATCTCGTTTGCGCACCTGAGAGGTTTGCACGAGCCTTGCCTACGTGGTTCAGCTGCAAGTTCGACTGAAGTCCATACATTTTATTGTAGAGACTTCCGTATCAGTCGCAGTAGGAAACTCCGGAATCACTTCCAAGGTTCCTTTCCTTTGACCTGATGACGAAGATACTGGTTATCTTGTCAAGTTGCACTGTCCTCCCACTCACCTTTTGCAAGGACAATTCTCTTTAAAAGCATACCGTTTTGTGGCAAAAACCTTTGCCTCGGTATAGTGGTGGGGGAATACCCAATGACTTGGGATAACCTACAAAGTAGCACTTGTCTGATTTGGAATAGGTTTGTAACCTTTTACACAAGCCCCATATTCCAAATGTTAAGAAAAGATATAACATGGTTGGGCGTACCATACCATGGTGTCATTTCAACAGACCCGATGGAGCTCTTTTCAGTGTAAAAGCCGCAGTCTCTAAAGCATCACTCTTTAAAAGGGATAATGGCAAATTTATTTATGTCATCTTTGATCTTACCATGTCATAAATGGTTCGATTACATTTTCACGGACTTTCCACTTGCAGTGGTGTTCCGGGAGGTGCAAGTTATGAAACCCCTTTCACAACTCATCAGACATTCGCTAAACTTGTAACTCAAAAATTCCTTTCTGCAATCAAATTGTAGAAACATAATTTTCTTGTTACAATAACTTCTTCTTCATTTATGAAAACCTTTCGAATGATTTCAAAAGATCCAGACTTACGTCTCATCAAGTAAATATCCATATATCTACTTGAGTCATTTCTGAAGATAGATAAATCCACTACTTGCAACAACATTTATTGAACTACACACATCAAAATGTATGATCATCAATAAGTTTGTTGCTCGTTCCTTATGGCCTGTGAACGGTATTTCAGTCACTTTACTTTTCGGAGGAAAGTTGCAAGTGTCAGATGATTCAAAATCAACCGACTTCAAAATCCATCATAAAGGAATTTCCATGCGGGTTTCTCCAATGTGACCAAATGCAGTGCCACACGTGTGTGGTATTCTGTTAGTCTTGCGACATTTAGTGTTAGTGTTATGGATGTATCATATTACCATCAATATTCATAACATACATCCCATCTTGGATGGAAGCATGGCCCTTCATGTTATTCATAATACTGAACAACAATTGTTGTTTTTATGAACAACTCCTATTGCAACAAACATTGTGCAATGGGCTAGAGTGTATGAAACTCTAAAATGAATTATGAAAGTAAAGACAGAGGTAATATTTTATTATCATTATTCATAACATACGTTTCATTCATAATGAAAATATGGCCCTTATGTTATTCATAACACCGAACATCAAAAGTTCTCTTATGAACAACCTTCTTGCAAGATACCTTATG
Source organism: Thinopyrum elongatum (assembly GCA_011799875.1). Classification (NCBI taxonomy): domain Eukaryota; kingdom Viridiplantae; phylum Streptophyta; class Magnoliopsida; order Poales; family Poaceae; genus Thinopyrum; species Thinopyrum elongatum. The sequence continues at coordinate 16,437,289 of CM022302.1, read as the reverse complement.
CAATGGGCTAGAGTTTGTGAAACTCTAAATGAATTATGAAAATAAATACAGATGGTAATACACCGATGGAAGGTATAGTAACATTTACTATGTTCCGTGTGTATACCTAAACCTCATTCCTGGCAAGTCTTTCAGGCCATAGTAGTTCTTACATCGAGTTGCAACAGAATGCAATCGAGCGGGTATCTTTGTGTTTTAACTCACAATACCCAAGAATCAGTGATTAACAATTTAATCATAATTCCCAAGGACTATATCTTTGACCAGCCTTCTATACATCAAAAACTTGTATGACATTCATACATGAGCTGGGTATTCCAGTCTTCTTTCTTATTGCCTTTATACTTCTAATAGTTTAACTTTTAGTATTTCTCCTACTCTCAGAAGAAGCACCCAACTTAAGAGTGGCGTTAGCCCCGGACTTCCTAGGCATGAAAATTTCACTAACACCCTTCGGACACTTCCTTTCTCTTTAAGTTGTTGTTTTATTCACCTTTCATCATATGATAGGCGTTCTTCTGGATCCCTCTCTTATCAGTCTAATGCATAGTAGACTTCTTTACTAATAGTTTGCAAACAAACATTGCTTTGGATATCTCATATCTTTTAGCCTTTGTCTGTCTCTGAAAATGATTTTCAGATTCCATGAATATCACATAACTATCCAAACTTTCGAAGTTCGGGTCTCATGGAAGCAAACATATTGCACTTGACTGAAACGGGATTCCAGCTTTTGGATCGAAGGACGAGAGTCATATGATCCATAGCATAAGCGAGAGAATACTGAAAGTATGCGATAGGACAAAGTCCTTCTCGGCACTCTTGAGGACAATCCTCACATTACGTTACCAACCATAAAGTTTTAACCAGATATTTAACAGCTATTCAAAATTAACAGGGAAGGTGGAAACGCGAGCCATAAATCTACAACTATTATGCAAATCACACTTAGACAGTGTTCATAATTAATTGCACTGAGAATTAAATAAGTCAATTCAAAAGTGCGCTCCCACTCAAATCAATATCTCTCATAATTGATTGTGAGTGATTCAAGATCCGAGTTTTGATTGTTTGCCACGATGGTAGCATCACAGATGACAAAAATCTCAACCGGTAGGCCAACTTGCCAATCACATCTCTATGTGACTCTTGTTCATCTTTCGATGCGTGTGTTCCGAGCTCATGACTTTCATGCCTGAACGTCAAGACAACCAAGTGATCTCGCTGCGAGGTCTCAACTCACCCGCCTCACACATCCCTAATCGTTCGTACCCATGTTAGCATGTGATACCCCGAAAAGTTAGGTGCCGTGACGGTGCTACACTTGGGAGAACACTAACTACTTGATATTTTTGTGAGAGATCACCCTAATAAAAGCGACTACCGCGCAATCAAGAAGGGTGCAACATAAGGGATAAACATCTCCGGCAATTCATAATAGCATGATATGGTATAGCCCTTTCTGACGGAGAAGTCTTGTATTCCTTCGTCTTCGGCATTCACGTCGGTGATCACCTTCGCGAAGATTGCCACCACCTTGTCGATGCAGCAGATAATATTGCTATCTCTATAGCTAATAAAATAATGCATTACACAAGGTTGACACACAGGTCATTTAAAGTGCAATCATATGGCTCCAGCCATCATGCCGAATCATGACACGCAGGTCATGTTAATCAATTTACATTATATAGTCATCTCATACATAATCAAATTATTATGAGCACTGCTATACCACATCACATGCACATGTAAACCCTCCTGCAAAACCAAGTTAGACGCCTCTAATTGGTTCATGCAAAAAAACTAGTTTTTCGTGGCTTCTAAGGTTTCGAAACAAACCGAAGCTACCAACGTCCATCATCAAGTATGATAATTCAAGTCGCTAGATTAACTTTCCAGGGTGTATGAAAACCGAGATAATAAAATCTCGAGCCCCATACTAAACTTCGTCATACGCATGACCCCCGTGCAGATCATATCTGCATTGCCCTTTTGTCTGCGAAATTTCATCTTTCCTTTTAACTACGGTGGAATTCAATGAACTGTTAGCACTTCGTTGATCAATCAGGATCGTGGATTGCCAGAACTTTGAAACTCCACCATACTGTTATCAAGATCAGAAATATGCAAATTCCAGGGAAGCAACAAGAACATCGGGTAACAGATTTCATCTGCTACCCGCACAAATAATTTTCAGTAATAGAACTCATCTACTACCTAATTATATTGTGCAACACCCATACATCTCTATGTATTCTAGATCGCAACCTGAATCTACGCATAGCACGGCTCATGATGCCACTGTAGGGTAACGCAGCAGAAAACAAAAATTTTCCGACCTACGCACCAGCCCAGGACCACTATGGAGACTGCATACAAGGTTTGATCATTTTCGTTACCGACTCGTAGCGCAGCGAAAGTAGAGTCGATGACGATCGGTGGTGCAGATCCCCGCAGCTAGGATTTACAACCTCCCAACCGCGAGGATGTATACCCTCGTCTTCCCTTCGGACAGCCCTCCGGGAGGCGGTCAAACAGTCCCCCGGACGGTGTCGCGGACAGCCCTTCGGGAGGACCTTCGAAACTCGAACGGTCACTCGGACAGCCCTTCGGGAGGACTCACAGAACTCGGACCGTCACTTGGACAGCCCTTCGGGAGGCACTCACGAACAGCCCCTCGGGCACTAAGATCGAAACTACGACCTCTCTACAGAGTTGCACACATACGGTGTCAACTATCCGGCAGGGCTTCGCCGTCTAGAACTAGTTCCCACCGGAACCCAGACAGCCTTTCGGCTCTACGAAACTCTTTTCGTGGGAGGGAGAGAGAAGCCAGATCATTGCAATGGCATGTATATGTGAGAAAGAGTGAGTCTTTAGGCAGCCCCCTCCACCCCTATTTATAGGCCAAGCCCAAGGGTGGCTTCTCCAAGAAGCCAAGGGGAAAAATACCAAAGGACCCTCAAGGTGGCTTCTCCAAGAAGCCATCCAAAAAGCACTTTCACTATTCACGACGACATTTTTCAGCGTCCGTTCAAACTGAAAATATTTATGTGGGCTTAGTACATTTCCAGTACCCACTAAAATAATTTTCAATGCGTTCTGGAACAATTCCAGTTTAGTGATTTCATCTGCGAAAAGCATCTGAAGCGGTTCCGGCAGCCCCGGAACATTTCCGGTTTTTCTTCCAGAAAATTCCCAGAAGTTTCCAGAATGATTCTGGCATCCTCCAAGAATTATCAGGCATGTGCCGAAACCATTTTGACTTAATGGTATCCCCTGAAACAACTTTTCAGTTTCACCGGAACTCATCCGGTGACCTCTCTCTGCGGAACTTTTCCGCTGTCCGAAACTTTTCGGTGTCCGAAACTTTTTCAGTGATTTTCTCTCAGACTCCCTGTCTAGTATTCAGCAGATAGATGACCCTTAAGCGTGTGACCCTATAGGTTCGGTGAAGTATAGACATGACCTGGAACCCCTTCCGATCAATGATCAACATCGGAGCCGTGGACACCCATATTGACCCCTATACCCACACGAATGAATATTCGAGTGAACCTCCAGTTGCCGTGTGCTATTCCTGTTGCTTCGCGATATGTTACAAATACCTGAGGTGAGACATGTTGGCATTCCCGTGGATCAACAACTTGTCCACTATGCTAGTTACCTCGTTACCGGTATTGTTCTCTTTTCTCGTTACCGTGTTCCGGCATCCCCGTGATCAAATCACAAAGTGTCTGGCCAGACGATGATGGATACCGTAACACCGAGAGGGCCCAGAGATATCTCTCCATCATCGGAGGAGCAAATCCCAATCTTGAGCTATCAAGTTACTTGACATACTTTCCCATGAACCCGTAAGCCGCCGTAATAGCCATCCATTTACGGATGACGTTTAACAAACCCCAAAGTTCATGAATCAAGCATGAAGAAACTCGATACTCTCATGGTCTGAGGAATTATGCAAACATTAACCATCTCTGTGTTATTAACCATAAACTTGTGACGAATGTATCTCATAGCATAACATCAATCGGGTCGATTCAACACAAATGTTCTGCTAACATTGTGCCCTCAAAATTGCTGGCATAGTCATGCCCATGATCAGGAAAACAGGATCATCATGCAATACTTGAGCCAGTCATAGAGGCTTGACTAGGAATACATTTTATCGTTTATTATTCCACACGTGCATATGAGTCTTCCTCCGAGCCTCGTTTTATTTGCAGACTCGAGAACCATAGCAGTTATAGCATGGAACATAAACCTAATTATGAACAGGGAGATAATCAATAACATTTATTATTGCCTCTAGGGCATATCTCCTACAGGGTGCACTACTGTTACCCAACACGCTCGATCAACTCTGGCCGGACACACTTGCTGGGTAATGCCCGTCCTCGGAAGATCAACACGAAGCAACGCCCTACCTAGGCTCGGCAGAGAGGTCAGCACGCCGGACTAACCTATGCACCCAGAGGCCTTGGGCCATCGCCCTGGGCACCCTGCGCGTTGAGAGACTGGCCGGGGTGCAGGCGCGACACTGAACTCGTCAGTGAAGTATCCAGCCCAATCCCGACAATCAACCCGCACGGTGAATCGTGATGTCTGACGAGCTTTCGGGAGAAACGTACATCGCAGAGGGCCCCATAACCATTATCCCGCGTGGTGGTAGTGCGTATAGGGCACGTCGACCCACTCAGATCACTCACCCAAATCCAATAGGCTCATTTAGTATCACGCGGAGACAATCAGAGTCTCTGATGCTCCGCCACAATATCACACTCGAGTGCCCTTCTGGCACACTCGACATCATAGATCCCCAGCGGGTACCCACCAGGGTAGACCCGCCTGTAACAAAGGTCAAAGTAACCGTGTGGTCATAACATCAAGGGGAAAACCCGAGGAATCACCCTCGGCGGATTCCACTCGACGAAATCATCAGGGTGAACGAATGAGGCATCACCCTCGAGGTTCACACTGAGGGGTTGCACGACAGAGTCGTATCGGAAGTGGAGAAGGAGGAATCACCCTCGATGACCACGACCGAACAGCTACACTGCAGAGTATTCATCAGGAGTGCGTTACGAGGTATCACCCTCGGCACTCGATAGTAACTATGCAGATTCGTACAACTAAGGGGGTTGTGAAGTGAGGTGTCGGTCTCTGGTCGACGATCGCGTTGATCGAGTCGTCGATAATCAAGCAGGGGCGACAAGGGTAAGGTGGTGGGGTCACTGATGGTTCACTACCAACCTATACTAAACAGTTTATCATAGGCAGGTAAAGTAACAATGAACAGATTACAAAAGCAGGCTATGCATCAGAATAGGAGCATACATTAACAGTAGCAAAATCTAATGCAAGCAGGAGAATAGAATGGGCGATATCTGGATGCTCAAGGGGGGGGGGGGGCTTGACTGGTTGCTCTGGCAAGAGAGAGAGAGAGATCATCAACGGGCTGCTCGTCTGTAGAGTAGTCAAACCCAGCTGCAGCGTCGTCGGTCTCGGCGTCTATTGAGAGAGAAGGAGGGGGAGAGAAACAGTAAATACGGAGCAAACAAAGCATCACAAAATATGACAAGGCGATACGCGGTGCCAGGGGTGATCTAACGCAAGGATAGCTGATACCGGCGAAGGGGGAAAACATCCGGGAAAGTATCCCCGGTGTTTCGCATTTTCGGACAGGCGGACCGGAGGTGGATTGTTGCATGTTCGCTATGCTAGGGACGCGTGGTGGACGAACGGACTGCGTATTCGAATTCGTCTCGTCGTTCTGAGCAACTTCCATGTACAAAGTATTTTCATTCGAGTTACGGATTATTTTATATGATTTATTGAAGTTTATTGCATTTTCTGAAATTACTGGTTTTATTATATATTCGAAATTAAATAGTAATAGCTAAGTGTACCCACATCTGTACCCACTAGTGGGCACAGAGAGGCTGTCTGGTGGGTCCAGCGGACCCAGTCAACAGCTGACTGTTGACTTGGTCAAAAGATGAACAGTGAATGTGGGGCCCTCATGTCATTGTCTCCTCACTAACTAACAGAGTTAATCATTATAGTTAGACAGGTTAATTAGGTTAAGTTAATTAACCTAAATTAATTAAGTTAATTAAATCAGTTAATTAATTAATTAATTTAATTATTAATTATTTTCTTTTTTTTATTCTCTTTTATTTTACAAACATTCTGGGGGTGGGCCCCCTGTGTCATAGGCAGAGGGGTCCTTAGCGGGCGAACGGGCATGCGGGTGCGGGCGCTGTGGCGCTGCGGGCGGCCGACCCGGGCGACGGCCGAGCGGGCGCTGCTGGGCGAGCGGCAGGGGCAGCGCGCGGGGGTAGGCGCGGTGGGACGGGCTGAGCGAGGCCAGAGCGGGGTAGCAGGGGCTGGCGGCTGCGACGAGCACGGCGGGGGAGCGGCCGCTCGCGGGCACGCGTGCGCGAGGACCCGTGCTGGGGCGTGCAGAGCGGACGGTGCGATGGCACGGTGCGAACGAGCAGGGAGCGGGGCGAGGCATGCGCGACGGTAGAGGGAGGCGGAGAGTGGCGCTAGCAGCGGCAAGGAAGCAGCCGCAGTAGCTGCAGTGAGGCGAGGCGGGGAAGAGGATGGCCAGGGGCGACAGCGGAGGGGTGGCGTGGGCAGGAGCGGCCAGAGGGGGGGGCGCGAGTGCGGCCAGGGATCTGCGGTGAAGCGCCGGGGCGTGGTGGGCGCGAGCTCGCAGAGAGCTCTGGCGCGGCGACCGAACACGGGGACGATGCAACGACGGCGGATCTGCACGGAAGAGTGAGGGGAGAGGGGAGCAGGGCTCACTGTGAGCCGGTAGGGGTGCGTAGCGGGCTCGGGGAGGCGCCGCAGTGGCAGATCGACGGTGATGACCGGCGGGGCAGAGAAGGGGGATGAGGTCGATCCGGCGAGGTAGGCGTCCCGCGCTCGTGCTTGTGGTCGGAGAGGACGTAGCAGACGATGGCGGTGCGGGCCGGCACCGTCCTAGCACGCGGGGAGGTCGGAGAGCTCGCGGGCAAGGCATCCATGGCGACGACGGCGGTGAGGCTCGGGGACGGGGATGGTTGCCCCGATCCAGAAGCGTAGGGGAGTGGGGGAACGAGGGGGGAGTGGACTAGGTCACGGGGAGAGTGGGGGGATAATGGGGCGGTTGGGCCAGCTGGCCAACTGGGCAAGTTGGCCCAGTGGGGCCGTGACCCGTGGGGTTTCTTTTAATATTTTTTTTGTTTGCCTTTTCTTTTTATTTATATTTGCTTTACTGTTTTCTCTTAGTTTCCCTTTATTTTTGTTTTTGCAAAATACAAAAATGGCACCTAATTTGATGTTACCAAATATGCCACTGCCACATTAACTTGCTACCCAAGCTAAAATAGTTTCGTAATTATTTAATATTTAAAAGTATTTAAATAATAGTTTTCACTACTGTTTTATCCATCTTATAGTATTTAAATATCTTATAAAGGTGTGGCTTCTCCATCGTAATTACCTATGCATTATTTGGTTTACTCCGAACATTTTAGTTTTAATTTTTTAAAACTTTTATTGTTTGCTTGACTTTGAATTTGAATTTGAATCGGTTTTGAATCAAAGGCGAATCTAGCAACAGTAATTGCGATGACATGGCACCATTAGCGTGTGGTTACTGTAGCTTAACTACCGGTGTGTTACAGCCACCCCCCTCCTCTCCTCCTCCCCGCCCTCCCCCGCCCTTGCCGCCGGCCGCAGCCGCCGGGGCAAAGCCGCCCGCGGTGGCTGGCGGCGGGGCCCCTCTCTCCACCGCTCGGGGGTGGCCGGTGCGGGGCGGCTTGTCCTGGCGGCGGTGCCGGGCGTGCGTGGGGCTCGGCGGTGCGGCGGCAGTGGCTCCCGGCGGCGACGTTGTGGGCGACGGCGGCGGCGCGGCGGCTAAGTGCCTGTGGTGGCGGCGGTGGTCCAGATCCGACCACAGGCTGCAGCGGGCGGGTTCTGGTGGACCCCTTCTCTACGGGCTATGGCTCGGCCTCCTTCTCCTCTCGGTCGGGGTCAGAGGTGGGCTGGAGCTGGTGGAGGTGGGGGCGTGCCGGCCGGAACTGAAGCGAGTTTTTCGGCAGGCGGCGCGGGTTGGGGAGCGGACGGGCGTGGTTGTTGCTCCGGCCGTGGGTGGCGGCGCGGGGAGGTCCGGGGGTGGTGGCCTCCCGGTGGCGCGGCGGCTACACGGTGGCAGGTGGATCTGCCCGCGGCGGCGGCCGGCTTCTCCGGTGTCGGCTCGTCTGCCGTCGGGCCATTTCGACCTTCCCTTAATCTCCTCATAATCCGGGCTCTACTTGCATCGAAGGGCTGGCCCGCTCCCAGCTGCGGTCCATCACTCGTCTCGCGCCCGGTGTCGCAGGACCGAGCTCGTCTCGCGCCTGGCAGCAGGACCGAGCTCGTCTCGCGCCCGGCGGCAGGATCGAGCTCGTCTCGCGCCCGGTGCTGCAGGACGGGGCGATGGTGGCCAGTTTTGGCCGGCCTATTGAGTCTCAGCGCTGGGGGCCGCTCAGGGGTGCGAAAGGCCGGGCCTTTCCGCTCGTCTCTTTGGTTGGGGTAGCGACGAGTCTTGGGTGAGGTGTTGTCTTTGTCTTGGATGCCGGGGCGGCGACCCTGGTGGTGATAGCGCGGTGCTCATGTGTGACGCCCCCGGCCTAATCGTGCACTAATCATACACACAAAAGCACACGATCAAGCCTAAGGTCCCACGGGAAGATATGACAACACAACTCTAAAACATAAATAAAGTCATACAAGCTTTCTATTACAAGCCAAGGGCCTCGAGGGCTCGAATACATAAGCTTGCGAACAAGCGTCAGCGGAAGCATCAGATATCTGAGAACAGATATAAAAGAGAAACAGAAAGGCCTTTAGAAAGGCGGGGCAAAATAAAACACTACGATCGAAAGGCGTAGGCCTCCTGCCTGGGACCCTCCGATCCTACTCCTGGTCGACAGTCAACTCGTAGAAGAATCCATCCTCTGGGTAGTAGTAGTAGTAGCGATCGTCGCGGCATCTGTCTCAGGGGGCTCCGTCCTCTGGTCACGTCGAACTGATATGGGGAGAAAAGAAAAACTAAGCAACCGTGAATACTCAGAAGTACTCAGCAAGCAAGGATCTACACTACATATGCAACATTTTCAAAGGGAGGCTGTATATGTGGACTGGGCTGCAGAAATGCAAGAATAGAGAGAAGGCCTAGTCCTATCGAAGACTAGCATCTTCAGTGGTCTTGCAGCAATAGAAGAGAGCAGAACGGTTCAATATAATGTAACAGTATCATTAAGTCTCATCCTCACCCAGAGATCCTTTCTCGACTCCCTACGAGAAAGCAATCCCAGAGCCATACAGTCATCAACCTCGACCTGAGATCTCTTCTCGACTCCCTGCGAGAAGCAATCCCAGAGCCATAGTATCCAAGTATCCAGTTCTAATAATTGTATCAATCAGGATACAACTCCGAGTGTCCTTTACCGTAGGACCGGCTATCGATAGAAGCATTCTTCCCTGCAGGGGTGCACCAACTTACCCAACACGCTCGATTAACTCCGGCCGGACACACTTTCCTGGGTCATGCCCGGCCTCGGTCAAACGACACATCGCAACCCTACCTACAGCTCAGCAGTGAGGTCCCCGCCGGTCTACATCCTAAGCGCAAGGGGGTCTTGGCCATCGCCCCTCGCCTTCCGGGTCGTTGCGCACATGGCACAGATCCAAGCACCACCGCAATGGCGCCAATCACTCCATGCCGAACTACTGAACTGGACGTCTGACAGAGCTTTCGGCTGATGCATACGATGCAGAACGCCCATACTATGCCCACGTGATGGTTAGTGCTATCAGACCAGAGGCCTGCTCGGATCAAATATCCAAATCGTTAGGACTAGGGGCTTGCGGTAACGAGCAGAGACTCACGAAAGATGTGACCCCGTCGCCCCGTCTCGAGGACTTGCTGCAAGGGTTAAGAATGCCCGGCCGCGCCTCGTATTCACCACTCGGGCACCACACTGGCACCCGTCTTCACAACACTCGCCACTTAGGCGCACGCGGGTACCCCTCAGGGTCGACCCGCCTTTCCAAGTAACAGTGTAAAGTCCAAGTATCCGTGTGTCCATAACATCAGGGGAATCCGAGGTATCACCCTCGTTGGATTCCTACTCGATGTATCCGTCAAGGTGAACTCAGAGGAATCACCCTCACTGGGTTCACACTTGAGGTGTTGTACGACGGCGTCGTTATCGGAAGCGGTGAAGGAGGAACCACCCTCGATGACCACGACCGAATAGCTACTCTACAGAGTTAACATCAGAAGTGCTACACGAGGTATCACCCTCGGCACTCGATAGTAACGCTGCAGTGTCGTTACAACTAAGGGGGGGTGATGAGCGGTGCCGGGGCCTGGTATTCAATCCGGTTGATCGGGTCTTCTGACGATCCAGCGCGGCAGTCGGGTTAAGTGGGGTCACTGATAGGTCTCTACCCAGCCTAGACTAAACAGTTTAGGATATGCAGGTAATTATCAACAGCAGGTTACAACAAACAGGCTATGCATCAGAATAGGTAAAGCAGTAGCAGCAGCAATTCTAATGCAAGCATGGGAAATTAGAATGGGCGATATCGGGATGATCAAAGGGGGGGGGGGCTTGCCTGGTTGCTCGGCGGCAAGGGCAAGGTTGTCAATGCTGTCTTCGGGCTCCGGAGCTGCGTCGGCCTCGGGGACGACGTCGGTGTCGGGGGGCTACTGAGAGAGAAGAGGTGGAGGAAACAGCATAAATACACAGTGAACAAGTGCAGCACAAAGCATAACATGGCAATACGCGGTGACGGAGGTGATCTAACGCAGTGCCGGGTGATACTGGCGAAGGTGGGATTCATCCGGGAATGTTTTCCCGTTTCCGTACAGTTGTCAGACAGATGACCGGAGAGGAACGGTTGCATGTTCAGATAGTTAGGAACGTGTGGCGGACGAATGGATCGCGAATCCGAATTCGTCTCATCGTTCTGAGCAATTTTCATGTACAAAGTTTTTCAATCGGAGTTACGGATTAAAAGATATGATTTTCTAAAGTTTTTATTAATTTCTGGAATTAATTTAAATTCGAAATTAAATAGACAAATTGCTACGGGTACACAGAAGTGTACCCAGCACTGTACTGCTTAAACTGACAGGTGGGTCCCAGTTGACTGCTGACTCAGCAGTCAACGTGGACCATTGACTTGTCAAAGGGGCCGAGGGGTCCCTCATGTCATTGACTGGGCACTGCCCAGTCAGCAAGTTGACTAGGTCAACTGGTCCAGTGGGACCCAGCTGTCATTGACAGAGGTGTTAACAGCAGTTTAATTAATCTAAATCAATTAATTAGCCGAGTGGGGTCTACAGGTCAGTGGCAGGGGTTAGTTAAAAAGCTACAGTACAGGGGCCCGCTGGTCAGTGTCTGATTAGGGTTAGATTAGCAGGCTAATTAAGCCCTAACGGCTAACTACGCCGGCAGTTAACCGCCGGTGACCTCGAATCTCGGCGGAGACTCACCGGGAGGCCACGGGAGCGGCGGATGAGGGCACCAGGAGGTACCCCGCACACACGCGCATCCAGGGGAGGCATCAGTAGGTCACGGGGACGGCCGGAGTCGATGGGAGCGAGCGGTGGGCGGCGGCCGGAGTACGGGAAGGACGGCGACGGTGCTACGGTGCACGGCTTGACGAAATAACTAGCGCTACGAGCTCCTGGGAGCACGCTGAGCTTAAAGACGCGCTCGGACTCGACGAAAGGTGGTCCAGGCCACGGCAGCGCCATGGCCGGCGGCGAGGCATCTTTGCCACGACGACGGGCACGGCTACGAGGACGGAACCGACTGGGAGAAAGAGGGGAAAAACACTGCGGCTCACAGTGACTCGATTGGAGCGGACGACGAGCTCGGGGACGGACGGAGGCCGGCGAATTCGACGGAGGCGGACGTCGGTGCCGAATGTTGACGATGATGACGGAGGCAGCGATGCAGCACCTTGTGGCTTAAACTTCTTCGGTGCTGAGACGTAGTCGACGCTCGCGGAGCGTTTGGGCACGGCAGGGCGGCAAACGGTGGTCGTTGGCCATGGGATTGACGACGGCGCGGTGGCGCGGCGATGTGGTGTTCGGGCGAGGAGGAACAGAGAGGGGAAGAGGTGAGCGAGGGGAGGGAGGCGACTGGGGGCTGGCTCATATCCACCGGGGCGAGCTCCTGTACGGCTGCTGTCGAGCAAGGAGAAGGGGGGGCCGGGGCGCGGCGCGCGCGCGGTCGATAGCAGCGCGGGGAGGAGCTGTGGCGAGAGGTGGGAGAAAAGGCCGGGGATGATGGGTCGGGCCGCACTGTGGCTCTACTGGGCTGGAGTGCACAGTAGCATCTTTCTATTTTCCTTTTTCTTTTTCTGATTTCTTTTCTGTTTTCTCTTTTTAGTTTCTGTTTAGGCTTTTGTTTTTATTTCAAAACACTTTTGTAAAATATGAGAGCTGGCCCACAAATCACAGCACAATATATCCTACCAGCAAAAACTAGTTTGGGGTAAATATCTTTTCATTTTAATTTTAGATTAAATAAAAGGTAATTAAATATTGTCTTTAGTCACTGTTTGGGGATGTTTGAGTCACTTACCCAACTCCAATGATGTTGGTTTCAATTTTAGAATTGTCTCTGATTTATTTGCTATTTAATGAACAATTTAGTTCCTATGTTGGACAACTTTTATTTTCCACTTTCATTTAAATTTGAATTTGAGTTAGAAGTTGAAATGCAATATGATGCAAATGATGATCATGCACTGTTAAACATGATGACATGGCATAATCAAAAGGGTGATTACTGTAGTTAACCACTGGGGGTGTTACAAATCTCCTCTACTAACAAGAATTCTCATCCCGAGAAAATTAAGAGGTAGAAGGAAAAAGTTCGGGGTATTCCGCACGAAGATTATCCTCGCGTTCCCAAGTGGCTTCATCTTCAGTATGATTTGACCACTGCACGTTGAGGAACTTGGTAACCTTCTGACGGGTCCGATGTTCAGCTTCATCGAGAATGCGGACCGGATGCTCCTTATAAGATAGGTCATCTTGCAATTCGAGCACCTCGTGATCCACAGCTCGGTGTGGAGATTCCTTGAAGCATTGACGAAGTTGCGACACATGGAATACGTCGTGGATATGAGAGAATTGCGGCGGCAACTCCAATTTATATGCCACCTGACCACGTCTAGCAACAATGCGGAAAGGACCATTGTAGCGTAGAGCTAGCTTGCCCTTGATTCCAAAACGGTGAGTGCCTTTCATCGGGGTGACTCGCAGATAAGCCTGATCACCAGGTTGATAAGTCAAACCCCATTGTTTGCGATCATAGTTGCTCTTCTGGCGGTCCTGAGCCGCCTTGAGATTTTCTCGGACAATACGAACTTGTTCTTCGGCGTGTTGAATAATATCCGGACCCACGAGCGGTCGTTCCCCAGTTTCTGACCAATTCAGAGGGGTTCGACACTTACGTCCATATAGAACTTCGAAGGGGGCCATTTTCAAGCTGGCTTGATAGCTGTTGTTATAAGAGAACTCAGCATACGGAAGAGATTCTTCTCACTTCTTGCCAAACGATATAACACAAGCTCGCAACATCTCTTCAAGCACTTGATTTACTCGTTCAGCTTGGCCTTGGGATTGGGGGTGATAAGCTGAACTCCAGGTAATATGAGTTCCCATAGTTGTTTGAAAACTTTCCCAGAATTTGGAAGTGAAAAGACCGCCACGGTCCGAACTGTTCTCCTTCGGAATACCGTGGAGTGAAACAATTCTGGAGATATACAACTCTGCTAACTGACTAGCAGTGATAGTTTCTTTGACAGGCAGAAAGTGTGCAACTTTAAAGAGTTGGTCGACGACGACAAGCATAGCATCGTAACCCTTCTGTGATCTGGGAAGTCCTGTAATGAAATCCATCTGAACCTTATCCCATTTCCATAGAGGAATAGGAAGTGGTTGTAGAATTCCAGCTGGTTTCTGATGTTCTGCTTTAACGCGACGACACACATCACATTCAGCAACATAACGAGCAATGTCCTGCTTCATTTTAGACCACCAGTACCTTTGACGGAGATCACGATATATCTTGGTGCTACCCGGATGAATAGACAGCGGGGTATCATGTGCCTCCTTCATGACTTTGTCAGTCATGAGTTCGAAGCGAGGTACGACAATGCGGTTTCTGAAATACAAGGTTCCATCTTCAGACAGTGAGAAATCCCTGTACTTTGCAAGGTGAAGGTCTTTCTTCATCAGATCAATTTCAGCATCTTTAGCTTGCGCATTCTTAACAGCTTTCTCAAGATCTGGTTGTATCACAAGGTTATTCAGAGAGCCCTGTGGAACAATATGCAGATTTAGCTTGCACAGTTCTTCAAAAAGACGAGGTTGAGCTCGCCTAACCATGAGGTTGTCGCAATAGGACTTGCGGCTTAAGGCATCAGCCATCACGTTAGCCTTGCCAGGGGTATAGGAAATACCCAAATCATAGTCCGCAATGGCCTCCATCCATCTTTGCTGACGGAGGTTTAGAGAAGGTTGAGTGAACAAGTACTTCAGACTTTTATGATCCGTGTATATCTCGCAACGATTACCGAGAAGGTAATGTCGCCACAACTGCAATGCATAGATGACAGCAGCTAGTTCTAGATCATGTACCGGATAATTCTCTTCATGTGGGCGCAACTGACGAGAGCCGTAAGCAATCACTTTACGCTCTTGCATTAGGACACAGCCTAATCCTTCATGGGATGCGTCACAATAGATCACAAAGTCTTTGCGGGTATCTGGAGGAGATAGTACTGGGGTATTGTAACGGATTGACATCTGGCCCAGTGGATAAAGAATGTACTCTGGATGTATTCCTGCTCGAACAGCCGGTAGCTGCGTCGCAGGGTGTGGTGGAAACAAACGATCCATCTGAAACAGAGGAAACTCATGATTGTCAAAAGACAAGGAGAAATATAATCGATCTCGGAGAGAAAGGTTAAACAAAACAATGGAAAGGAAAATGATTATCAGACTAATCAGATCAATGTCAGGGAAATCGCACAGATATTCAGCTCTCCGGGTGGACGAGAATTACGAGATCCTAAGTGTCGGCGTTAGTAAACTTTAGTTAACCCGAAAGGAAGAGAGATCAGAGTCCCAGAGTAAATGTCGAGAAGTAAAAGATCCTAATACCACCCAATTGGCGACGTGGGCCCGTAAGCCACACAGCCAAGTCAGTAAATTAGTTTTCGGACCACTAGACTCAACTTCGGCCAAGGAGTTAGAAAGGGGGTTCCTACAGTCAGTCGGCTCTGATACCAACTTGTGACGCCCCCGGCGTAATCGTGCACTAATCATACACGCAAATGCACACGATCAAGCCTAAGGACTCACGGGAAGATATCACAACACAACTCTAAAACATAAATAAAGTCATACAAGCTTTATATTACAAGCCAAGGGCCTCGAGGTCTCGAATACATAAGCTTGCGAACAAGCGTCAGCGGAAGCATCAGATATCTGAGAACAGATATAAAAGAGAAACAGAAAGGCCTTTAGAAAGGCGGGGCAAAATAAAACACTACGATCGAAAGGCGTAGGCCTCCTGCCTGGGACCCTCCGATCCTACTCCTGGTCGACAGTCAACTCGTAGAAGAATCCATCCTCTGGGTAGTAGTAGTAGCGATCGTCGGGGCATCTATCTCAGGGGGCTCCGTCCTCTGGTCACGTCGAACTGATATGGGGAGAAAAGGAAAACAAAGCAACCATGAGTACTCAGAAGTACTCAGCAAGCAAGGATCTACACTACATATGCAACATTTTCAAAGGGAGGCTGTATATGTGGCCTGGGCTGCAGAAATACAAGAATAGAGAGAAGGCCTAGTCCTATCCAAGACTAGCATCTTCAGCGGTCTTGCAGCAATAGAAGAGAGCAGAACGGTTCAATATAATGTAACAGTATCATTAAGTCTCATCCTCACCCAGAGATCCTTTCTCGACTCCCTGCGAGAAAGCAATCCCAGAGCCATACAGTCATTAACCTCGACCTGAGATCCCTTCTCGACTCCCTGCGAGAAGCAATCCCAGAGCCATAGTATCCAAGTATCCAGTTCTAAAAATTGTATCAATCAGGATACAACTCCGAGTGTCCTTTACCGTAGGACCGGCTATCGATAGAAGTATTCTTCCCTGCAGGGGTGCACCAACTTACCCAACACGCTCGATTAACTCCGGCCGGACACACTTTCCTGGGTCATGCCCGGCCTCGGTCAAACGACACATCGCAACCCTACCTACAGCTCAGCAGAGAGGTCCCCGCCGGTCTACATCCTAAGCGCAAGGGGGTCTTGGCCATCGCCCCTCACCCTCCGGGTCGTTGCGCACATGGCACAGATCCAAGCACCACCGCAATGGCGTCAATCACTCCATGCCGCACTGCTGAACTGGACGTCTGACAGAGCTTTCGGCAGAGGCATACGATGCAGAACGCCCATACTATGCCCACGTGATGGTTAGTGCTATCAGACCAGAGGCCTGCTCGGATCAAATATCCAAATCGGTAGGACTAGGGGCTTGCGGTAAAGAGCAGAGACTCACGAAAGATGTGACCCCGTCGCCCCGTCTCGAGGACTTGCTGCAAGGGTTAAGAATGCCTGGCCGCGCCTCGTATTCACCACTCGGGCACCACACTGGCACCCGTCTTCACAACAATCGCCACTTAGGCGCACGCGGGTACCCCTCAGGGTCGACCCGCCTTTCCAAGTAACAGTGTAAAGTCCAAGTATCCGTGTGTCCATAACATCAGGGGAATCCGAGGTATCACCCTCGTTGGATTCCTACTCGATGTATCCGTCAAGGTGAACTCGGAGGAATCACCCTCACTGGGTTCACACTTGAGGTGTTGTACGACGGCGTCGTTATCGGAAGCGGTGAAGGAGGAACCACCCTCGATGACCACGACCGAATAGCTACTCTACAGAGTTAACATCAGAAGTGCTACACGAGGTATCACCCTCGGCACTCGATAGTAACGCTGCAGTGTCGTTACAACTAAGGGGGGGTGATGTGCGGTGCCGGGGCCTGGTATTCAATCCGGTTGATCGGGTCTTCTGACGATCCAGCGCGGCAGTCGGGTTAAGTGGGGTCACTGATAGGTCTCTACCCAGCCTAGACTAAACAGTTTAGGATATGCAGGTAATTATCAATAGCAGGTTACAACAAACAGGCTATGCATCAGAATAGGTAAAGCAGTAGCAGCAGCAATTCTAATGCAAGTATGGGAAATTAGAATGGGCGATATCGGGTTGATCAAAGGGGGGGGCGCTTGCCTGGTTGCTCGGCGGCAAGGGCAAGGTTGTCAATGCTGTCTTCGGGCTCCGGAGCTGCGTCGGCCTCGGGGACGACGTCGGTGTCGGGGGGCTACCGAGAGAGAAGAGGGGAGGAAACAGTATAAATACACAGCGAACAAGTGCAGCACAAAGCATAACATGGCAATACGCGGTGACGGAGGTGATCTAACGCAGTGCCGGGTGATACTGGCGAAGGTGGGATTCATCCGGGAATGTTTTCCCGTTTCCGGACATTTGTCAGACAGATGACCGGAGAGGAACGGTTGCATGTTCGGATAGTTAGGTACGTGTGGCGGACGAACGGATCGCATATCCGAATTCGTCTCGTCGTTCTAAGCAATTTTCATGTACAAAGTTTTTCGATCGGAGTTACGGATTAAAAGATATGATTTTCTAAAGTTTTTATTAATTTCTGGAATTAATTTAAATTCGAAATTAAATAGACAAATTGCTACGGGTACACAGAAGTGTACCCAGCACTGTACTGCTTAAACTGACAGGTGGGTCCCAGTTGACTGCTGACTCAGCAGTCAACGTGGACCATTGACTTGTCAAAGGGGCCCAGGGGTCCCACATGTCATTGACTGGGCACTGCCCAGTCAGCAAGTTGACTAGGTCAACTCGGTCCAGTGGGACCCGGCTGTCATTGACAGAGGTGTTAACAGCAGTTTAATTAATCTAAATCAATTAATTAGCCGAGTGGGGTCTACAGGCCAGTGGCAGGGGTTAGTTAAAAAGCTACAGTACAGGGGCCCGATGGTCAGTGTTTGATTAGGGTTAGATTAGCAGGCTAATTAAGCCCTAACGGCTAACTACGCCGGCGGTTAACCGCCGGTGACCTCGGATCTCGGCGGAGACTCACCGGGAGGCCACGGGAGCGGCGGAGGAGGGCACCAGGAGGTACCCCGCACACGCGCGCATCCAGGGGAGGCATCAGGAGGTCACGGGGATGGCCGGAGTCGATGGGAGCGAGCGGTGGGCGGCGGCCGGAGTACGGGAAGGACGGCAACGGTGCTACGGTGCACGGCTTGACGAAATAACTAGCGCTACGAGCTCCTGGGAGCACGCTGAGCTTAAAGACGCGCTCGGACGCGACGAAAGGTGGTCCAGGCCACGGCAGCGCCATGGCCGGCGGCGAGGCATCTCTGCCACGACGACGGGCACGGCTACGAGGACGGAACCGACTGGGAGAAAGAGGGGAAAAACACTGCGGCTCACAGTGACTCGATTGGAGCGGACGACGAGCTCGGGGACGGACGGAGGCCGGCGAATTCGACGGAGGCGGACGTCGGTGCCGAATGTTGACGATGATGACGGAGGCGGCGATGCAGCACCTTGTGGCTTAAACTTCTTCGGTGCTGAGACGTAGTCGACGCTCGCGGAGCGTTTGGGCACGGCAGGGCGGCAAACGGTGGTCGTTGGCCATGGGATTGAAGACGGCGCGGTGGCGCGGCGATGTGGTGTTCGGGCAAGGAGGAACAGAGAGGGGAAGAGGTGAGCGAGGGGAGGGAGGCGACTGGGGGCTGGCTCATATCCACCGGGGCGAGCTCCTGTAGGGCTGCTGTCGAGCAAGGAGAAGGGGGGGCCGGGGCGCGGCGCGCGCGCGGTCGACAGCAGCGCGGGGAGGAGCAGTTGCGAGAGGTGGGAGAAAAGGCCGGGGATGATGGGTCGGGCCGCACTGTGGCTCTACGGGGCTGGAGTGCACAGTAGCATCTTTCTATTTTCCTTTTTCTTTTTCTGATTTCTTTTCTGTTTTCCCTTTTTAGTTTCTGTTTAGGCTTTTGTTTTTATTTCAAAACACTTTTGTAAAATATGAGAGCTGGCCCACAAATCACAGCACAATATATCCTATCAGCACTAGTTTGGGGTAAATATCTTTTCATATTAATTTTAGATTAAATAAAAGGTAATTAAATATTGTCTTTAGTCACTGTTTGGGGATGTTTGAGTCACTTACCCAACTCCAATGATGTTGGTTTCAATTTTAGAATTGTCTCTGATTTATTTGCTATTTAATGAACAATTTAATTCCTATGTTGGACAACTTTTATTTTTCACTTTCATTTAAATTTGAATTTGAGTTAGGAGTTGAAATGCAATATGATGCAAATGATGATCATGCACTGTTAAAGATGATGACATGACATAATCAAAAGGGTGATTACTGTAGTTAACCACTGGGGGTGTTACATCATGGGCAGAGCCCGTGGCATGGTGCTGCCCGGCTGCCATGGCCGTGTGGGCGGCGTGGTGGCTGGGGTGTGGCGTTCGGTGGCGGTGAGTGTTGGCCGAGTTGAAAACCTGTTCTATCCTCGGATGGACCGGCCGCGGCGAAGATCGTTCCATTCTTGAAGGCGTCGTCGCGGCTCTCATTGCCCGTTGTGTTGCTCCAGGGGAAACTCTGACCCTCGGGTCGGGCGGTGGCAGCGCTCCGGTGTCGTATCCTTCCTCAAGGCGCCGCCTTGAAGTCCACGGTTCGTCGTATGCGGCTTCATCTCTTCGTTGATAGGGGTGGTGTTACTGCGCTCAACGCCTATGTATCCTGTCTTGGGTGTGTGTTGTGATGGCGTGCGTTTGTACGGTGGTTTTATATATAAAGCGGGGCGAAAGCCTTTATAGAGGAGCGCGGTGACGGAGGCTCACCAGAGCCGAAGGACACCGGGCCTGGAAGAGCTCGCTGACACCAAGTTTCGAGAGCATGACAGAGTGGAGGAATTGGCAGGATGTCCTTGCGAGCAAGTTTGCGGACTCAAGGGGCGGCCAGATGAGATGCATGATTTGCATTTTTGGTGAAGGGAAGAGAATGATGAGTAGGTTCTTCCAATTCTGCTCGCTGCTATCTCCTCTGATCCCCTTCTCGTCTCTGCTCTCTTCTCTTCTCTACTCTACTCTAGGTAGAGGACGATCATCTCCAAATCCCGACGGATGCTTCTTCTCCGCGGATCTGCTGCCATGGACGCCAAGGTGCCCTTGCTTGTTTGGTTCGATTCGATTCAAATCAATTTGGCTTGTTGCTGATGCTCCCTCATCTCATGGACGCTCTTGTGTGCTCTGCTGCAGGAGAAATCAACATACATGCCCCTGCCCTGGAGCTGGAGGAGGTTTATTTGCCACGCCACTCATGGTCGCTGCTCAACACAACCTCAACCTAGATTTCTTTTTCTTCCGATTCCGAGCGGATTGTTGATTCCTTCTGGGTATGCTACTAGATTACTATTTGGTGCAGCAGCAGCAGCAAACTCGCGAGTTTTTCTTGTATCTTCGCCTCCTGCTGCCGAAAACTGTGCTAGGAAGGATCCCCCTGGTTCCGATGGTTTGCCGTTTGTTTAATCTTCACTCCTCGATTTTGCCTTGTACTGGAATAGTATGGACTGGATCGGAGTATTTAGGAACTTGAAAAAGTAGCTTCTTTGCGGTTGTTTCTGCAAGTGGAACAAAGCATGCATCATGACACAAAATTAAATGCAACTAGTCATGGATAAGTTGATTTGGATGTCTCTGAGTTATGCCTATTATATCTATTGGTTTTTTCCTCTTCCTGTCTAGGAATTTTTTGACAATTATTAGTACATCGACTGACTTGCGATGGACCTGCAGATGCTCGGCTATCTTATCTTAGATATGTCAAAAAATCACAACTTCTTTAGTACATATGCCATAACTACTTTACCACTGTACAAGATGTTATCATCTACTCCCTCCGTCCCATAATTCTTGTCGTGGTTTTAGTTCAAATTTGTTTGTTTCAACTAAAACCACGACAAGAACTACGGGACGGAGGGGGTATGCAATGCCATTGCTGAGTGCCCTGCACTGTTGACTTCTTCTGTTGCAAAAGTAGCTCATCCATTGCTGATTTAGATTCCAACGTAACTAGCTTTTATTTCAACTCTTTTGGACCTAGTCATCTCGTTTTGCTGCCTAAGTAGGTCTTTATTCTTCTTCAGGTTTTCAAGGCGGTTTTGTTCAGGACAGCCACGGAGCGGAAAGAACAATCATGCTACTTCAGCAAGAGGGTAATGATCCTGATGATACTCTTCATCCTTTTGGTAACGAAATATGTGTCCTGCCAATGCTTGCTGGATGCTAGCTAGTCCTACTGGGCCTATTTTGCTGCTTTTTTGCATATCTTCACAACATTCAAGAGCGCTTTAGTCCTGCCAAAACAAGGTTTTGATGTTTCCCTTGCTCAACATGTTCATATTTTTGGTCCTGCATGATGGATGGTGACACGATGGATGGATGGTCACGTACTAGCTAGCTAGCTGATAAGCTTGTTGTGCTACTGAATGAATGGTATCTCCATTTGTACCTCATCTAGCTCACCGCCTAAAATTGCTACGGGAAAGGCCACTGTTTGGTTAGTGCTCCCTTTCTTGGTGGGATAAACATATTTGTTTGTTTGATTCGGAGCAGCAGGCGCTTTCCATCGATGACCGGGACCCCATGCCTAAGCTGTTGATTGCCTCATTTCATTCATCTTCTCCATATATTCATTTGATTGATTTCCTTGTACATCTTTGCTCAAATACTCGGAATGCTGCTCTCCACATTTTGTTCAATTGGACTGACTAGATATCTATCCTTGTTAATTTGGAGCTCATAATTGACAGACTGGTTATCCGGCTAATTAAAATGTTGAATGTATGAAGTACATGTTAGTTTGATGTTCAAATGAGAAGTGCTCATGACCGAAATCCTCTGTACTGTACTGTTGTAGAATTAACATAGATGAATATATATGGCATGCTGTTTTTGTCATTCAACTAACTTGCTCTTTTCTTGTCCATGCACATGTAGTAGGAGGACGAGCCGCAGCAAATCAGCGTGAAGCAGTTGGCACGCGGTGCGGGAGGCGATGGTGATCATGCTCATGGCATGCTGTTGCTAGCAAACGGAGGCGGCATGGAGATGTCCGCCGCCCTTGCCTTTTAATTTTGTTTCCGCCTGTAAGGGCTGTTGTGCCATGTTGGTCGCAAATTAGTAGACCCTCTGACCCCTTTCTCATCTCGTCTCCTCTCTGCTCTGTTCTCTAAGCAGAGGAGGACCACGCAGCACCATCTCAAAATCCCGGCGACCCAGCCTCCCGTGCTTCTTCTCCGCGATGGATGCTTCTAGTCCGCGGATCTGCTGCGATGGACGCGAAGGTGCCCATCCCCTCCCCTACCCTCTCTGTTCGATTTGATTCGATTCAATTCAATTTGGCACGTACATCTGCCTTGTTGCTAATGTTCCCTCTGCTGCAGGAGAAATCAACATACCCCTGCACTGGAGGAGGTTTATTTGCCACTCATGGACGCTGCTTAACACGACATCAACCTAGGTTTCCTTTTCTTTCGATTCCGAGTATTTTCTTGTTGATTCCTTCTGGGTATGCTACAAGATTATTGGGTGCAGCAGCAAACTCGCGAGTTTTACTTGTATCTGTGTATGCTAGATTCGATTCCTGCTGCCCAAAACTGTGCTAGGAAGGCCCCCCTGCTTCGGATGGTTTGCTGTTTAATCTTCAGTCCTTGATTTTGCCTTGTACTGGAATAGTATGGACTGGAGTATTTAGGAACTCGAAAAGTAGGTTGCGATTGTGTCTGCATGTAAAACAAAGCATGCATCGTGAGACAAAATTCTGCAACTAGTCATGGATAAGTTGATTTGGATGTCTCGAGTTATGCCTATTATATCTATGGGTGTTTTCCTCTTCCTGTCTAGGAATTTTTTGACAATTAGTACATTTGACTGACTTGCGATGGACCTGCAGATTCTCGGCTGTCTTAGATATGTCAAAAATCACAACTTCTTTAATACATAGGCCATAACTCCTTTACCACTGTACTAGATGTTATCACCTACTCCCTGCGTCTCATAATTCTTGTTGTGGTTTTAGTTCAAATTTATTTGAACTAAAACCACAATAAGAAATATGGGACGGAGGGAGTATGGCATATTCTTCTGTTGCAAAAGTAGCTCATTCATCTCTGTTTTGACATAGATGCAACCAATGTGTACAGACTGCATTTAGATCCAACATTACTAGCTTTTATTTCAAGTCTTTTGGACCAAGTCATCTCAGTTTGCTACATTTTCACCTAACTAGGTTTTTATTCTTCTTCAGGTTTCCAAGGCGGTTTTGTTCAGTACAGCCACGGAGCAGAAAGAACAAGCATGCTACTTCAGCAAGAGGGTAATGATCCTGTTGATACTCTTTATACTTTTGGTAACGAAATGTGTGTCGTGTCAATGCTTGCTGGATGCTAGTCCTACTGGGTAGTTTTGCTGCTTCTTTGCGTATCTTCAGAATATTCAAGAGCTCTTAAGTCCTGCCAAAACAAGGTTTTGATGTTTCCCTTGCACAAAATATTCATATTTGGTCCTGCATGATGGATGGTCACCTACTAGCTAGCTAGCTATATAATAAGCTTGTTGTGCTACTGAATGAGTGACATATCAGTTTGTACCTCATCTAGCTCTCACCGGCTGAAATTGCTACGGGAGAGGCCATTGTTTGGTCAGTGCTCTCCCTTCTTATTTGTTTGTTTGATTTGGAGCAGCAGGCGCTTTCTATCGATGACCGGGACCCCATGCCTAAGCTGTTTGTTGATTGCCCCATTTCATTCATCTTCTCCATATATTCATTTGATTGCCTTGTACATCTTTGCTTAAATACTCAGAATGCTGCTGTCCACATTATGTTCAATTGGACCGACTAGATATCACTTCTTGATAATCTGGAGAAGCGACCATAATCATTGCCCTAGGTATGTAGCCGAGTTCGGTGAACCACGTTAACAAATCTCGATGTTGTCCCTCGTGTTATTGCTTGGCCCTTGGATGATCGTCTACACACCTCGAATTATTCTAACAAATGGTATCATGAGCCAGGTTGATTCGGAGACTAAAAAACAATCAGAATTATCAGACATCAGCGTGCAAGTTGGGATCAAGTTGTCAGATTGGATCGGGGCTTCGGTTCCAAGTTTGGAGGAAGCAGACCGGATCAGGCGTATCCGAAGATTCGACGTGATCGCGTGGTTGGCGTGTGTTTTAGGGCAAAGCGGCGGTTCGGCGGCAAAGGCACGTGTGCACACGCGTTGCAGAGGTGGGCGTCCGGCAGGACGCACGCGCAGCACGAAGCCGTGGCCCAGGCAGAGTCGAGGCTCGAGACCCAGCGATACGTACTGTAATGCCCCGGCCAAACCAACCGGCCCACCTACCGGTTCCTGGCCGATGCGCCTGGGATCTAGATTGGCCACACGGATCAACACTAGTCTTTACTGCGTATTGTGTTCTCACTCGTCCATACCTGGGATCAACTTTCCAGTCGGTCACTCATCCTCAAATTGCTTCAACCTGAGCATACTGAACTTTGAGATTCTTTTCGGATGGCTCCAGAAAAAGAAAGTGCACCTTGATATGAGTAGTCTATCATTCCTATTAAGTCGGGATGTCACATACACCCTCACTCATAGGAACCGACGTCCTCGTCGGCCCAGCAGAAACGTTCCCTCTTGGCACACGTCTATGTGTCCAGTCCGGCATATGTGTCATGCCGTGTGCCATGATGCGCCACAAACACCATATGTCACATGCCCGCACACATGACCCGCACACGCCCATGTAACCGCGAGGGGCAGCTTTGATACCGATTGTAATGCCCCGGCCAAACCCACCGGTCCACCTACCGGTCCCTGGTCGGTGCACCTGGTAACAAGGCTGACCCAACAGACCAACGCTAGTCTTTTCTGCGCACTTTGTTCTCACTCGTGTGCATCTGGGAACAACTTTCTAGTCGATCACCCATCCTCAAATTGCTCAAAGCTAAGCACACTTAACTTTGAGATTTCTTTCCGATGGGCTCCCGAAAAAGAAGGTGCACCTTGTTGATATGAGTAGTCTATCATTCATATTAAGTTAGGATATCGCACGTACGACACTGTCTGGGCCGGCCCACGAAAACGTGCAGACCAGTGAACGCAAAAAGCTCGCAAAAAAAAAGAAAAGAAATATTGCTCTCTATAGGTTTCGAACTCACCACATCGTGTTAACGTACAAGTGCCACCAGCCACACGAGCTACTTGCCGTTTGTGATTTGTAACTGAGGCAAACGAATAATAAGAAGGCCGTAGTGCTATTTTACTGAACAGAACCATTCATCTATTGTACCACTGAAATTTTTTGAATTATTTGGAAAAGTGATCATGATTTTGAAAAAGGTTCTTCGTTTTGGAAGAAAAAGTTCACAAACCTAAAAAAAAGTTCATTGATTTTCAAAAAAAAAGTTCTTCGATTTTGCAAAAAAGTCCATCAAATTTGAAAAATGGTCACAGATTTCTAAAAGAAATAAAAATCAAATTTGAAAAAGTTCATCGAATTTGAGAAAGGTTCATCGATTTTGAAAAAAAATGTTAATCGATTTTCAAAAAAAGTTCATCGAATTTGAAAAAAGTTCATCAATTCTGAAAAAACTTCACAAATCTAAAAAGTGTTCATCGATATTAATTTTTTTTGCAAAAAATGGGAAAAGTTCACGCATTTGCAAATGAAAAAGAAACAGAAAAAAATTAAAAAAAATGGTCGCGATCTGGAGAAAGAATAGAAGGGGAAAAATGAGCAACTTGTCACATGTGGTGGGTTGTCCCAAGTGGTTGCTGCGTTGCTACCGTATGGTCTAGGTTGCAGGGTCGAATCCTTCGTTGCACATCTTTTTTGTCCAGTTTTTACAGAAAAAGAGAAGGGAAGGAAAGCAACTGGGCCGGCCCGAAATTACGGCAGGGGGTCGTTGCACATCTTTTTTGTCCAGTTTTTACAGAAAAAGAGAAGGGAAGGAAAGCAACTGGGCCGGCCCGAAATTACGGCAGGGGGTGTACACTGCAGGCGCCCGTTAGCAAAATGCCCTATAACGGGCGCCTGCAGCGCCAAATAGGGTTTGCCTGGACGCGCAGACGATGGCACGTTGTATGTGGCCTGCACGCTGCGTGGAGGCACAAGGTATCAACCAGCTAGCTGGGCCAAGTGGCATACGAGTATACGACCCAAGGTCGAGCGGAAGTGGAGCTGGGCCTGAGACACGCACGTGGAGGATGCTGATACAGAGGAGAGCATGCGTAACAGGCAGCAACACACCAAAGGATTGTTTGAAAAAAAGAGAACTGTTAGGCCCAACAAGTGAGCACGGGAGTGGTTCGAACGATTTGAATCTTTGCTGCTAGGTGCATGGAGAAGCTAATAAATCAAACATTGGCAAGATAATTTGCAAACAAGGGATTTGTCGGGTTCAAGTTTGCATAGAAGTTTTGCTAGTTCGTTTGATCACATGGCTTGGAGCGTGTGGACGTGCAACTGAGGGTGCGGACAAGCGCATCATGAGGATCATGTTTAACCGGGCGTCGAGTAATACACGGTGATGTGCTGAGTTGACACAACGCAGGGTGGAATATGGTTACAGTCGGATAAGTTCGGCTGGATCGGACTAGCCAGTCAGATAGATCGACAGAGATGTCGGTTGGTGCAGAAGACGGTGGTGGGATTGGTGACGACGACATAGGAGCGTGATGCTAATGGTGACCGACGTCTGGGCGTGGAAACACATGGCGTAGGCCCGAGGGCTTGTGTGACTTTGACAAGACTACGGTGCGGGGTTGATTCAAGACGGTGCGCACATGAGAGCTTGAAGTCGACGGGGCACGACTGTGGACTGTTCATTTACCATGGAGTCATGTTGAAGGTGGAGCCGGAGTCTGACGGAAGACTTCACTCGGTGCTGATGAAGGGGGCTATGACTTAACAGCTCAGAGAGTCGAAGTCTATTTCAGCGGGAAAAGCGAGTGACTCATGGTTCGGACTAGGGCCTAGTGGTCTGATGGAAACGTGAAACTCGTCATCGATCGGTGATGATCGGTGGTACTATGCGGTGGGGGTTGAGTTGTGTGGTTCGCTACCTTGAAGACTTGACCGAGATGGCAGAGAGTCGACGCGGTAATAGCTGTGAGGCGTGCGGTTAGCACGGGAGCTGGAGACAGGTGAGGGCTCTGGTGGTCATACATATGGTGAGACAATTGCGAATTTGACTTGGGATGATTACAAGCAGTGATGAAATTCCTTCAGGTTTCAGACAGGCAGTTAACAAAGAGCGGGGATGTTGAGTTCAGGTAACTCTTATGTCTGGCACCTAATAAGTGAGTTGTTCATGTTCAAGCAGATCAGTGACCAGTGTGTGATGGTGTCAAAAGGATACACCGGAAGTTGGGAGCACAAACTAGAGCGAAGGGGAACTTAATTTTGCTCGAGTGTTAACTATG
Organism: Thinopyrum elongatum; assembly: GCA_011799875.1. Classification (NCBI taxonomy): domain Eukaryota; kingdom Viridiplantae; phylum Streptophyta; class Magnoliopsida; order Poales; family Poaceae; genus Thinopyrum; species Thinopyrum elongatum. The sequence goes on along the minus strand of CM022302.1, from coordinate 16,409,606 downwards.
ATCAAGAAAAGAAGGGACTACAGTTGCAGGTGGAGTCACATGGAGTGTGGGAGTATGGCGGTACTCATGGAATAAACTTAAATCCAATGTACATGGAAGTTCAATGCATGAAAGAATTCAAGGGGGTGGAGAATATCCGCCAAGGTGGAGTTTGTTGGAGTTGTGTCGAATATTTCGTACAAGGTAGGTTGCAATTGGACTCTAAGTTGTAGTGTGTCTAGATAAGGTAGATGTTTAGTCATAATAAGACACTTGTATCCTAGGCCTCCTATATAATGTGAGGGTAGACACATGATGAGGGTGTCCCCTCCTTTCAGACTAGTCTTTTGGGGGGAGTGAGCCCAAGCCCTGGTATAAGTCCTTGTTGCTCTCCGGTTGGGCATGGTTGGTGGGCCAAGATGCTCGTATAGCCAGCCCATGAAGCATGTGGTTCAGAAACGCTGGTTAGCGGACCCCTGATTGCGTAACTGGTTCTACCTGCTCTACTGACCTAGTCATCAATGCCCGCTGTTGCTCCTACATCGACGATTGTCCCTATGGAGATACGACGACTCGTATGTCTAAATGTCTGCCCCCCCTTGGACGTAGTAGCCGTCACCTAGTCTGCATTGACGGTTCTTCTCCAGTAGATGAGCATGCTATGGATATGGCCATGCACCGTCCAGGCGGCGTGTAATTTGGATTCTACGCCAAGTACTTCATCGGGAAAATCTTTTCTTTCTTTTTCAAATAATCGTATTTCCTCTACCTTAAAGAATGTTGGTCTCTATGGGAAAGAATGTTATGAAGTGAGTCTGTCGTGTGGGGTGCTCAAACATATGGAGATCGACCGCTTAAAGGTTTCTGCAAAATGTTTGAGTACCCTGCCTAACCCTGAGACTGAGGAGGAGGAGACAGATGCCACATATGTTGGTCCGCTTCTGTCCGAATTGATTGGTGAGGTTACCGAGGTTAGATTGGATACGCAAGACCTCGATCCATGTTCTGTGACTTCACGGCGTCTTCGTGAAAATTTGAAGCACATTCCTCAACAAAAAAATCCACCCAAGAAGGCGAAGGTGGCCACCCCGACCCGAGTTTCCACATGAGAGGCATGATTTGTAATAGCAGAGATCTTTAAAACTTAGCTAAACATAAACACGTCGGTGACTATGTGCACGAGAATGGGTTGGATTTTGTAGGAGATATGCCCTAGAGGCAATAATAAATGTTATTATTTATCTCCATGTTCGAAATTAAGTTTATATTCCGTGCTATAACTGCTATGGTTCCTGAGCCCGTATATTCATAAAGGCTCTGAGGAAAACCCATATGCACGTGTGGAATAATAAATGGTAAAAAGTATTCCTAGTCAAGCCTCTAAGACTGGCTCAAGTATTGCATGATGATCACATTTTCCTGATCATGGGCAAACTTTTGAGGGCACAATGTTAGGAGAACACTTGTGTTGAATCGATCCGATTGATGTTATGCTATGAGATACATTCGTCACAAGTTAATGGTTAATAACATAGAGGAATTTAACATTTACATAATTCCTTAGACCATAAGAGTACCGAGTTCCATTGTACTTGCTTCATGAACTTTGGGGTTTGTTAAACGTCATCCGTAAAAGGGTGGTTATTACGGCGGCTTATGGGTTCATGGAAAAGTATGACAAGGGACTTGATAGCTCAAGATTTGGATTTGCTCCTCCGATGATGGAGAGATATTCTTGGCGCCCTCTCGGTGTTATGGTATCCATCATCGTCTGGCCAGACACATCGTGATTTGATCACGGGGATACCGGGACACGGAAACGAGAAAAGAGAACAAAACCGGTAGCGAGGTAACTGGCATAGTGGACAAGTTGTTGATCCACGGGGATGCCGATAAGTCTCACCTCTGGTGTTTGTAACATATCGCGAAGCAAAAGGAATAGCACACGGCAAACTACAGGTTCACTCGAATATTCATTCGTGTGGGTATAGGTAGGGCTGGGCGTTCGGTTAATATGGTTAATACGGTTCGGTTTATTCAGTTTTTTATAATTTCGGTTTTGGACAAATGTCAACCGAAATAATCACACAGTAATTAGCCACCAAACCATATTAACCAAAATATATCGGTTTGGTTTATTCGGTTAACCGAAAAACCAAAATACATGCACCCATGAGTACCATTTTTAGTGAATTTGATACATATTATATATGGATCAGAATATGCACAACTAAACCATTAACAAATTAGTTATTTGTTCCACGAGGGAGGCACGAACACGGCACACTGCACGTATATGCAAGAAGATCCATGGATCAAAATCGTATAAATAATTACTATAAGGATACACTAGCGCATGGCAATCTTGCATGTAAAACAATAGTACGTACAGTATTCCTAGTAGATCAAACTAATCACTAGCGTGGAGTTACGTCATGTACTAGTGTACTAGCTACATGTATTGATATATATTTGAGAGATTAGAACTTAGAGAAGCCAGCAAAGTATAGTTGTCAGAGGCTGGCTTGCCGTCCGTTGAAACAACGAATTTATCGCTGATTGCTGAGCGCCGACTCGCCGGAGCCGGTTGGATGAGGAGTTGACTACGAGCCTAGGGTTGGAGAGAGCGGCGCCTGATGAAGTGACAGAGAGATGTGCGATGGCTAGGTTTACATACGTGTAAATGTGTTGGGCTAATGGACATATGGGCTGCCCTCACCGTCACGCACGGCCACACAGAACTAGGCATCGTAAACAATTTCGGCTACTTCGCGGTTTTTGACCAGATGAAACCGAACGTACACCGAACCACCGAATAGCGATCAAAATTCCCACCGAACCAAACAACCGTATACTGAATAAACAGACGAATCGGTTAAATCGGTTCGGTTTGGTTCGGTTTTTCGATTTTCGGTGTGACAGTGCCAACCCCTAGGTATAGGCATCAATATGGATGTCCACGGTTCCGCTATTGATTATTGATCGAAAAGTGTTCCGGTCATGTCTATACTTCACCGAACCTACGGGGTCACATGCTTAAGGGTCATCTATCTGCTGAATACTAGACATGGAGTCTGACAGAAAGTCACCGGAAAAGTTTCGGAGACGACGAAAAAGTTCTGGAGAGAAAACCGAAAAAGTTTTGGTGAAACCAAAAAGTTGTTTCGGAGTAAACCACTGAGCCAAAAAGGTTTCGGCACGCACCTGGAACTTTTTGAAGGGTGCCGGAATTATTCTGTGACCTTTTAGAATTTTTTCGGAGAGAACTGGCGCCAAAAAGCTCGATGTTCCCCGATAGGGGACAAGATCACACTTTATGGGCTGGTTTCCAAATGGGGGTTTTCTTCTAGAAGGAAATCACTTTTGGTGAGAGAGAAAGGTGTGTGAAAGCTGGTGGAGCCCCTCAAAGGGAGCAGCACCAATTTGGCCATGGTGTGTGGGGGGGGGGGGGGGGGGGGGCTTGGGGTTTCCTTCCACCTCATGGTGGATATGTTCTACACACTCTTATGTGGCATTTGGGTGGAAAGATCTTGAGCCCCTTTTGGTCTTTTCACCCCTTGCCTCTACCCCTTGCTCCTCCTATAAATAGAGGTGGAGAGGGCTCTCCAAAATGAGAAATCTCTCTCAAATACAAATGCCATGCATGATATGGCTTTCTCACTCCCTCCCACGAAATAGTTTTGTAGAGCCGAAAGCTGTCTGGGTTCCGGTGGGAACTAGTTCTGGACGGCGAAGCCCTGCCGGATAGCTGACACCGTTTGTGTGCAACCAAGTAGGGAGGTCGTAGGTTCGATCTTTTGCCCGAGGGGCTATTCGAGGGTCCTCCCGAAGGGCTGTGCGTGACACCGTCCGAGGGACTGTCCGACTGCCTCCCGAAGGGCTGTCTGAGGAGCAGATGAGGGAGAACATCCTCGCGGTTGGGAGGTTGTAAATCCTAACTGCTGCGATCTGCACCAATGATCTACATCAACTCTACTTCCGCTGCGCTACGAGTCAATAATGTTCAGATCAAAACCTTGTATGCATCTCAATAGTAATCCTGGGCGTGCTCGTAGTACCGAATTGTTTTGTTTTCTGTTGCGTTCCCCTACAGATTTTGTGATGAATTCCTAAATGTGACTTCCATGTACATGTCTTTGATCACCTATCAGGTGTTTTAGACTACACATGGCATTGTTTACCACCACATGGAAGGTCTGGAGGAATCTTACTTGGAACACAAACCAAAACGATAGACTTGTTGCTTTTTCAATTGGTGAATTTCACATCAAATTCCACCTACAAAATAGAGCTGATAATTTCGCGTGAACCCTGGTTGCAGTCTATTGGGTAGCCCAAGATGAAAATAAATCCTCTTTCCTTCGGGAATTGGTGTACTTGGCTAAGTATAACCCACACCCAATGCTTATTTGGGGGACTTCAATATCATAAGATACCAGGAAGAGAAAAATAATGACTGCTTTACCACTCACCGGCCTTTCCTTTTCAATGATGTGATTGATAGTTTGGCTCTTCAGGAAGACAATATGTTAGTGCGGCAATTCACATGGGCCAACAACCATTCTCTGCCGACATACGAGAAACTCAAGAAGATTCTCATGGATACGTACGGGGAGCTAAATTTTCCTCTGGTAACGATGCATGCCCTTGAAGGTATCGAGACTCTATCGGACCATGCACCCATCATTCTTGATTCTAACTCTATGCGGCCACCTGCTTGACGCCCTTTCAAATTTGAATTGGGATGGTTGCACCCGGATGGCTTGCAGACATAATTAAGAATGTATGGGAGAGGCCCGCTAGTGGTCGTTCACCGATTCAGAGGTGGAATTTCAAAATAAGGGCAGCAAAGCAATTCCGCTTTGGATGGATGAAACACGCCAGTGGTAGATACAAAAAAGAAAAGCAACGCCTATCCACTATTATTGACACTAGTACAGAATAAGGCATTGGCGGTGGTTTTTTGTGGCACCCCGGCTCAAAGAACAGGTTTACTAGTGTTTCCAACCCAGAGATCATGTCTTCTGGAAACACTCAACAACTTGGAACAGAACAGAATTGAACTTTATTGATAATCTTGGGGTACAAGCTCATATTTTGCATCGAAAGCGAGGCCGAAGGCACCCTCGGTGCTATGACAGTATCTACATTATTTATGAAACATAACAGGGCCTTGGTACTACTGGATACTTATGGCGTAGCGGAACATAGCGGAACTCCAACCACGGGGACACTGCCGTGGACACAGCCTAGTTAGCGTAGCCTGAGCCATCGGGACCTCCGTCCTCGGCTTCTCCTACATCTGGCATGATACGCCAGATGAGTACTTTGAATGTACTCGCAAGCTCACGACAACCAAATAATGCAGCAAACAATAGCATGGCAAGTAACATGTTAAGTTCTTAGGTGATTCACTTACTGTCTCCGGTTATCAAGTTACTCTCTTTCGGGTTGTCCCACAACCCTCGGAATACTCATATGTCACCAAGTACTTCCGGTCATAAGATGTGTTCTTCCATCATTATTACCACTGTTACGGTTGACCACCTAGTGAGGTCTGGACGGGCTGTCCAATACCGTGGACGCGGCTATTCGAATAGATTTGACAATCTGCAGAGGTTGTACACTTTACCCACACCATGGAGCACCTGACCTTGTGATCCCATTCGTGTGGACCAGCGTTGCTCCAATGATACCCGCCTGACCCGTGACCCTCCCATCGTACCACCGGCAATCATCCTCCCCCGGAGTCAAGCCCTGGGTGGCCCCTGTGTCACCTCGTGACACCTGTCACCGTCGTGGCCAAACTAAACTGTCCCAAACAGGGACGCCGGCACAATACTCAACTAGGCTCACAGGGTTATCACCGTCTACCTGATCAGGGTAGCACACACGCATAACCCTCCCTAGATGGAGGTACCGGTGAAAGAGCACGGAGCCAGACCAAGTCAAGGCCGTCCCATACCGGCAAATGTGGTTGCACGAATAAGCACGGACAGGTGACTCAAGATCAACCGACTAAGTTCATTTAGTAGGCATAGTGGTTCATCACAATAACTTCAGTTGGCATCCACTAAGTATTTTAAATCATTTCACCATGAATTGTTATATAGCAAGTAAATAAAAATAATTACTTTAAATATGCAATGCTATTGAAATGCTCATGAAATGGATGTCATGGCTTGCCTTGCTCTGTTGGGTTGCCCAAAAACTCCTTGTCTTCAAATTCACCAAAGTTTCCCTCTGAAAATATTTTTAAATAGCATTTGAAAATGTCACATAACACTGTTTTAATCACTAGAAATTCTGTGAGTGTGAGAAAAATACCAAATTTTACCAGAAATTAGAGGGGTTCAAGACAAACCAAATGCAAAAAGAATGAAGTGATTTGGACTTGTAGATAAAAAGTTATAACTGGTCAAAGTTGCTTGTGAAAACTGAAATTTAAAATAAAAACCAGAAACCTGACAGGGGCCACGTCGAAGGCGTAAAGTGGAGGGTCGCCTCCACTTACCGCTTCGCGCGCGCGCGCCCGAGCCGCTGACGGGCAGGCCCCACAGCTGGTTTGAACAGGAGGGGGAGAGGGAAACAGAGGGAGACGGGGCTCCGGCTGTCGTCGCCGGCGATGTGGGCGGCGGCGAGGTCGGGCGACCGCGGGGATAGAACGAGTGCACGACGGCGAACACGTACGTACCCTCAGATCAGCTAGGGATGGCCGCACGGCGTCGCCCCCTTCTTCTCCGACCGCGGTGGCGCTCGGGGGTCGTCGGAGACGATGGTTCGGGCAGCGATTTGCTCGGGCAAGTGGTCGGGCGTGGTCAGGAGGATGAGCTGAGCTCAGTAGTGGAGTCAGAAGAGGTCGGGGAGGAGTGGAGCAGTGGGTCGGCTGAACTCTGGTGGCGGCAGATCTCTAGCGATGCTTGAGGCCAGAGGGCCTCTCGGTCGTGGCTCGCTGCTCGGGGAGGTAATTGGGGAATGGTGGATTGGGTTGAGGAGCTTGGAGAGGCCGGCCATGGCTTTATATAGGCAGGGGCGAGCGCAGGCGAGCTCTCCCGAAGCGGCGAGACTCGGGCCACGTCGCTGGCGCAAGGACGCCGCGCTGGCTGGCCGCTTGCGGGGTGAGGTGATGGAGGAGGGCAGAGGCAGTAATGGCGGTCGGTGGCGGCTAGCGGGGAAGACGATGAGCACAGGGTTGCGGCGCCGCCACGGGCGATACAGTGCCCGAGTGCATGGCGGCCGTCAGGGAGGTTTCCGGCGAGGGGAAGCTATGGGAGAGGGTTAGGCGGACGGCATCGATGATGTCGGCACTCCAGGACACTGCCTGGCAACGCGAGGGCTCGAGAATGACCTTGATAGACGCCGGCGGGATACAGAGCACGCGAACTGGCATGCCAGTGCCGCGCTCACCACGGTGCCCGCCGCGTGGAGGCCGACCCAGGCCAGCGCAGCATGTCTGGGGGCTTCTCCTTTGGTCATTTAGTCCACCTACACTCTTGGTTTGGCTAGATACAAGCTGACTCGAAGGGTAGCATCAACTGAAGTTTCTGACAGAGATATTGAGAGGGATCTGGAGAAATAATTAGTTGGGCATGGAGCCAATGGATATGTCTAGGGTGATCTAGGATGGAGGGACTACAAACTGACGAAATTTGAGGGAGTTTGGATCATTTTTGAATATAGTTCATGTGTAAACTGTCATACTGGTCCAGAAACTTGATTAGCTTGGTTCACTCACATGGTTGATCTGATGAAGCTGAATTTTGTTGTGTGGAGTCATTTGGTGAGTAGGAGATGCCATAAAAATTTCAGCTCAAGGGGAAACCTCTAGATGCTACTTCCTTCACAGAGGTTCAAAATGAGGAGAAATTTGGCAGAATTTTGCTGCTAAAAAGTTGTATTTGCCAAGATGATATTTTTGGGTATTGTGGCTAGATAGGTTCTGTAGTACCTCAGAGAATTTATTTGGGGAGTTTCTGAGTTAGGAGAATAAGGGCTGCTTCACAAATGGACAATTCTGGCCAGAGAGAAAATAATTATTCTAGCCATTATTTAATATTGGGCAGTGGAATATTTTTGAAGATTATGAGGCTATATGATGATGAGAAGGTGTGGCATGAGTTTGGAACTTTCTGATCATCAAAACTATAGGTTGCTTCACAACCATAGTGATGTCATAGCTTTCCCAAGGAAGAAAATAATTACTTGGAAAAGATTAAATATTAAAATTTTGACCAAGAAGGATGTGACAGGGTTTTGGCAAGGTGGTGATGGTTTTGGATCAAGAGGTTCAAGGATTTATAAGTCCAAAGTCACTTGAAAGGATTCAAAAACCATCCAAAATTCAAATAAAGCCAAAAAGATTTTGAAAAGAAAAAAAGTTGTCAAAACCAGGGTGTCACATTTTTGTTTCTGCCTCACAGCCTGCATCGCTAATACTTGGAATAATGTGAATGGTTATGGAAATCGCTTCCAATGTCACTGACAGCGCAGGTGGTTTCGGTCTAATAACCGCTTCTAATGCTTTATGTAGCGCTGGTGGCTTCGCACTAATAACCGCACCCATTATAGTGTTTCGCTAATACCCGTCATGCTATTAGCTAACTAGCCCTGCAACTGAGTCAGAACTGGAATTCAAAAGAACTAAATCACAACTAAAATTAAAATCAACTGAAATTCATAAGAAAAAATCATTAATGTTTATCACAGTAGTGCTACACACCACTGATGACCCACAAGTATAGGTGATCAATCGTAGTCCTTTCGATAAGTAAGAGTGTCGAACCCAACGAGGAGCAGAAGGAAATGACAAGTAGTTTTCAGCAAGGTATTGTCTGCAAGCACTGAAATTATAAGTAACGAGTAGTTTGATAGCAAGATAATTTGTAACGAGCAAGTAATGGTAACGGTAAAAAAAGTGCAGCAAGGTAGCCCAATCCTTTTGAGGCAAAGGACAGGCCAAAACGGTCTCTTATGATAAGCAAAGCGTTCTTGAGGGTACACGGGAATTTCATCAAGTCACTTTCATCATGTTGGTTTGGTTTGTGTTCGCTACTTTGAGAATTTGATATGTGGGTGGACCGGTGCTTAGGTGCTGTTCTTACTTGAACAAACCTCCTACTTATGATTAACCCCCTCGCAAGCATCCGCAACTATGAGAAAAGTATTAAGAATAAATCTAACCATAGCATTAAACTTTTGGATCCAAATCAGTCCCTTACGGAATAGCGCATAAACTAGGGTTTAAGTTTCTGTCACTCTCGCAACCCATCATCTAATGACTACTCCACAATGCATCCCCTTAGGCCCAAATATGGCGAAGTGTCATGTACTCGACGTTCACATGACACCACTAAGGGAATCACAACATACATACCATCAAAATATCGAACACATATCAAGTTCACATGATTACTTGCACCAAGATTTCTCCCGTGACCTCAAGAACAAAAGTAACTACTCACAAACTATAATCATGCTCAAGATCAGAGGGGTATTAAATAGCATAATGGATCTGAACATATAATCTTCCACCAAATAAACCATATAGTAATCAACAACAAGATGTAATCAACACTACTAGTCACCCACAAGTACCAATCTATAGTTTCGGTACAAAGATTGAACACAAGAGATGAACTAGGGTTTGAGAGGAGATGGTGCTGTTGAAGATGTTGATGAAGATTGCCCTCCCCAAGATGGGAGAGTTGTTGGTGATGATGATGACGATGATTTCCCCCTCCGGGAGGGAAGTTCCCCCGGTGGAATCGCTCCACTGGAGGGCAAAAGTGCTCCTGCCCAAGTTCCGCCTCGAGACGGCGGCGCTTCATCCCGAAAGTCCTTTCCTTATTTTTTTTCTAGGTCAAAATGACTTATATACCAGAAGCGGGACACCGGAGGTGGGCCGAGGAGGGCACAACCCACCAGGGCGCGCCTGGGGTCCCTGGCGCACCCAGGTGGGTTGTGCCCACATGGTGGGCCCCCTCTGGTAGTTATTTGCTCCAATAATTCTTATTTATTCCATAAAAAATCTCCGTGAAGTTTCAGCTCATTTGGAGTTGTGCAGAATAGGTAGCCTGACGTAGCTTTTTCAGGTCCGGAATTCCAGCTGCCGGTATTCTGCCTCCTTGTGTAAACCTTGCATATTATGAGAGAAAAAGCATTAGAGTTACTCCAAAAAGCATTATTATACATAAAAACAATATAAATAATAGTAGGAAAACATGATGCAAAATGGACGTATCAACTCCCCCAAGCTTAGACCTCGCCTGTCCTCAAGCGAAAAACCGAAATCGAAAAACATGTCCACATGCTTACAGAGAGAGGTGTCGATAAAAACAAAATACAGACATCGAAGCATCATGTATATTATTATAACAGCAACAAACTTTAACATAAAACTTTTATCATAAAACTTCTCATGAATAAGTAACAATTCATCACAACATCGAAGTATAAACCATAAACTCTATTGAAAACCAACAAACTATGTTCTCAGTCAACTTTGCAACTACAAGTCATCATCTTTTCAGGAAGGGTCACGTATCGGAGCCTTTAGGCAACTCCACATACTCAACCATCATATAGTCTTCTATGATTGCTAATACTCACCGCATACACATGAGCAAAAAGTTTCAACCGGACACATAGAAAGATAGGGGCTTATAGTTTCGCCTCCCAACATACTCACCTCAAGGGTGATGTCAACAATAATAACTCATGCTACCCATATCCAACTGGATATATGTGCCTAGATCTTTCCTCACCACATGATGCTTGCCAAAAGAAAAAAATAAAAAGGAATAGAGAGAAATACTTTGACTCTTGCATGAAAGTAAATACGTGAAAGTAAAAGATAGGCCCTTCGCAGAGGGAAGCAGAGGTTGCCTTGCGTCTTTTTTGTTTGTATGATTAATCTCTTAGTGTAAAAGAACGTCACGTTATATTGCCCCTTATGATAGCAACCTTTATTATGCAGTCTGTCGCTTTTATTCTTTGCCATGACAAGTTCGTACAACTCTAAATTTTCTCTTACACTAAATGATCTAACACTTTTAGAAGCAATTTTTATTGCCTTTTTGCACCGATGACAACTTACTTGAAGGATCTTACTCAATCCATAGGTAGGTATGGTGGACTCTCAAAACAAGATTTGGATATAAGGGTTTTTGGATGCACAAGTAGTATCTCTAGTTAGTGCGGAATTTTTGGCTAGCAAAGATAGGGGGCAAGCACCACATGTTAAAGGATCTATGACAATATAACTTCTATGTGAATATGAATAAACATAAATCATTACGTTGTCTTCCTTGTCCAACGTCAACAATTTTGGCATATAATATTTTGATGGGGGCTCACAATCACAGAAGATGTCCAAGATAGTGTATTTGCATGTGAATCTTCTCTTCCCTTATTAATTCTTTTATGAATTGCATCATGGACTAATCCTATGTTTGTAAATCTCCAATAAAATTTTCTACTTATACTCTTCCTTATGTGATGTCATTACTTACCATAAGATTAGCATATGATCTTTTTCATTTATTTCCTTTCTTTTTATTTGAACATGAAAGTAAAGAAAACAAAACTCAAACTAAACTTTATTATATATTTCACACATGATTACAATGATAGATCACTAAGAAAACACTCAAAAAGAAAGGATCAAACTAAACTTTTATTTATCTAAAGCAAAAGATAACTATGGATCGAACTAGGGTAAGTAAAAGAAAAAGATAGCGGAGGTGATACGATAGCGGGGCACCTCCCCCAAGCTTGGCACAAGCCAAGGGGAGTGCCCATACCCGATACTCAATTTTCCTTTGGTGATGAAGAATGAGGTGGTGGTGATGAAGCAATAGCAATCTTATCTTCAGGTTTCCATTGCAGAGGCTCACCATCATAAGAGGACGAGTGAGTTTCTCGGGTCCTGCAACTGGCAGCCAAACTCATACCTTTAAACCTCGCCTCATATTCAAAGACTTGGTTTTGGAGATCGTAAATCTGGCTTTGGAGGAAGTTGATTTGCTCGTTGAAGGTGAAGACGATGTCCTTCATGGACTTGCCCTCCACCTTGAGATCACGAGTATAGTCTGAGATCATGAGGTGATTGGCATTGAGTCCACGTTCCACCATCCCTTTGCACTGGAAGACCTCCTGCTCCATAGCTTTAAGCCTAGCCTCCATGGATCCCGTCCCCTTGGGGCCTTGCACATCGTGGATGTGGAGCACCCCCTCGCGCATCTCGATAGCTTGAGGGTGCTGCATCACCTCCCGCAGATATGGGTTGATGATGTTCTCGAAGAACTTGTCCTTGGAGGAGCTCGAAGCGGCCATGGTGAATTAGATCTGTCAGAAAACAGCAAGGAAAAGAAAACAGAAGATTTCTCCGCGATACGGTGGTCAATAGGTTCGGGGGGTATATAAAGATTTTTTATCTTGGGAAACAAGCAAACGGAAGAAAAATGTAGTTCGGAAGGTACTTGAGGTGGGCACAACCCACCTGGGCGCACCTGGTGTCTTGTGCCCACCAGGGGTGCCTTCCTGGTTATTTCTTATTTTCCTAATTTTTAATATATTCCAAAACTGACAAAAAATATTTTTCTGTGGATTTTTTGGAGTCCGTTTACATACCGTATCACGTACCTCCTCTTTTTTCATGATTCTGTAGTGTTCCAGAAGGTTTCCTTTATCTGTTCTTTCGGTGTCATAGTTTGGGTGATATTGCTTTTAACATTAATGGGCGTACCTGAGATATAATGTTTTATTCTTTGCCCATTGACAACCTTCGGGTTAGTACCTTCGGCTTTATTTATTTTGATGGCTCCAGATCGATAAACCTCCTCGATAACAAAGGGTCCTTCCCATTTGGAGAGGAGTTTTCCTGCAAAGAATCTAAAACGAGAGTTATACAAAAGAAAATATTCTCCAACCTTGAACTCACGCTTTTGGATTCTTTTATCATGCTATCTTTTAACTTTTTCTTTAAATAACTTGGCATTTTCATAAGCTTGGATTCTCCATTCATCTAATGAGCTAATATCAAATAACCTCTTTTCACCGGCATGTTTAAAATCATAGTTGAGTTCCTTAATTGCCCAATAAGCTTTATGTTCTAACTCAAGAGGTAAATGACAAGCTTTCCCATAAACCATTTTATAAGGAGACATACCCATAGGATTTTTATATGCTGTTCTATAAGCCCAAAGTGCATCATCTAATTTCTTAGACCAATTCTTCCGGGACCTATTGACAATCTTTTGTAAAATTAATTTTATTTCTCTATTGCTAAGTTCTACTAGACCACTAGACTGAGGATGATAGGGTGATGCAATTATATGGTTAACATCATACTTAGCAAGCATTTTACGGAAAGCACCATGAATAAAGTGTGAACCACCATCAGTCATTAAATATCAAGGGACTCCAAATCTTGGGAAGATAAATTCCTTAAGCATTTTAATAGAGGTGTTGTGATCAGCACTACTAGTTGGAATAGCTTCTACCCACTTAGTAACATAATCAACATCAACCAAAATATGTGTATAACCATTAGAGGAAGGAAAAGGTCCCATATAATCAAATCCCCAAACATCAAATGGTTCAACAGCGAGTGAATAATTCATAGGCATTTCTTGACACTTACCAATATTTCCAATCCTTTGACATTCATCACAAGATAAAACAAACTTACGGGCATCCTTGCTGTGAGTAGGCCAATAAAATCCAGAGTGCAATACCTTGTGGGCAGTTCTATCTCCCGCATGATGCCCTCCATAAGCTTCGGAGTGACATTTCTGTAGGATTTGTCCCTGTTCATGCTCAGGTACACAACGTCTAATAATACCATCTACTCCTTCTTTATAAAGATGTGGGTCATCCCAAAAGTAATGTCTTAAATCATAGAAGGATTTTTTCTTTTGTTGGTATGTGAAGCTAGGTGGTATATATTTAGCAACAATGTAATTAGCATAGTCAGCAAACCAAGGAGTGTTATGAGAAACATTTATTGCAGCTAATTCCTCAGCAGGAAAACTATCATTAATAGGTTGTTGGTCATCAAGAATATTCTCTAACCTAGATAAGTTATCAGCCACGGGGTTCTCAGCTCCCTTTCTATCAGTGATATGTAAGTCAAATTCCTGTAGCAAAAGAACCCACCTAATGAGTCTAGGTTTAGCATCCTTCTTTTCCATAAGATATTTTATAGCAGCATGATCGGTGTGAAAAATTACTTTAGAATCAACAATGTAAGATCAGAATTTATCACAAGCAAACACCACTGCTAAAAATTCTTTTTCAGTAGAAGCATAATTGCGTTGGGCACTGTCTAGAGTCTTACTAGCATAATGAATAACATTTAATTTCTTATCAACTCTTTGTCCTAGAACAGCACCAACAGCATAATCACTAGCATCACACATAATTTCAAAAGGCAAGTTCCAATCAGGTGGTTGAACAATAGGTGCAGAGATTAAGGCTTTATTAAGTGTTTCAAAGGCTTCTACACAATCATCATAAAAAAAAGGAACCTCCTTTTGTAAAAGATGTGTAAGAGGCCTAGAAATTTTAGAGAAGTCTTTAATAAACCTCCTATAGAAACCAACATGACCGAGGAAACTACGAATACCTTTGATATCTTTAGGACATGGCATTTTCTCAATTGCATCAACTTTAGCTTTATCCACCTCAATACCTCGTTCAGAAATTTTATGTCCCAAGACAATACCTTCATTAACCATAAAGTGGCACTTCTCCCAATTCAAGACAAGATTAGTTTGCTCGCATCTCTGCAAAACTCGATCAAGGTTGCTTGAGCAATCATCAAAAGAAGTCCCGTAAACGGAAAAATCGTCCATGAAAACCTCAACAATCTTTTCACAAAAGTCAGAAAATATAGCAGTCATACATCTTTGAAAGGTAGCAGGTGCATTGCATAAACCAAAAGGCATACGTCTATAAGCATAAGTTCCAAAAGGACAAGTAAAGGTGGTTTTCTCTTGATCAGGTTGTGAAACAGGTATTTGAGAAAAACCAGAATATCCATCGAGGAAACAAAAGTGTGTGTGCTTTGACAATCTTTCTAGCATTTGATCAATAAAAGGTAGAGGGTAGTGATCTTTTCTAGTAGCTTTGTTTAATTTTCTAAAATCAATTACCATTCTATAACCAGTGACAATTCTTTGTGGAAGAAGCTCATTCTTATCATTAGGAACAATAGTAATACTTCCTTTCTAAGGGACACAATGAACATGACTCACCCATCTACTATCAGCTATAGGATAAATTATACCTGCTTCCAGAAGCTTCAGTATTTTAGTTCTTACCACTTCTTTCATCTTAGGATTTAAACGTCGTTGGTGATCAACAACGGGTTTAGCATCAGGTTCCATATTAATTTTGTGCTGACAGAGAGTTGGACTAATGCCCTTTAAATCATTAAGAGTATACCCAATAGCAGCTCACTGCTTCTTTAGAACCTTCAATAATCTTTCTTCTTCATGTTCTAAAAGGTTAGCACTGATAATAATAGGATATATCTTTTTCTCATCAAGATAAGCATATTTCAAAGTGTCTGGTAATTGTTTTAATTCAAACACAGGATCACATTTAGGTGGAGGAGGACCTCCTGGAGTTTCAATAGGCAAATTGTGTTTAAGCAGAGGTCGTTGTTCAAAGAATATTTTATCTATTTCATTTCTTTCATGCAGATGCATATCATTTTCATGGTCTAGCAAATATTGTTCTAGTGGATCAGTAGGAGGCACGGCAATAGAAGCAAGACCAATTATTTCATCCTTACTAGGCAATTCTTTCATATGATGTTTTCTACTAAACTTAGAAAAGTTAAACTCATGAGACTCATCACCAAAACTAACACCAACAGTTTGTTTTTCGCAATCTATTTTAGCATTGACGGTGTTCAAGAAAGGTCTACCAAAGATAATGGGGCAAAAGTCATCTTGTGGGGAACCAAGAAAAAGAAAAACAGTAGTATATTTTATCTTCCCACACAAAACTTCAACATCTCTAACAATCCCAAGTGGTGTGATGGTGTCTCTATTAGCAAATTTAATAGTAACATCTATGTCTTCTATTTCAGCGGGTGCTATATCATTCATAATTTCTTGATATAAGGTAAAAGGAATAGCACTCACGCTAGCACCTATGTCACATAAGCCATGATAACAGTGATCTCCTATCTTAACTGAGACAACAAGCATTCCAACAACGGGTCTATGTTTATCCTTTTCATCGGGTTTGGCAATTCTAGAAGCTTCATCACAGAAGTAAATAACATGCCCATCTATATTTTCTACAGGAGATCTTTAACCATAGCAACACTAGGTTCTACTTTGATTTGTTCAGCAGGTTTGGAAGCTCTAATATAACTTTTGTTGACCACAGTTGAAACTTTAGCATGTTCCTTTATCCTAACAGGGAAAGGTGGTTTTTCAATATAAGCAGTAGGAACAACTGGATCAACATTATAGATAATAGTTTCATCTTTAGCTATTACCGGTTCTTTAATTTCTTCTTTAATAGGTGGGTGATATTTAAACCACTTCTCTTTAGGGAGATCAACATGAGTAGCAAATGATTCACAAAAGGAGGCTACTATCTCAGAGTCAAGTCCATATTAGTGCTAAACTTTTGAAAAGCATCGATATTCATAAAAGATTTAACATAATCATACTTAAGCTTAATACCTGGCTCTTTACCTTCGTCGAGTTCCCAATCTTCAGAATTGCATTTAATTCTTTCTAAAAGATCCCATCGGAAATCAATAGTCTTCTTCATAAAAGAACTAGTACAAGAAGTATCAAGCATGGATTGATCATCACGAGAAAGCCGAGCATAAAAATTCTGAATAATAATTTCTCTTGAGAGCTCAAGATTGGGGCATGAATATAACATTGACTTAAGCCTCCCCCAAGCTAGGGCGATACTTTCTCCTTCATGAGGCCAAAAATTATATATGTAATTGCGATCACAATGAACTAGATGCATAGGATAAATGTTTTGGTGAAACTCCAATTTCAATCGATTCCAATTCCAAGATCCAATATCATCGCATAGCCTATACCATGCCAGTGCTTTTCCCTTCAAAGATAAAGGGAAAACCTTTGTCTTAGCTTTATCACCGGGTAAACCTGCAAGCTTAAATAATCCACGAATTTCATCCACATATATCAAGTGCATATCAGGATGTTCGGTTCCATCTCCTGCATAAGGATTAGCTAGCAGTTGTTCTATCATACCCGAAGGAATTTCATAACCAATACTTTAAGTAGGTGCAGTAGGTTGAGGGGTAACTAATTGTGGTTACGGTCAAGGCGAAGATACCCCGAACAAACCCCTCAAAGGATGATTCTCCATAGTAACAAGTGAAAATAAATTTTAGCACGTAGTAATAATTTTTCCTTACCAATTTCCACTTGCCAAGAGCGCTTCACTCCCCGGAAACGGTCCCAGAAAAGAGCCATGATGACCCACAAGTATTGGGGATCAATCATAGTCCTTTTGATAAGTAAGAGTGTCGAACCCAACGAGGAGCAGAAGGAAATGACAAGTAGTTTTCAGCAAGGTATTGTCTGCAAGCACTGAAATTATAAGTAACAAGTAGTTTGATAGCAATATAATTTGTAACGAGCAAGTAATGGTAACAGTAACAAAAGTGCAGCAAGGTAGCTCAATCCTTTTTAGGCAAAGGACAGGCCAAAACGGTCTCTTATGATAAGCGAAGCATTCTTGAGGGTACACGGGAATTTCATGTAGTCACTTTCATCATGTTGGTTTGGTTTGTGTTCGCTACTTTGATAATTTGATATGTGGGTGGACCGGTGCTTAGGTGCTGTTCTTACTTGAACAAACCTCCTACTTATGATTAACCCCCTCGCAAGCCTCCGCAACTACGAGAAAAGTATTAAGAATAAATATAACCATAGCATTAAACTTTTGGATCCAAATCAGTCCCTTACGGAATAGCGCATAAACTAGGGTTTAAGCTTCTATCACTCTCGCAACCCATCATCTAATGACTACTCCACAATGCATCCCCTTAGGCCCAAATATGGTGAAGTGTCATGTACTCGATGTTCACATGACACCACTAAGGGAATCACAACATACATACCATCAAAATATCGAACACATATCAAGTTCACATGATTACTTGCACCAAGATTTCTCCCGTGACCTCAAGAACAAAAGTAACTACTGACAAATGATAATCATGCTCAAGATCAAAGGGGTATTAAATAGCATAATGGATCTGAACATATAATCTTCCACCAAATAAACCATATAGTAATCAACTACAAGATGTAATCAACACTACTAGTCACCCACAAGTACCAGTCTATAGTTTCGGTACAAAGATTGAACACAATACATGAACTAGGGTTTGAGAGGAGATGGTGCTGTTGAAGATGTTGATGAAGATTGCCCTCCCAAAGATGGGAGAGTTGTTGGTGATGATGATGACGATGATTTGCCCCTCCAGGAGGGAAGTTCCCCCGGCAGAATCGCTCCGCCGGAGGGCAAAAGTGCTCCTACCCAAGTTCCGCCTCGAGACGGCGGTGCTTCGTCCCGAAAGTCCTCTCCTTATTTTTTCTATGTCAAAATGACTTATATACCAGAAGAGGGGCATCGGAGGTGGGCCGAGGACGGCACAACCCACCAGGGCGCCTGGGGTCCCTGGCACGCCCAGGTGGGTTGTGCCCACCCGGTGGGCCCCCTCTGGTAGTTATTTGCTCCAAAAATTCTTATTTATTCCATAAAAAAACTTTGTGAAATTTCAGCTCATTTGGAGTTGTGCAGAATAGGTAGCCTGACGTAGCTTTTTCAGGTCCAGAATTCCAGCTGCCGGTATTCTCCCTCCTTGTGTAAACCTTGCATATTATGAGAGAAAAGGCATTAGAGTTACTCCAAAAAGCATTATTATACATAAAAACAATATAAATAATAGTAGGAAAACATGATGCGAAATGGACGTATCAACCACATAGAAAGCAAACTTAACACAGTTCAACATCACAGCTAGTAAAACAAGTTTCATAGAACACATATGCCAACTAGTTAGCCTCCACTGAAGCACCTCCAGCATTTGCATCTCCAACACCTCCAGCACCTCCATGCTCTTCATCTTGTGCATCTTCAGGAGAACCCAAGATATGAGTCGCAAGGAATGTGTGGAGTTCATCATCCTTGGGCCTCAGCTCCGAGACCCGAGTTGCCATCATCAGTGTTGGCCGCTCGATGATATGGTCTTGTCTCAGATTGATGCCATGGAGGAAGGTAGCTACGATGAGTGTGTTGAACTTGACAAATAGATCACTGGGAAGATAATGATCTACCATGATAAATCCCAAGTACCTACAAGGTAAAAGATTGCATATGCAACCGAGATGCCAGATGAAGTACGGGCTTGGAAACAATGAATTCGTCGACATTGTCGACCCGCCCATATTCCATGCCCAACTACATCTTCGTTGCAAGAGCATTGTGTATAATTTTAGGAGCTCTATTGTACAGCTGAAAATGCAATTAAACAAGAAAATGAAGAAAATTTGCATCTAAAAACCAAACAACATTTATGTTCAGTTGCATCCAAAAATCAAAATGTTCAGGACATTGTCAACATTAAAAGTCAACTAACATTTACATATTACATGTATATGTACAATACTCCTATAAAGGATGCTCCTATAAAGGAAGCTGACGTACCCGCCTCATGGGGACCTTCGAGGGTGAGGCGGCCCTCCGCGCCGTCTGTTCCCAGGTGGCATGCCATGGGGGCCTCTCGGGTGCTCTCCGCGTCGTCCAGCGTGGAATCGGGCGACTCACCTCGGCGGTCCATGGCAGGTGGACAGCGGGCACGCTCAGGGAAACCGTCATGGGGCGGCTTCGGGCACCCCCATGAGCAAGGCCCCGCGCGCGATGGGGAGGCCGGACCCGCTTGTCTGTGTCCTCACCCTGCGGTAGTGTTGGTCGGCCGCGATAGGTGTGTGAGCCGGGTGCCTGCATGGCGTCTGCAGCGCTGGCTGATGGTGTCCTAGACCAGGGGGTACTCACCACGTCGTCTCCCAGCTAGGTGGGCCAGGCCGAGGACCCCCATGACATTTCGTAAATGGGCCATATCCAGAAAACTTACGGCATGTACAAGGAAAATTTCAGAAGACTTGGTGGATACTTCAAGATTTATATGTCGACTACATCACGTTCTACCATATATGTAGCCGACATACCTGTAACCCTAGACCCCTCGGTACCTATATAAACTAGGGGTAGGGCACGTAGAAGATCATAGACAATCTCGTTGTAGACAAACCTATACTTTGTACTCCATCCACAATCAATACAAACAAAAGAAGGATGTAGGGTATTATCTCTTCGAGAGAGCCCGAACTTAGGTAAAACCTCGCGTCTGCTATTACCAACACATCTACGCTATCAGCGGGACCCCCTACCCGAGATTCGCCGGAATCTACTCTGTCATTGGTGGATCATGCAAGTCCCACTGTATAGCCACCACGATTCGATGACAAACAAGATCGGCAACCAGGAAGATGCCGACACACCCCTTGTCCCTGGCCGGGCTTTGGCCCTCGGTGGTGTCACTTTCATCGCCGACTTGGCTAGCCACTAACGCTAGACCGAGACTCCAGCCCTTTGTCAGATCCGTAGATCCAGCGACTTAGAGCACACCATGGACTCCCGCGATAAGCTAGATTTCTTGGCCTGGGTGTCAGACCGGATCAAGAAACAAAGCATGCCGCTCTTTACCCGGTGTTAGACTAGGCTTAAGATGAGGGTGAGTACCTCTCATTGGAACTCATGACACATTGGGGAAGCCAGCCAATTAATCTGGCGCCACACAAAAACCCTGGAGCGATGTCAGATTGGAACCCGAGAAGCCATCTCCTCTGATCGATGTCATATCAACCCGAAGTAGAGTGCGATGGAACCCAAGGATTTCTAGTCCTCAGAAACAATTGGGTCAAGAAAATTGAGCTTTCACTCCCACCCACCACCCATCTGGTCGCAACTATCGTAGAGTCAACCTCTGATGCTTATGCCGATGATCATAACGGGTGCATGCCGATATACGGAGAAGCACAAACCTCGGGGCTGGTATGTAGCCTCGGAAAGTGGGTTCAGAATTTCATGCATGCATGGCACACCCTGGCATGTTCGATCGACGGGCACACCAGATCTGAGGCTTCTAATAACTCCGTCTCCGACGTCGAGTATGGCCCTTGGAACCGCGGGCAGGCAGAAATATGGGATCAATCCCTTGTCACGCATAAACTAGGTGAGACAGTCCGACAATTTTGGTCCCGTTTTCTATCAAAGAAAAATGAGTCTCAGACTGCAGTGACTTTGAAGCCTTAGCAACATTCCGAGTTAACATACATTTTTTTCTGAAAAGGAGGTTATCCCCCGGCCTCTGCATCAGAAAGATGCATGCGGCCATTTTATTAATAAGCAAATAGTCCAACAAAGTGTCCAAGTCTCAAAAAGCAATAGGGCTCTCAAAGAGCTAAAACATAAAAACGGGATAGCCACAACCGGTGGAATAAAGAATAGATAGGAAACTAAACTATCCTATTACATGACCGCCATCCAAACCGGTTGAAGATAGCCCGAGCTACCGTCTCCCAATGGATAGACCCAGTAACCATACGCTCCCTGGCATCTGTCGGAGTGAGTAGCGACCACATACTGATTAATGTAGTGGCTCGAAAGATAACCTGCAGGAAATGAATATGTGCTGTTCTGTTAAAAACCAGATCGTTCCTGCAGTTCCATATAGCCAATAATAAAGCACATACTCCTACACGGATATGTTTTGCTATTTCTGACTCAACTCCAATTAGCCACGTCCCAAATAATGTGTGGATGGTATTTGGAGGAGTAATGTTAAATGCTATATGAATAGACAGTCATAAAATTTTGGCCATTGGGCAATCAGGAAAGAGGTGTTTGATAGATTCATCATGATCACAGAAGCTACATCTTGGAGATCTTGTCTAGTTACGTTTTGCCAAATTGTCCTTAGTGAGAATGACTTGTTTGTGGACAAACCACATGAACACTTTAATCTTTAAGGGCACTTTGACTTTCCAAATATGCACAGATCGAGGGATAGAGCCAGAGTTGATAATATCCAAATACATGAAGAATAGCTTTCAATGGACCTCGCCCTTCATGGGCTGAGGACTCCTATCGAACTCTCATATCTAATGAACAGGTACTACGCCATGGAAGACGCCTGGCTTGTCAAAAATGAGAGCCTGGACCTAGGGTCACCCATGGCACCCAAGGAAGGAAAGCATACCCGCCATAACAGAAGGGTGAAACGGAACTGCAACAATCTGGTGAATGATACGCCTCGCAAAACGCAATACGAGGCCAGCGGGCAGCACCCACATATTGATAAAAAGTGTCAGGCAGCTAATGACAATGGTAGAACACAGCTTGATACGATCCTTGAGCATCCATGCACAATACATCCCGCCACTCTGGATAAACAGGCCTCCCACAGAAACAGACAATGTTGGGTATTCAAGCAGGTGGCAAAATCTGGTGTCGTATGCCTTGAAAAGCTTGGCCGACGTGATAATCACAAAAATCATGACCAGGGAAAACTAGCTTACCATCGCCAAGGGTAGTATCCGGCCAATGTGAAGGACGTGTGCATCATCTATGAGACACACTCCTCGCGAAACCAGCGAAAATGAGCTTTGGGAGAAGTTTCCGCTGGTGAGAAGCTTTCTCTGATAAGCGAGCATTGGTCGAACATTCTTATCACCTTTGATCATCGGGACTGATGCGGCTTGAAGCTACGTCAGTATTTCCCCAAAGAGGAAGGGATGATGAAGCACAGCGGCGGTAGGTATTTCCCTCAGTGATGAAACCAAGGTTATCGAACCAGTAGGAGAACCAAGCAACACTATGTAAACAGCACCTGCACACAAATAACAAATACTCGCAACCCGACGTGTAAAACGGGTTGTCAATCCCTTTCGGGCAACGGCGCCAAAAATTGGCAAACGGACGTGAGAGAGTAGTAAATATTGATAGATCGAACGCCAAATAAAATAAAGTGCAGCAAGGTATTTTTGTATTTTTGATTTAATAGATCTGAAAATAAAAGTTGCAAATAAAGAAAAGAGCGAATAGCAAAACAGATCTTGAAAGCAAATATATTGGAAAAGAGACCCGGGGGCCGTAGGTTTCACTAGTGGCTTCTCTCGAGAAAAATAGCAAACGGTGGGTGAACAAATTACTGTTGGGCAATTGATAAAACTTCAAATAATCATGACGATATCCAGGCAATGATCATTATATAGGCATCATGTCCAAGTTTAGTAGACCGACTCCTGCCTGCATCTACTACTATTACTCCACACATCGACCGCTATCCAGCATGCATCTAGTGTATTACGTTCATGGAGAAACGGAGTAATGCAATAAGAGCGATGACATGATGTAGACAAGATCTATTTATGTAGAAATAGACCCCATCATTTTATCCTTAGTAGCAACGATACATACGTGTCGGTTCCCCTTCTGTCACTGGGATCAAGCACCGTAAGATCGAACCCACTACAAAGCACCTCTTCCCATTGCAAGATAAATAGATCAAGTTGGACAAACAAAGCCCAAATATCAGAGAAGAAATACGAGGCTATAAGCAATCATGCATATAAGAGATCAAAGAAGACTCAAATAACTTTCATGGATAAAAAGATAGATCTGATCATAAACTCAAAGTTCATCGGATCCCAACAAACACACCGCAAAAAGAGTTACGTCATATCGATCTCCAAGAGACCATTGTATTGAGAATCAAATGAGAGAGAGAAAGCCATCTAGCTACTAACTACAGACCCGTAGGTCTACAAAGAACTACTCACGCATTATCAGAGAGGCACCAATGGAAGTGGTGAACCCCTCCATGATGGTGTCTAGATTGGATCTGGTGGTTCTGGACTCTGCGGTGGCTGGAATTGATTTTCGTCGACTCTCCTAGTGTTTTTGGAATATTGGGGTATTTATAGAGCAAAGAGGCGGGTCGGGAGGCACCCGAGGTGGGCACAACCTACCAGGACGCGCCTGGGCCTCCAGGTGCGCCCTGGTGGGTTGTGCTCCCCTCAGAGCACCCCCCAGGAGCTTCTCCGGCCCACTGGATATCTTCTGGTCCAAAAAAAATCCACAAAAAGTTTTGCCGCGTTTGGACTCCGTTTGGTATTGATTTCCTGCGATGTAAAAAACATGCAAAAAATAGCAACTGGCACTTGGCACTATGTCAATAGGTTAGTCCCAAAAAATGATATAAAATGACTATAAAATGATTGTAAAACATCCAAGAATGATAATATAACAGCATGGAACAATCAAAAATTATAGATACGTTGGAGACGTATCAGCATCCCCAAGCTTAATTCCTGACCGTCCTCGAGTAGGTAAATGATAAAAACAGAATTTTTGATGTGGAATGCTTCCTAACATGTCATCTCATATTCTTTATTTTATAGCATGGACATTTGGACTTTTATATGATTCAAAGCAATAGTCTAGTTTTGACATGATGACTTAAATACTCAAGCATATCAACAAGCAACTATGTCTTTCAAAATATCAACGCTAAAATAAGTTATCCCTAGCCCATCATGCTCAACCATTGATCCATTCATGAAACACACTCGAATATTAACTACAACCAATGCTCAAATACGATCATAGTGCCTCCTAGTTGGTGCTTTATAAAAGAAGATGGAGACTCAAATTAAAAATTGGATAAAGTAAAGAAAGGCCCTTCGCAGAGGGAAGTAGAATTTGTAGAGGTGCTAGAGCTCAATGCGAAAAACTTAGAGACAAAAACATTTTGGGAGGTGTGCTTTTCCCACCTACGAAAACGACTTAGAGTTCCCAACACTTTCCATGCTAGATATATCATAGGCGGTTCCCAAACAGAAAATAAAGTTTATTCCTTTTTTCCACCATTTCTTTCACTTTCCATGGCTAGCCGTATCTACGGGTGCCCTCCATACCAACACTTTCCAAGGAATTTATTATTTGACAACATAAAGTAAATTTATTTTTCATTTAGGGACTGGGCATCCCTAATACCTTTGCCTTACTCTCGTGCAATGACAAGTGAATAAACACTCCTCGTGAGAATAACACATCTAGCATGGAAAATATTAGCCACCCCTCACCGCCTCGCGAGCGGTACGAACACACAAAAGAGAAGTTTATTTTGAAAATTAGAGGTGGCACATATAAATTTACTTAGAACGGCAAAAGAAACCGCATATAGGTAGATATAGTGGACTCATGTGGCTAAACTGGTTTAAAGGGTTTTGGATGCACAAGTAGTGATCATACTTAGTGCAAAATGAAGGCTAGCAAAAGATTGAGAAGCGACCAATCAAAAAACGAATAATCTCATAAGCGAGCATTAAGCATAATTAACACCGAATAATGCACCAGAAGTAGGATATAATTTCATTGCATAACTATTGACTTTCGTGCTTGCATAGGGAATCACAAACCTTAACACCAATATTCTTACTAAAGCACAATTACTCATCAACATAACTCACATATCACATCATCATATCTCAAAACTATTACAAGGAATCAAGTTTATTTTGTCCAATGATCTTCTTGAAAGTTTTTATTATATCCTTCTTGGATATCTATCACTTTGGAACTAATTTTCATGTTTTGCTTTTGATAAGCTCAAACAAATATAAGTGAAGATCATGATCATAATACTTCTTTCTCTCAAATTAATTTAAGTGAAGCAAGAGAGAATTTCTTATAAAATTTACTAACTCCCAAATAAATCTAATTGAAGCATGAGAGCATTTCTTCAAAAATACTGAAGCACGCCGTGCTCAAAAAGATATAAATGAAGCACTAGAGCAAATCCATAGCTCATAAAAATTTAAGTGAAGCATAGAGAGCAATTCTAACAAGTCATGGCATAATTTTGGCTCTCTCAAATAGATGTGTCCAGCAAGGATTCATAACTTAGAACATAAAGCAAAACAATCAAAGACTCATATCATACAAGACGCTCCATGCAAAACTCATAGTATGTGACGAATAAAAATATAGCTTCGAGTAAAATACCAATGGTCGTTAGAAGAAAGAGGGGATGCCACTCGGGGCATCCCCAAGCTTAGTTGCTTGCTTCTCTTTTCATAATAGCTTGGGATGCCATGGGCATCCCCAAGCTTAGGCTCTTCTTACTCCTTATTCCTTCATCCATCGTAAGATAACCCAAAACTTGAAAACTTCAATCACACAAAACTCAACAAAACCTTCGTGAGATCCGTTAGTATAAGAAAGCAAATCACTACTATAAGTACTGTAGAAAACCAATTCATATTTTATTATTGCATTATATCTACTGTGTTCCAACTTTTCTATGGCAAAAACCCATCAAAGAAAACCATAGTATCATCAAAACAAGCACACAACGCAAAGAAAACAGAATCTGTCAAAAACAGAACAGTCTGTAGCAGACTGAATATTTCGAATACTTATGAAACTCCAAAAATTCTGAAAAATTAGGACAACAGAGGAAATTTGTATATCAATCTTGTTTAAAAAATTCATAATTTTTCGTCTCTGCTGTGAATTTTCAAAATTGTATTACTGGACGCAAAAGTTTCTGTTTTCCAACAAGATCAAATCAACTATCACCCAACATAATCCTAAAGGCTTTACTTGGCACAAACACTAATTAAAACACAAAAAACACAATTATAACGGTAGCATAATTGTGCAAACACTCAAGAACAGAAAGAAAAAATAAAAAATAAATTTTATTCATAGGGTTGCCTCCCAACAAGCACTATTGTTTCACGCCCCTAGCTAGGCATAAAGCAAGGATCTAAGTTTTGTCATCTTTGTTTCGAGATCCATAAGATGCCCTCATGATTGATTCATATGGAGGCCTAATTATTGTTCTAGGGAAGTGTTCAATACCCTTCCTTAGTGGAAATTGAAATTTAATATTGCCTTCTTTCATATCAATCACGGCACCAATAGTGCGTAAAAATGGTCTACCAAGAATAATTGGACAAGACGGATTACAATCAATATCAAGAACAATAAAATCTATGGGCACATAATTCCTATTTGCAAGAATAAGAACATCATTAATCCTTCCCATAGGCTTTTTAATAGTAGAATCCGCCAAGTGCAAATTTAAAGAGCATTCTTCAATATCGGTAAGACCAAGCACATCACATAAAGATTTCGGAATTGTAGAAACACTAGCTCCCAAGTCACATAAAGCAAAACACTCATAATTTTTAATCTTGAATTTGATAGTAGGTTACCACTCATCATGTAATTTTGTAGGAATTGAAACTTCTAATTTCCAACTTTTCTTCCAAAGCTTTCATCATAGCGTTAACAATATGTTTAGTAAAAGCTTTATTTTGTTCATAAGCATGGGGTGAATTTATCATGGATTGCAACAAAGAAATACAATCAATCAAAGAGCAGCTATCATAATTAAAGTCTTTGTAATCCAAAATAGTGGGCACATCACTAGTTAAAGTCTTGACCTTTTCAAACCCACTTTTATCAAAATTTTCAACAAGATTTTCACCCTCCAAATTACCGGGACACCTTCTAACTAAAGTTGACTCTTCTCCAGTCCCTTTTTCATCAATCTTAATTTTACTAAACAAGTAATCAATAGAAGAAACACCAATCATTTTAAGATCTTCATCACTTTTATGAAAGCAATCACTAGAAAACGCCTTTTCTAAAAATTATCTTCTAGCTCTAATCATAGCGGTTCTTTTCTTACTTTCATCCATAGAAACATAAAGAGCTTTAATTGATTCCTCAACTTTAGGCACAAAAATTTTCATCTTGAGATTTTCTACATCATGAGGAATTTTATCAACGCTTCTAGCCAAATTATCAATCTTACTCAATTTTTCTTCCATCATAGTGTTAAAATTCTTTTGAGCATTGATAAATTCTTTAATATTATTCTCAAAATCATAGGTGTTCCTATTATTATTATAAGAAGGATTACCATAGGAATTACCATAATTATTAGAGGAATTACTAGGAAAGGGCCTAGGATTAAAATTACCTCTATAAGCATTGTTATTGAAATTGTTTCGCGAGATAAAATTCATATCTACGGCATCACTATTTTGCTCAATCAAAGTAGACAAAGGAACATCATTAAGATCAATAGGAGCACTCTTACTAGCAACCAATTTCATAAGAGCATCAACTTTTTCACTCAAAGAAGAAATTTCTTCAACCGAATTAACTTTTTTACTAGTGGGAGCTCTTTCGGTATGCCATTGTGAATAATTTGCCATGATATTATCAAGAAATTTGGTGGCTTCACCCAAAGTAATTTCCATAAAAGTACCACCCGCGGCGGAATCTAAAAGATTACGAGAAACAAAATCCAACCCCTCATAAAAATTTTGTATGATCATCCAAATATTTAACCCATGAGTTGGGCAATTCCTTAGCATCATTTTCATCCTTTCCCTAGATTGTGCAACATGCTCATGTTCAAGTTGCTTGAAATTCATGATCTGGGTTCTAAGGGAAATAATTTTTGCGGGCGGAAAATACTTAGTGATAAAAGCATCTTTGCACTTATTCCAAGAATCGATACTATTGCGAGGCAAAGAAGAAAACCAATTTTTTGCATGATCTCGCAAAGAAAACGGAAATAATTTCAACTTCACAACATCATTGTCCACATCTTTTTTCTTTTGCATATCGCATAATTCCACGAATGTGTTAAGATGGGTCGCGGCATCCTCATTAGGAGTACCGGAAAATTGATCTTTCATAACAAGATTCAGCAAAGCAGTATTAATATCACAAGTCTCCGCACTAGTGGCGGGAGGAGCAATCGGAGTGCTAAGAAAATCTTTGTTGTTGGTATTTGAGAAATCACACAACTTGGTGTTCTCTTGAGTCATTGTGACTACGCAACAAGATTGCACTCAAAAACAGATCCGGCAAGAAAACGGCGAACGAAAAAGAGGGCGAATAAAATGGCAAATTTTTGTGAAGTGGGGGAGAGGAAAACAAGAGGCAAATGGCAAGTAATGTAAATTGCGTGGAGATGAGATATGTTATTAGGAACCTGGTATAAGTTGAAGATCCTCCCCGGCAACGGCGCCAGAAATTCCTTTTGATGCGGCTTGAAGCTACGTCGGTATTTCCCCAAAGAGGAAGGGATGATGCAGCACAGCGGCGGTAGGTATTTCCCTCAGTGATGAAACCAAGGTTATCGAACCAGTAGGAGAACCAAGCAACACTACGTAAACAGCACCTGCACAGAAATAACAAATACTCGCAACCCGACATGTAAAAGGGGTTTTCAATCCCTTTCGGGCAACGGCGCCAAAAATTGGCAAACGGACGTGAGAGAGTAGTAAGTATTGATAGATCGAACGCAAAATAAAATAAAGTGCAGCAAGGTATTTTTGTATTTTTGGTTTAATAGATCTTAAAATAAAAGTTGCAAATAAAGAAAAGAGCGAATAGCAAAACAGAACTTGAAAGCAAATATATTGGAAAAGAGACCCGGGGGCCGTAGGTTTCACTAGTGGCTTCTCTCGAGAAAAATAGCAAACGGTGGGTGAACAAATTACTGTTGGGCAATTGATAAAACTTCAAATAATCATGACGATATCCAGGCAATGATCATTATATAGGCATCATGTCCAAGATTAGTAGACCGACTCCTGCCTGCATCTACTTACTATTAATCCACACATCGACCGCTATCCAGCATGCATCTAGTGTATTAAGTTCATGGAGAAACGGAGTAATGCAATAAGAGCGATGACATGATGTAGACAAGATCTATTTATGTAGAAATAGACCCCATCGTTTTATCCTTAGTAGCAACGATCATGCATATAAGCTATCATGCATATAAGCAATCATGCATACCCAAGTATCGGAGAAGAAATACGAGGCTATAAGCAATCATGCATATAAGAGATCAAAGAAGACTCAAATAACTTTCATGGATAAAAAGATAGATCTGATCATAAACTCAAAGTTCATCGGACCCCAACAAACACACCGCAAAATGGGTTACATCATATGGATCTCCAAGAGACCATTGTATTGAGAATCAAACGAGAGAGAGAAAGCCATCTAGCTACTAACTACGGACCCGTAGGTCTACAAAGAACTACTCACGCATCATCGGAGAGGCACCAATGGAAGTGGTGAACCCCTCCATGATGGTGTCTAGATTGGCTCTGGTGGTTCTAGACTCTGCGGCGGCTGGAATTGATTTTCGTCGACTCTCCTATGGTTTCTGGAATATTGGGGTATTTATAGAGCAAAGAGGCGGTTAGGGAGGCACCCGAGGCGGGCACAACACACCAGGGCGCGCCTGGGCCTCCAGGCGCGCCCTGGTGGGTTGTGCTCCCCTTGGAGCACCCCCAGGCGCTTCTCCGGCCCACCGGATGTCTTCTGGTCCAAAAAAAATCCACAAAAAGTTTCGCTGTGTTTGGACTTCGTTTGGTATTGATTTCCTGCGATGTAAAAAACATGCAAAAACAGCAACTGGCACTTGGCACTATGTCACTAGGTTAGTACCAAAAAAGATATAAAATGACTATAAAATGATTGTAAAACATCCAAGAATGATAATATAACAGCATGGAAAAATCAACAATTATAGATACGTTGGAGACGTATCAGGGACCACCTCGGGATACATACCCAAGGGCTTGTCGCCCTTGTACTGGACCCGATAGTTGATGGTTTTTGCCTATCGAGGGTCCTAATGGACGGTGGTTGGAGTATCAACAATATTTATGCGGACACCCAACGAAGATGCAATTCAACGAGTCGCGCATCCAACTGAGAAATACCACCTTCAAGGGCATAATCCCCGGCACGGAAGTACGTTGTACGGGAAAGTAACACTGGATGTAGTCTTCAGAACCCTCGACAACTATCAGATTGTGGCTCTAAATTTTGACATAGTACCATTCTGAAGCGGTTACCATGCACTGATTGGCTGATCGGCTGTCGTGCGATTCACACCGTGCCCCATTACGCATACATGAAACTAAAAATGCCAGGGCCAAATGGTATAATAACTATTAGCGGTGATCCAGATCAGTCCTTCCAGACCGAGGATAAAACTGCCACCCTGTCTATTGAAGCCCAATCCGAGGCCTTAGCGGCCGAGGAGTTATCCGAGCTACGGACAAAGGTTGACCAAGATGATGTCATCCTGCCCAAATGCTCGAAGTCGACTTCTTTCAAACCAAGGGACGATATTGTAATGTTTCAGGTCCACCCCAAGGACCCATCCAAAACGGCCTCCATCGGAACACGGCTGGACAACACACTGGAAGCCGCGCTACATGACTTTCTTTGAGAAAATTGGGACATTTTCACCTGGCGCCCTTCAGACATGCCAGGCATCACCAGAGATCTCGCAGAGCATAGCCTTAACACCATTCCTGGATCCAAACAAGTCAAGCAAGGGCTACACAGGTTCTCAGAAACCAAGCGATAGGATATGGGGGAGGAGCTCGCCAAATTACTGGAAGTCGGATTCATCTGCAAGATTAAACACCTAGACTGGCTAGCAAACCTTATCATGGTGGCCAAAAAGGATAAATCCTAGCGCATGTGTGCCGATTTAAAAGATGTAAACAAGGCCTGCCCCAAGGACCCTTTTTCGTTACCTCAAATCGACAAAATAGTCGACATAACGGCTGGGCACGACGTCTTTGTTTCTTAGACGTGTATTCTGGGTACCACCAGATCAAGATGAAGGAATCCGACCAGGAGCCAACATTGTTTATCACCCCCTTGGGCCCTTTCTGCTTCAACACTATGCCGACGCTACGTATCAGCGGATGATACAAACCTGCTTGCAACCGCAAATCGGCACTACCGCCGAGGCATACGTGGATGATGTGGTTGTCAAAACCAGACACACCAGTACTTTAATTGAAGATCTATGGGAGACATTTATAAATCTTCGTGCCTGCAACATTAAGTTGAACCCAGAAAAGTGTGTCTTCGACGTTCCATCCGGCAAGCTCCTTAGATTCATCATCACCCCCAAGGTATTAAGGCAAACCCCGACAAGATCAAGGCACTCGTGAGGCTTGCGGAGCCGGAGAAGGTTCGGATATTCAGCGTTTGGAAGGTTGTGTTGCCTCTCTGAGCCGGTTTATTTCCCGGCTGGGTGAAAAGGTGTTACCGCTATACCGGCCACTTAAACAGACCGGGGCCTTCAAGTGGACTCTCGAGGCCAATGCAACGCTAGAGGATATCAAAGCACTCCAAGCATCTAACCCAATTCTGGCTGCACCACATCCCAGCGAACCTATGTTATTATACATCTCGGCTACTAGCCAAGTTGTGAGCGCTGTCCTAGTCGTAGAACACGACATGGATGGAGACAAGCTAAATGTGCAAAGACCGGTGTATTACGTTTTGAAGTGCTAACCCCGGGTAAAACGAGGTATCCGCACTACCAGAAGATAGCCTATGTAGTCTTCATGGCTTCACAGAAACTCTGACATTACTTCTAGGAGTGCTCAATCACGATAGCCTCAGAGGTCCCGTTGAACGACATCATCAACAACTGGGACGCCACTGGTCAAACTGCGAAGTGGGCCATTGAGCTCCTCCCTTTTGAGATGCTGTATCGACCACGTCGGGCCATTAAGTTCCAGGTGTTGGTCGATTTCATCGCCGGATGGACGGAAGCTGAGCTCCCTAGAGAGCATGCCACTTATACAAATTGGGTGATGTACTTTGACGGATCAAATATGCTCGCTAGGCAGGAGGCTGGCATAGTCCTCACTTCCCCTACGGGTGATGTCATGAAGTACATATTACATATCATGTACACCGACTGCAACAATGCAGCAGAATATTGTAGGAGATATGCCCTAGAGGCAACAATAACAGTTATTTTGTATCTCCAAGTTTGTAATGAATGTTTATGATCCATGCTATAACTGCAATGATTCTCGAGTCTACAATATCCACAAGGCTCGAAGGGAAACTCATATGCACATGTGGCAGAATAAATGGTAAAAAGTATTCCTAGTCATGCCTCTAAGACTAGCTCAAGTATTGCATGATGATCCTGTTTTCCTGATCACGGGCTTGGCTATGCCGGCAATTTTGAGGGCACAATGTTGGGAGAACACTTGTGTTGAATCGACCCGAATTGATGTTATGCTATGAGATACATTCGTCGCAAGTTAATGGTTAATAACACAGAGAAGTTAATGTTTGCATAATTCCTTAGACCATGAGAGTATCGACTTCCTTCGTACTTGCTTCGCGGACTTTGGGGTTTGTTAAACGTCATCCGTAACTGGGTGGCTATTATGTCGGCTTACGGGTTCACGAAAAAGTATGACAAGAAACGAGATAGCTCAAGATTGGGATTTGCTCCTTCGACGATGGGGAGATATTCTCGGGCCCTCTCGGTGTTACGGTATCCATCATCGTCTGGCCAGACACAGGGTGATTTGATCACAAGGATGCCGGAACACGGAAACGAGAAAAGAGAACAAAACCGGTAACGAGGTAACTTGCATAGTGGACAAGTTGTTGATCCACGGGGATGCAGATAAATCTCACCTCGAGTGTTTGTAATATATCGTGAAGCAACAGGAATAGCACACGGCAACTGGAGGTTCACTCGAATATTTATTGTGTGGGTATAGGGGTCAATATGGGTGTCCACGGCTCCGATGTTGATCATTGATCGGAAAGTGTTCCGGGTCATGTCTATACTTCATCAAACCTATAGGGTCACACGCTTAAGGGTCAGCTATCTGCTGAATTCTAGACAGGGAGTCTTAGAGAAAGTCACCGGAAAAGTTTCGGAGACAACTGAAAAGTTTCGGAGAGAGGACACTGGAAGAGTTTCGGTAAAACTGAAAAGTTATTTCGGGGTATACCATTAAGTCAAATTGGTTTCGGCACAGGCCTGGAAATTCTTGGATGGTGCCAGAAATGTTCTGGAAACTTCTGGGATTTTTCTGGAGAAAAAACCTGGAAATGTTCCGGAGCTGCCGGAACCGCTTTGGTTGCTTTTCGCAGATGAAAATCACTAATCCGGACTTGTTTCGGAATGCATCCAAAATTATTTTAGTGGGTACTGGAAATGTTCTAGGACCTACAAAAATATTTTTGGATTTAACGGTTGTGGAAAATTGTCTCCGTGAATTGTGAAAATCACTTTATGGTTACATTTTGGGAAAGCCTTTTTTGGGGGTTTGCTCAAAAGATCTAGGGGAGGATGACATGGATCGATGGAGCCCCATTTGGGGGGCCCCCCAAGGGTGGCGGGCCAAGTGTGGGAAAGCCCCCATGTGTGGCTTTTCACTCCCATGGTGGATGGTTTTTGTGAGCCACTTCCATGTGGGGGCCACCCAACTTTTGGGATGAAAATTTCGGCCACCACCCCCTCATCCTTCCCTATAAATAGAGGTGGAGAGGAACTCTCCACATTCACTCCTTTCTCAGATACACAAGCCGTGCATGATCTAGCCTTCCCTCTCCCTCCCCGCGAAATAGTTTCGTAGAGCCGAAAGGCTGTCTGGGTTCCGGCAGGAACTAGTTCTGGACGGCGAAGACCTGCCGGATAGCTGACACCGTATGTGTGCAACCCCGTAGAGATGTCGTAGTTTCAATCTTTTACCTGAGGGGCTGTTCGAGGGTCCTCCCAAAGGGCTGTCTGAGTTACAGTTCAAGTTTCGAGGATCCTCCCGAAGGGCTGTCCGTGACATCGTTCGAGGGACTGTCCGACCGCCTCCTGAAGGGCTGTCCGACGAGGGAGTACATCCTCGTGGTTGGGAGGGTGTAAATCCTAGCTGCGGGGACCTGCACCGATGATACTTCCACTGCGCTACGAGTTGGTAATGATCAAATCAAACCTTGTATGCAATCTCCATAGTGGTCCTGGGTATGCTCTCTGTACCGAATTTTTTGGTTTTCTGTCGCGTTCCCCTACAGTGGCATCAAGAGCCATGCTATGCGTAGATGTAGGTTACGATCTAGAATACATAGAGATGTATGTGTATTGCATAATATAATTTTGTAGTAGATGAGATCTATTGCTGAAAATTATTTATGCGGGTGGCAGATGAAATCTGTTACCCGATGTTCTGGTTGCTTCCCTAGAATTTGCGTATTTCTGATCTCGAGACAGCATGGTGGAATTTGACAAAGTTTTGGCAATCCACGATCCTGATTGATCAACAAAGTGCTATCAATTCTTTGGGTTCCACCATAGTCAAAAGAAAGATGAAATTTCATAGATGAAAGGGCAATGCAGATATGATTTGCACGTGGGTCATGCGTATGACGAAGTTCAGTATGGGGCTCGAGATTTTATTTTCTTGTGTTTCATACACCTCGCAAAGTTAATCTAGCGACTTGAATACTCATACTTGATGATAAACATTGGTAGCTACGGTTTAAGTTAAAACCTTAGAAGCCACGTAAAATAAAATTTTGCATAAACCGATTAGAGGCGTCTAACTTGGTTTTGCAGGATGTGCATGTGATGTGGTATAGCAGTTCTCATATTAATTCGATTATGTATTAGATGACTATATGATGTAAATTATTAACATGACCTCTGTGTCATGATTCAGCATGATGGCTGGAGCCATATGATTGTCACTTTAATGACCTGCGTGTCAACCTTAAGTAATGCACCTATTTTATTAGCTATAGAGATAGCAATATTATCTGGTACATCGACAAGGTGGTGGCAATCTTCACGAAGGCGAACACTAACGCAAATGCCGAAGACGAAGAAATTAAAGACTTCTCTGTCAGAAGGGGCTATACCATATCATGCTATTATGAATTGCCTGAGATGTTTATCCCTCTTGATGCACCCTTCTTTATTGCGCGGTAGTTGCTTTTTATTAGGGTGATCTCTTACTTAAAAATATCAAGTAGTTAGTGTTCTCCCAAGTGTAGCACTGTCACAGCATCTTCCCTTTTGGGGTGCGCCATGATCTACATGGGTATGAACGATTGTACGGATGTAAGGCGGGTGAGGTTAGACCTCGCAGCAAAATCACCTGGTTGTCTTGATGTTCATGGCAGGATCATCCTAAGCTCGGAACACACGCATCGAAAGATGAACAAGAGTCACATGGAGATGTGATCGGCAAGTTTGCCTACCAATTGAAGTTCACGCCATCAGTGTTCATCTCGAACAATGGAGTTGAATTGCAATATGGGTCTTGAATCACTCACAATCAATTATGATAGATATTGATTTGAGTGGGAGCGCACTTTAGAATAAAATTGTTTATTCACTAGTGCAAATTAATTATGAACAAAGTCTAAGTGAAACTTGTGTTTACCATTGTAGATCAAATGGCTCACAACAACGCGTTCAACTTAGGCCAGTTGTTAGAGAAAGAGAAGTTAGCTGTGATTGGAAACAACTATGCGGACTGGGTCCGTAACCTGAGGATTGTCCTTAGGAGCGCTAAGAAAATGTATGTGCTTGAAACCCCTCTTCCAGAGAAACCAGCGGAAACTGCCCCAGAAGATGAACAAAATGTCTGGGCCATTAAGGATGATGATTATAACTTAGTGCAGTGCCGCATGCTAGCTTGCATGAGTCCAGAGCTTCAAAAAAAATTTGAATTCCATAATGCCCGCGATATGATCCGGGAATTGGATGCTCTGTAGAAGGAAACCGCATGGTTTGAACGATTTGATATCATGAAGACCTTGATGGATTGCAAGATGGCTAAGGGCTGTTCAGTTGGCGAACATGTGGTCAAAATGATTGGCTACGCTGAAAGGATTAAAACCCTGGAATTTCCAATTCCACCAGCCCATATGATGGACATGTTGCTTTCCTCACTCCCCTCTCTTACGAGGGTTTATCATGAACTACAACATGAGTGGGATGGAGAAGACACCAAATGAGGTGCTCGCCATGCTGGAAACTGCAGAAGGAGGACTGCGGAAAAATCGCAAGCAAGTAGTTCTTATGATTAAAACCAGCAGTTTCAAAAAGAAAGGCAAGCCAAAGAAGGGCAAGGGCGCCGGTAAGACCGGCTCCCAAAGCAACTCTAAGGGCGGAACCAAGAATGAAACTGAGTGCTTCTACTGCAAGGGAACAGGGCACTGGAAGAGAAACTGCAAGAAGTATCTGGAAGATAAGAAGTCCGGGAAAACCGGAAAAGGTATAACTGTTATACAGGTTAATGTCATTGACGTTTTGCTTGCTAGCAAAAATTCTAAGTCTTGGGTATTTGATACCGGATTGGTTGCTCACATTTGCAACTCGATACAGGGGTTTCAGAAGGTGCGCAAGCTGGCAAAGAATGAAGTCGTGATGCCTGTTGGGAACGGCGCTGGGATAGCCGCTCAAGCCGTCGGCATTATGCCTCTACGTCTCCGTTCAGGATTTACCCTGGAACTAATTAACTGTTATTTTGTTCCGGCATTGTGTAGAAACATTATCTCTGGATCATGTTTCGTACATGATGGGTACTCTTACAAGTCTGAGAACAATGGTTGTTCACTTTATTGTAATGATATGTTTTATGGATTTGCACCCATTGTTGGGGGCCTTTTTGTTGGGGAACATGACAGAAAATAAAAAAAAAATTGGTACAGCAAGCACGCCCAGGATCACTATGGAGATGCATACAGGGTTTAATCTTTTCGTTACCGACTCGTAGAGCAGCGGAACTAGAGTCGATGACGATCGGCGGTGTAGATCCCCGCAGCTAGGATTTACAACCTCCCAACCGTGAGGATGTACTCCCTCGTCTGCCCCCGGACAGTCGCTCGGACAGCCCTTCGGGAGGCGGTCGGACAGTCCCCTAGACGGTTTCACGGACAGCCCTTCAGGAGGCACTCTTGAACAGCCCCTCGGGCAAAAAGGATCCAACCTATGACCTCTCGACGGGGTTGCACACATACGGTGTCATCTATCCGGCAGGGCTTCGCCGTCTAGAACTAGTTCTCACCGGAACCCAGACAGCCTTTCGGCTCTACGAAACTACTTCGTGGGGAGGGAGAGAGAAGCCAGATCATTGCATGGCACTTGTATGTTTAGAAAGAGTGAGTGTGGAGAGCTCCTCTCCACCTCTATTTATAGGAAAATGCAAGGGGTAGGGTGGCTCACGAAAACCCAAAATACCCAAGGTTTATGTCACACATAAAGGGCATTATGGGGAAGCAAGTGGAGCTCCATGGAGCTCCACTCCTTGGCCGGACACCCCTAGGGGGCCCCCCCATGAGGAGCTTCCTTGGTCTCCAAATCCTTCTAGAAGCCTTTTGGGAAAAGCCCTAAAAGGTGGCTTTCCATAAAAGTAACCAAAAAGTGATTTTCACTATTCACGGAGACAATTTTCCACAACCTTTAAATCCGAAAATATTTCTGTAAGTCATAGAACATATCCAGTACCCACTAAAATAATTTTGGACGTGTTTCGAAACAATTCCGGATTAGTGATTTTCATCTGCGAAAAGCAACCAAAGCGGTCCCGGCAGCTCCGGAACATTTTCGGGTTTTTCCTCCGAAAAAATCCCAGAAGTTTCCAGAACAATTTTGGCACCCTCCAAGAATTTCCAGACGTGTGCCGTAAACAATTTGACTTAATGGTATACCCTGAAACAACTTTTCTGTTTTACCGAAACTATTCCGGTGTTCTCTCTCTGGAACTTTTCCGCTGTCTCCAAAACTTTTCCGGTGACTTTCTCTCAGACTCCCTGTCTAGTATTCAGCAGATAGATGACCCTTAAGCGTGTGACCCTATAGGTTCGGTGAAGTATAGACATGACTGGACCACTTTCCAATCAATGATCAACAACGGAGCCATGGACACCCATATTGACCCCTATGCCCATACAAATAAATATTCGAGTGAACCTCGAGTTGCCGTGTGCTATTCCTGTTGCTTCGCGATATGTTTCAAAACCCGAGTTGAGATTTATCGGCATCCCCGTGGATCAACAACTTGTCCACTATGCCAGTTACCTCGTTACCGGTTTTGTTCTCTTTTTTCGTACCCATGTTCACTATGGAATCAGCTTATTTGCCGTCCGCCATGGCGGACGGCAAAGGTACCAAAAGTGGACGGTATAGCTCTTTGCCGTCCGCCACCGACGGCAAACCTACCCGGCAAAGAGAGCGACGGTAAACATGTTCTTTGCCGTCTGTTTCCTCAAAGCGGATGGCAAAGAACATGAACGGAAAAAACATGTGTTAGTCACGTTAGGTGGCTAACGGCATCCTTTGCCGTTCGCTAGCGGACGGCAAAGCTGCCCAGCCCTGACGTCAGCAGATGCGTCAGCAGACTCAGCTCTTTGCCGTCTGCCACCGACGGCAAATTGACCAAATGGGTTTGCTCCCAGGTTGCGCAGGTTGCTTACACGTGGTCTCTTTGCCGTCTGACTCCTTTGCCGTCGGCAGCGGACGACAAAGTGCCTGTATTGTTGCTGTTTTTTCTGTTATATCCCTGCATTTTCAAAAGATATATGTGATATATATAGTTTCAACATCAAACTAGCCCATGTATCAAACATCTAGCAGTCAATCAATGCAACAGAACACATAGGGTAATAAAAGATCCAATACATACATAGTTTCACGGAGTTCATCCATGTATACATACATAGTTTCACATTGTTTATCAATACAAATGAAAACAAGAACTAAACACTAGCAGTCCATCAATGCTGCTTCCATGAAGTGAATCAAACCTGCAAAAATGGGAGTAAGAAAGTTAGAAGAAGAAGAAGAAGACTAGAAGAAGAAGAAGACTAGAAGAAGAAGAAAGAAGAAGAAACAGAAGAAGAAGAATACATCTTCTTTTCTCTTCTTTGTTCTTCTCTTCTATCTTTTTATCCCTTTTCTCCTCATTCTCATTCTTCTTCTTTTATTCTTTCTTTTTCTTCTCTTTCTTCATCTATTCTTTCTTTTTCTTCTCTTTCTTGTTTTTCTTCTTGTTATTCCTAGTTGGGTCCCACTCGTCTGTTTTACCCCTAGTTTCAGAAAATCACCTGTTCAGTCCAAGCCAATTTGCAATTCCTATGCTTTTGCCCTTTGACCCTTTGACCGTCACTTTGAAAAATTCATAACAAATTTATACTAACTCAGAAAAATTCAAATAAGATATCAAAATGTTCGAAAAAACATCACCTATATGCGCATGTCATTTTCATTCTTGACAAAAGTGTTGGAAAGTCCCCATCTCAGTTTTAGCTCATATGCTCTTAGCATGAACAGTAAAATCTAAAAAAATTCAAACAAATCTAAAAAAATTTGGTGGCAAACATTGACCAATGTTTTGAGTGCTTGCCAAGTTTCATAATGGAATGACATTCCTGGAAGTTGTGGCAAAAAAAAGAAATTTTGGAGCTTTGATTTTCTTTTTTTTGCCACGACCTCCACGAATGTCAGTCCATTATGAAACTTGGCAATCGCTCAAAACATTGGTCAATGTTTAGCACCAAATTTTTTTAGATTTTTTATGAATTTTTTTAGATTTTACTGTTCATGCTAAGAGCATATGAGCTAAAACTAAGATGGGGACTTTCCAACACTTTTGTCAAGAATGAAAATGATATACACATATAGGTGATGTTTTTCCGAACATTTTGATATCTTATTTGAATTTTTCTGAGTTAGTATGAATTTGTTATGAATTTTTCAAAGTGACGATCAAAGGGTCAAAGGGCAAAAGCATAAGAATTGCAAAGTGGCTTGGACTGAACAAGTGAGTTTCTGAAACTAGGGGTAAAACAGACGAGTGGGACCCAACTAGGGGCATAAAGTTAATTATCCCTATTCCTTATTTGTGTCATTTTAGAGCTAACATAGGTAATTATGCCATTTTTTGGCCAACTAAGGTTATTATGTCAATTTGGAGAAAAATAAGTAAGTATAGGTCATTTTTGTGCTAACCTAGTTGATGATGCCATTTTTGAGCCAACTTACGTAAGTATAGCTCATTTTTTTATCTAACTTAGGTAATTATGCCATTTAGGAGGAAAATAAGCTAAGTATGCATTGGTTAACACTACAAGAAATATGTCAACTTGCGACCATCACTATTGGTCGCTGAATGGTCATTGTTTTTCATTTGCGACCTTTTTGTGACCAAAAACAGATGGTCAAAAGCTGACCGTCTTTAATGGAAATTAACGACCTTCTTTGTGATAAGGTCGTTGAAGGCAATGACCAAAACAAAAGGTCGTTGATCCTACGACCTTCTGTTTTGGTCGCTAGCTGTCTGCCCAGGCCACGTCGCATCCGACGTGGCAAGCTGACATGGCAAAATTGCGACCAAATGAAAATGTCGTTGATAAGAATCAGCCCGGTCTAGTTCGACGCTTTAAATGGGCCGAGCCCACTAATTCAGCCTTGTTAATATATTTTTTCTGTTAATTTTCTCTAGCTACATGGGCTTAGCCCAACAATTTGGCCTTTTAAATTCTTGAGATTCATGCAATTTTTTTGGCCCTCGGCCTTTATGAAGTCCATTTATTTTTTTATAAGGCCTTTTCCATTTCATTCTAAAATTGTTCGATGCTCTTTGGGATGTGGCCTTTTTCATCCCAATTATTTGTCCAGTTTGGACCAGCCTTTTAATGTTGAGAATTGTTTGGCCAAAGCAGACTTTACCCCAATCACACACATACATCCAACATTATTTCATTCAAATTAGGAAAACTCCAGGTCAAATTCAAGTCAACCATCATATCACATCACATAACACATCTCCCAGGTTTACATAACACAAAAAACCACCTCAGGAATACATTTCCTTACACAGGAATATAGCAGGAACGAAGGGAATATACAATAAGAAAATGATGGCACATCTGCTACTATCATAGCAGTACAATGTACTTTTCTTTTGACGGAACAGTACAATGGATTTCATTGCTCAATCAACTTGCCATCATTTTCTTATGAGACATGCTCCAACTGCCACAACTTGCCATCCTACAATGAGAGGTATATAACAATGGACTTCATGAACATTACAGGAGCAAATGCTCAATCAACACCAAGGGCTTAATAAAGCCTTAGCTAGCATGCATTTGAAATTTAGACAGTTGATATAGCCTCGTCAAGTAGGCAATCAATTACAGAAAGTAAATGAGTACCAGACTTTACAATTACAGTACCATAGGACAAATCCATCAATCCACGAGGAAAAATATGAGTGAATCCAAAAAGAGGCAGAGTGGAATACCTATTTTGATCCAGAGGGGCTCGTGAGCATGGCCATCTTTCATAACCCTGGATCAGACGCGCTAGGAGCTTGTAGCTTGTCGTGGTCATATTGCTATCCTAAGTAACAGGAAAAATCAAAGCAACAGTTTCGACTTGGTGTTAACGAACAGACACTATAAATCAATAGCATATTAAGCACCAATTTTCTCTAATGCAAGAAGAAGAGGAGCAAAACGACACAGAGAGGTGGGACATTTGTCGTACCTGTAGATGATGTTCGCAGCCAAGGAAGATACATGCGGCCAGACAAGCGTGTGTGCTTGCTTCACCGGTGCATGCATCACCGTAGTAGCCAAGCAAGTAGAGCAGGCACTGCCTCCGCCCAAGCGTGCTCTGCTGCCGCCCACGCGCAGGGGCTCCTCCTGGCCCGCGCTCAGGCCATTCCGAGCCCAGGCTGTTCCACGCCTGCCCAGGTGCTACCGCCGCTGGAGCAGTCGCTGCTGCCACAGGAGCTGCTGCCGCTGGTACATGTACTGCTTTCACTGAAATTGAACATTGAAATTTACTCACTCAGGAAACTGAACACTGGAGTACAATCATCGAACAGCGAAATTGAACACTGGAGTACAATCATCGAACAGTGAAATTTACTCCAATAGTACTGAAATTGTACACTGAAATTTAACTGAAACTGAACAGTGAATCTTCACAGCAGTACAGCAGGATCTTGACAGCAGTACAACAGTGAAATTGAACGGCTCAACATCAGGACAGCAGTACACAAAACATAACCATGTATTTAGGCTAAGCAAATCTTGACAGCAAACAACGACAACTTCAACTCAATAACTTGGTGAGCATGGAGTAATATAAAAAATATGGCATGATAATAATTTCAGTTGTAGCTGTCCAAATCAAGCAAGCAATAAGCTAATAACAAAAAGGAAGCATCCACAATTTACAACACTAACCCAATAAAATGAACTCCTACTTCTAGTTTAGTTCAAAAAAGAAAAAGAACAATAGACACTTCCAGTTTGTATAATCTGAAATTGAACACTGAAATCTAAGACTGAAAAGATGATTGAACACTGAAAGAGGTTAGCAAGTTGCTTGTTGGTTTCATCACAAGTACCAGGAGTATTTTTAAACCTACGCAAGTCATTTTTAAACCTATGCAAGTACCAGGAGTATTTCACTGCTTTCCAGTGCAAGTACTCAAAATTTGTTTGAGTAGCAAATCTAGGAGTACTGGAGAACTCCAAGTTAAATGTACTCAAAGCAACCACCAAAATCTCTCAATACAGGTCATTAACTAGACACGTTCCAACATAAAGGAAAAGCAATTATAGAGGTGTGACTTCAGGTACAAACATAGCAAGGCCACAGCAGCCACGCAGTCACTTAAGTAAATGATTCTTCCTACTGGCATCCTTAGAAGTGAAAGCTTCTGCTAACCAGTCTATTACTTCATAATGTCATGGCATGTCAATATATTCAGTAAAATAAATATAGTAGTAGGTATGTAGGACAACAGCTTGCATTGCCCTTATCACGCAAGAAGAGGCTCCCAACGTATCTACCAGCAGGAATCTTAAAACACATCCATCAACTCTTTTCATTATCTGGGCCAAGTTAATACTCGCTCACTTAGCTATTGCATACCCACAATTCAAAATAATACAGCACAGCAACTAAACGACCTCAGGCATTGTGGATTCTGAGTCCAGCGACGAATGAACAGGCAAGTTCCATATATACCGAGGTTCTTGTCAAGGGTGCGGGTGAACTGGTGGAGCGACGGGGGCATCTTGAGGCGCTGCTTGAGGATGCGGCGCTGGCGCTGGATGCGCACGACCTTGGGCCACTTGACGAACCGGTGGAGGTCCTTCATGGGCGGCAGGGCACCACCGATGCCGAACTGCTTCGGCTTCTTCTCGAACAGCGGGTTCACCACCTTGTCCTGCAACC
The DNA here is from genome assembly GCA_011799875.1 of Thinopyrum elongatum. Classification (NCBI taxonomy): domain Eukaryota; kingdom Viridiplantae; phylum Streptophyta; class Magnoliopsida; order Poales; family Poaceae; genus Thinopyrum; species Thinopyrum elongatum. Next base: position 16,365,388 of record CM022302.1, on the reverse strand, counting down.
ACACACCAACGCAACACAGTCAGATCACATGCGCCAGGACCGGGAGATTCCAAGAAGGAGCAGAGGGCTGGGTGCAGTACCGCCGCCTTCTTCTTCGCCGGCACCGGCGCCTTGCCACCTCGCTTTGGGGCCTGCGCGATTCGCGAGATGGTGAGGAGGGGAGGGCCTCGCACCGGCGCCATGGGCTGCTCAGCCGCCTCTGGGTGCTGGCGCTTCCCCATGGCCGGGAGCTGCACCATGGGGGATCGGCAGAACCCTGGCCTGGGCACGGAGATGGTGAGGAGGGGAGGACCTGTCAAAAAGGAACACGAGACAAGGTGAGGTGAGGAGGAGATGGTGCATGAAGGAGGGGAGGGGCTTACCGGTGCCAGATCCGGCCACCTCTGGCCTCATGCCACATCTTTCTTTGCCTGCGTCTAAAACTACACAGGTCCGTTTTCCCCATGCCACATCTTTCTTTGCCTGCGTAGTTGCATCAGACACATTAATTGACAAATGGTGCTCTTCATCCAACAATATAAAGCAAGGTGTTATTTCTGCCATTTATTAATTACACATGCAACACTTATAATACCAATATAGTCAATTCCCACGAGCTAATTGATTAATATAACATTGTCATAGATCTAGCATGAAAGAGTCAAAACTTGTCTCACATATCACGAGTACACTTATAGCAAGCGTAAATGCAAAAGGCAATCTTCCAATGTGGCATAACTTGTACAAGTAGAAAGCAGGTTCAATAGAGCTCATGCAGTCCTATGTGACGACCATCCAGAATGGATATGTAAAGCAATTTTTTGGTGTATAACAAACAAAGCGCAAGCTCAATAGGTATATGTAATAACATTTCTTACAACGGATATGTAAACTTGTCTTACAAGGACACTAGGAGCACGACAACCACCAGGATGAACCAAAACAAAATGGAACTAAGCCAGCACATGATGATGACACTACCAATCTAAGCTATTCAGTACTCAGACAACATAAGTTTACAACCGTACAGCTGCGGCATCACTAGAGCAACGGCTCTAGGTGATCAATTACCATCTGTGCTGTTTTACAACACATCTGCAGACATTTTTACAAGCAGAATAGCACATACAAAGGCCACAAACATATACATAATAATACAAGTAATCAGAATACAGCAGCAACAATTGTAGTACCCCAATAGCATTGCAGGATAGAAAGCACATAATACTGGTAGGCACACTATTTCAGCAGGGGAAACAAACAATATATTATATGATAAAAAAGGCATATATATCATGCCTTCGTAGGGCGACTGTGCGGGGCCAAGGTAGTCTCTGGCGCGGAGGTAGCATGTGAGGGAGAAGCTCTGGTAGAAGAGCTCGTATCTGTGGAGGTTGAGGGACGCCAGCCTCATGTATCTCTCCATGCTCAACCTCTGGTACAGCGCCGGGATCATCAGCCCGCCCACCACAACTGCAGGATTGGATTGCCACCACAAAAACAATCAGTCCATCAGAGGAGGTGAAGTGATGCAACTCAACCATGGCGTCGAATTCTGAAGAAAGACGCAGTATTATCCGGGTCAAATTTGAACTACAACAACTTCATTGTTTGCTCATTGTTTTTTCCAAAAATCATTTTTAGGTACACATGTATATATTTCATCATAGAACACTATGAGTTTTGTAAGATTCCACCCGCAGCTACAAACGGTTATGCCCATGGTTTTAACCGCGTTTTTAAATTGGCATAAAGAATTAAAGAAATAAAAAAAATGGAAAGCCTTTGCATTGTGTCATTATACGTGATCAAGTGTCTAGGAAAAAACAAACTTCTAATACGGTAAATACCTTTAAAAAGTCTTCTCAGAAATGAGCTATCATGTGTGAAGTTTCATGCCTTTCAAGCCAAATGATCAATCTTATGGCCACATTCATGGTATAGTCTTTTCAAATGATCTCATATTGTGCACAAGGGTGCATCCTGGAATGGCAAACAATGTTGCTTAAGGAATTTTTCATTTTCTTTGGACGAAAAATCAATTTTCCATTTTTCGAGTGCCCAAAATGAGTTTTTTTGTGAAGGACCTACCATATATTTATTGCAAAATTGTACCATATCATTTTTATAAAAAACTAGGCCATATTTATTGCACAATTGACCAAATGGTTGGGTGTCAAAAGATTTGATCCACCTCTGGTGAAAAAGAGAAATCTTCGTCGATTCAGTAGGAAGCTGGTCAAATTTGAACTGCAGCTGCCTGATAGTTTGCCTTTTATTTTTTCCAAAAAATCATTTCTAGGTACATAAATATCTATTTAATCAGAGAAACACCAAAAGTTTTCCAAGATTCAACCACTTGCTAGGAACGGTCATGCCCGTCGTTTTGATCGCATTTTGAAACGGGCATAAAAAATTCAAAAAAAAATCAAAAAATTGGAAAACCTTCGCATTCTGTCATTATATGTGACCAAATTACCAGGAAAAATAATAAACTTGTAATACGGCAATTTTTTTAAAAAAAGTGTTCTCAGAAATGAGCTATCATGTGTGAAGATTCATGGCTTTCAAGCCAAATGATCAATCTTATGGTAGCATTCATGGCATAGTTTGCTCAAATGATCTCATATCATGCACAAGGGGGCATATTGGAGTGATAAACAATGTTGCCTAAGGGAGTTTTCATTTTCTTTGGACGAAAAATCAATTTTCCATTTTTCGAGTGCCCAAAATGAGTTTTTTTGTGAAGGACCTACCATATATTTGTTGCAAAATTGGACCGAATCAATTTTTTAAAATACTAGGACATATTTAATGCACAATTGACCAAATGGTTGAGTGTCAAAAGTTTTGATCCACCTCTGGTGAAAAAGACAAATTTCCGCCGATTTAATAGGAAGCAGGTCAAATTTGAACTGCAGCTGCCTCATAGTTTGCTCTTTATTTTTTCCAAAAATCATTTCTAGGTACATAAGTATCTATTTAATCAGAGAAACACCAAAAAAATTCCAAGATTCAACAACTAGCTAGGAACGGTCATTCCCGCCGTTTTGACCGCATTTTGAAACGGGCATAAAAAATTCAAAAAAAATCAAAAAATTGGAAAACCTTCGCATTGTGTCATTACATGTGTCCAAGTTACCAGGAAAAATAATAAACTTATAATACAGCAATTCTTTTGAAAAAGTGTTCTCAGAAATAAGATATCATGTGTGAAGATTCATGGCTTTCAAGCCAAATAATGAATCTTATGGCCACATTCATGGTATAGTTTGTTCAAATGATCTCATATTGTTCACAAGGGTGCATCTTCGAATGGCAAACAATGTTGCCTAAGGGAGTTTTCATTTTCTTTGGACGAAAAATCAATTTTCCATTTTCCGAGTGCACAAAATGAGTTTTTTTGTGAAGGACCTACCATATATTTGTTGCAAAATTGGACCAAATCAATTTTCTAAAATACTAGGACATATTTAACGCACAATTGACCAAATGGTTGGGTGTCAAAAGTTTTGATCCACCTTTGGTGAAAAAGACAAATTTCTGCCGATTCAGCAGGAAGCGGGTCAAATTTGAACTGCAGCCCGCCGCGTGGCTTGGACGGTGGCCGAGGGCCCCAACTCCAGAGCGCGTAAACTCGCATGCCCACCGCGTGGTCACCGCATGACCGTGGGTGGCCTAGGCATGTGTAGTGGGTTGGGCACTCCCCTGGTATGTGTCAGGAAGAAGGCAATAGAAGAATCTCACGAGTAGACTGAACTGAGCTCAAACATGAATTAGGAGCCAAGTGTTTGATTAGTGGTGGGGAAAATACACATGGCCAATGGGCCTGAGTTTTGGCCGAGGATGATCATCTACTAAGGACACTGTCTTGGAAAATTTGCAGCTCAAATGGAGGAGCCTAGGTGTCACTTGCTTTGCAACGTACCACACTGGACCGAAATATGAATGTTGAAGCTGGACTCAAATGAATGAATAGATTGACCTGAAATTCGGAGGAGGATGATAATTTGGGCATATGAAGGCATTTTAAAATTTTCATACCATTTGGATAAATAAAAATGGTACTTCCTTCAAAGTGCTTTCCACTGAACAGAAAATTGGGAAAAATGCTGAGGGAAATTGGCTAGAATAAATGAGCTAAAATTTGGTGGAGGGAGGGTCTATGGGTAGGGTCATGTCGTGGTAAATTTTCAGCAATTATAAATTAACATTAAATATAGTTGCTTCACAAACTGAAAATATTACCAGAAACAAAGATTGGATGGTGAGCTCACATGGATTGTTAGATGGGGCTCAAATTTTGTGGAGAGCTATGATTTGGGAATATAGAAGATGTGGCAAAAATTCAGCTCATTAGGATATGCCTAGCTAGTACTTTCTTCACAACGGTTCTAGCTGAACAAAAACTTTGGAAATTTGCCGAGGAAGATTTACCAGGCAAATGGAGCTGAATATTGTCATGAGGCAATGATTTGGATAGTAAAGAATGCCCAATTTTTTTTGGAATTTTGGGAATGACAAAAATATAGGCTGCTTCACAACCTAGGGCAAAAATTGACACGTAGACATGACACATAGGCAAAACTGATGAGGTGGCACCTAGTCATAGCAATGCACCACAATTTACAAGGCTATGACCATCTATATTGGTCATTATCAGCTAGAAATAAGGCAGCGGGCCAGTGCTGTTTGCTTTACGACCATTTCGTGTAAGGAAATTACGACCTTTCTGACCAAAATGGTCATTATGGTTTAGGGTTTGGAGCCCCCCGAACAGCTTTTGACCAATTGGTCTCAAATGGTCGTAGATTTATGACCATTTCTTGTAGTGTAAGCAAAACACAAGAGAAAACTTACCCTCATCACAACAAATGCGATGAAGATCGCAACTAAGGTAACAATTGATCCAACGGCATAATGATACCAAGCCTCATTATCAATGGCATATTTTCTAATCTTCTTAATCTTCAAGCGCATTCCATCCATCTTCAACCGCATTGCATTCATCTTCATCTTGTGATCATCGACGACATCGGCAACATACAACTCCAATTTCATCTTCTCTTCTTCAATTCTTTTAATTTTTTCTTTCAAATACTCATTTTCTTTTTCAAGTAAATTTAACTTCTCGACAAGAGGGTCGGTTGCAATTTCCGGTTCACATACCTCCTAGATAAAAATATCTCTATGTCAACTTAATGGCCATAATTGTCATAAATGCGAAATGCAACAAATTGTTATAAAGGAGAATTTACCACATCTGAATCATAAAGCGGGCGAGGGCCGACGGGGACGGATATCAAGACCATGACACTATGTATAACAAACAATGATACAAAGTAAGAAAATTATACAAGTAACTATATAAATCATACAATCATACAAGTAACTATATAAATCAAGTAAAACATAAAAAATTGAATACCTAATAATAATCTGGATCCTCGGGTTCAATAAATGCTCCGAGATCAATAAATGCATCATCATCATCACTATCATAAATGAAGTGCTCAACGGGTTCAGCGGCATCAACATGTGGAAGGCCACCTTTACGTAATCGGTCAAGCATTGACAACTCATCAGCAGCAGTAACCTCTTCTTGTTCAGGTTCTTCTTGTTCCGGCTCAGGGGTGAAGTCGGGTTCACTGTCGCTGTCTACTTCAATGTTCTGGTGTGAAGTAGAGCGTTTCTTGAAGCGTTTTTTATAAAGACGTGTTTCTTGGAAGAATTCTCCTTCATATGTATCTGGGTTAATGTGAGGTTCATAATCCTCTTCATTGGGGGGAGGTGGTCTGACACGTGGCGGCACTTCGTAAACGACATCCCAACCATTCAGATTTGGATCAGTTTGGCAGGCCCACGGTAGATAGAAAACTTGGGTCGCTTGTTGAGCCATACTATAGACATTGGGAACGTCTAAATGGGTGCTCTGTTTGATTTCGACTAGCCCTATATGTTCATGACTCCTTCTAGTCTCCTTCGGCTGGAACCAGTAACATTTGAAGACTACGACGTTCGGTGCGTTTTGACCATAGAATAGAAGTTCATAAATTACTTCAATTCTCCCATAATACTCGATACCTCCATCGCCGATAGCAGAGACACAACAATTTGTAGACTTTTGGTCGGCCATAGATAGCTCTTTGCCATAGGTATGAAAGCGATACCCGTTGATGTCGTATTTGTCAAATGAACGGACCTTAAAGTCAAAACCATTAGTGACTTGTCTCAATTCACCGTCCATAGACTCTGAATTAGCCTACAAGTTTAATACGAAAGGATTGTCGCATTAGCCGCAAATTAGACGAAGAAATGAGAATGGTCTTCTGCATCCTCTCAGTTGTGTAGCACCAACGATTTTGCATGAGCCCCCCCAATCTTGCCTCGGTCGGGAGATGCAAAATCAAGTGTTGCATTGGATTAAAGAAGCCCAACGGGAAGATCTTCTCTAACTTGCAGATCAACTCCGGCGCCAACTCTTCCATTTCTTCTATCACGGCAGGCGATAGATCTTTCGCACAAAAACACGGAAGAAATAGCTCAGCTCTGCCAGTACTAGCCATTCATCCTCAGGGATGAAGCCACGCAACATCACCGGCATTACCCGCTCAATCCATATGTGCCAATCATGACTCTTGAGACCAAATATTTTCAATTTTCAAGACTCGCTCCCCTCTTTAGATTCGCTGCTTAACCATCGGGGAACATCAACTGCATTTTCACCCACAAGATAATTTCCCTCATAGCTGGCCTTCCAAGATTGAACCATGCCTTTGGCTTCGTCTAGTTCTTCTTTCCTTTTGGTTCTTGCATGTTTTGTAATGGTCTATCACATAGCGCCTCCTGATCGACTCTAGACTTAGTATTATCCTTTGAATTCCCGTCTATGCCGAACAATGTACCAGAAAGTGCCTCGGCGATATTCTTTTTAGTGTGCATCACATCGATGTTGTGTGGGCAAAGGAGGTCTTTGAAGTAAGGCAGATCCCACAAGCATGTCTTGTGAGTCCAGGCATGTTTCGAATTATACCCCTTGAAATACCCTGGATGCTCTGGATCTGGCTCGAGAGCGTTTAACTGATCCAGGGTCTCTTGGCCTGTCAACGGAGGTGGTGCAGAGTTTTTGACAACTCTACCTTTCATGAAGTTCTTCTTGTCTTTCATGAACTTATGGCGAGGATCCAGGAACTGTCTATGCAAGTCGAAGCAAGAAAACTTGCGACCCGCCTGCAGCCAACGAAACTCAAGAGCTGCCTTGCATGTGGGGCACGGGAACCTTCCATGCACACACCATCCAATGAATAGCGCATACGCCGGCAAGTCATGCGTCGAGTACATGTACCAGACACGCATTATGAAGTTCTGTTTGTTAAAGGCGTCATATGTCTTGAACCCATTATCCCAAGCTTCTTGCAATTTACCCTTAAAAGGTTGCATGTACACATTCATATTCTTCCCCGGATAGTTCGGCCCTAGAATTATCAATGTCAGAAAAAATGTTCTTTGCATAATCTGTCCGGGGGGGGGGGGAGATTGAGTGGAAAGACAAATACGGGCCAATGACTGTATTGGGCTGCCATTAGACCAAACACACTGAACCCATCCGTGCTGATGCTGACTTGAGGACGCCTTGGATCTGCCGCTTTTTCCGCATATAATGCATCGAAGCGCTTCCACGCTTCACCATCTGATGTGTGTACCATCATCAAATACCCATCTGCATCTAGTTCGGTTCTTTTGCCCTCTTTGTGCCATGTCATATGTCTGGCCGTCTCTTCGACCATGAAAAGACATTGAAGTCTTGGTACGATTGGCATATACCGAAGAACATTAACCGGTATTTTGGTCCGCGTCTTCTCACCCATACCGTTGTCTACCACAATATACCTGGAAGACTTGCAAATGGGACAATAGTTCAAGTCTGCATACTCAAGCCTAAATAAGGCACATCCTTTCTCACAGGCATGTATCTTCTCATAGGGTATCTTAAGAGCACAGAGGATTTTGTCTAACTGGTACAGGTTTGTAGGCAGTACATGGCCTTTGGGTAAAAGCATCCAAATATTGTCATCATCGCGTCGTAGCATTCTCTGCCCAAGTCGAATTGAGCCTTCAGAGCAATTATTTGTGAGATGGCATCCAGCTGACTAAGCTTAGTGTGCTTGTGAAGAGGACGTTTTGAAGACTCCAACATTTCATTGAAGGCCTTTGCAGATTCCTCCATCTCTTCGTTCGAATCCCGAGCATCATCAAAGTTTTGCACCATGTCATCCATCCCGGTACCATGCTCGTCGGTGCGACGACGAGCCACCTCAGCTCTGGCACGTTGGGCAGACTCACCATGAAATGTCCACACCGTATAACCGGGCGTAAAACCACTCTTCTACAGGTGTTTGCCCATTTCATCCTGTGTCCTCTTTTCCCAATTCTTGCACCGGACACAAGGGCACCAGTTTTTCCTCGGGCCATTTGCAAATGCGTCTTTCACAAACCCCTTGGTTTTTGTTAACCATTCATTAGTAATCTCTTTCTGACTAGTGTGATCAGTGTACATCCACGCACGATCACTCATCTTGCTTAGCTACTGGACAGACAAGAAATATATATAATTCAGCATGTATATTCATCAGTTCATCAAGTTTGTCAATTTTATTACGTCCATGCAACCTACAATCTAATAGGTAAAGATAGGTCCTAATCCCACCCGAGTATGTGTAGATTGAGTACGTTCTCCATGCTCTACCCCATTCCGAGACAAAATTTTGGCAGCACCTCCCCGCTGTTCTCCTGATACACGTCTCAGCAAAAAGCCGAGAGAATGTGCATCCGGAGAACAACAGGGGGGCACTAACGAAATTTTGTCTCGGAATGGGGTAGAGGAAGGAGAACGTACTCAATCTACACATAATCGGGCTGTCCGTGGAAATCGCTGGACAATCCGAATGAGTTACGGTGATAAATATGCAACTGAATGCATATTTATCGATGCAACCCTTTCGAACGAGAGACGCATACTGGTTACACGACTATAGTTACCTAGCTAGTGTCATCAACACGAAGGCCGGAACAGATCAAATAATTAAGGGGGGAGGAGGAGATGTCATTTGTGCTCACCCACGAACCCAGGGGCGGAGCTCGTCGAACACCAGACACTCACAGCGACGAAACAACTACACATTGAAATCAAAAGATGAGTAACATAGCATTATTGTTTTTGCCATCAACATAACTAAAATTAAACTAAACTAAGCCTAAACTAAAGTAAATCTAAAAAAATTGAAAAAAGAAGAAAAAAAAAAGGAGAGAGGGCAGCGGTGGAGCTCACTAGAGAGAGGGCTGTGGTGGCGACGGGCGGCGGGGGAGGTGGGGGCCGGGGCGGCGGTGGCGACCGAGCGGCGATGGAGGAGGAGGGCGGGGCGGGGCGGCCTTGGGTGACGTGGGTGGGGGCGATGGGGCTCCGGGGCAGGGAGGGTGGGGGAGGGTGGCGCCGTGAGGCGGCGGCGCCCGGGCGGCTGGGGCGGGGGCGATGGGGATCGGGGGTGAAGGGGCGGCGGGTCGGCGTGGGCGACGGGCCGGCTGGGGCGGGGGGCAACAGGCGGCGGGGCTGCAGGGGCGACGGGTGCGGGGCGATCCGGGGCAGGAAGGGTGGTGGGGCGGCAGCGGTGCTGGGCGGCGGGCGGCAGGGGCGACGGGACGACGGGGGTGGGGGGCTCCGGGGCAGGGAGGGTGGTGGGGCGGCGGCGGTGCTGGGCGGCGACGGTGCGGGCGCGGGGGCGCGCGGGTGAGTGGGAGGGGAAGAGAGAGGAGTGGGGCCGGGGAGAGAGAGGGGTGGCCGTTAGAGGCCGTCAGTGGGCACGTTCTTTGCCGTCTGCTAGCTGATGGCAAAGAATCTTTACCGTCCGCTAGCGGACAACAAATAGGGGGGGCTGGTGGGCCATTAGGGTTTGTGCCTCCACTGGACCCGCCCACCTCTTTGCCGTCAGCCAGCCGACGGCAAAGAACTGGCTGATGGCAAACAGGGTATTTGCCGTCAGCTAATTCTTTGCCGTCCATTTTTTAGAAGCGGACGGCAAAGGCCTTCTTTGTCGTCCGCTAGCAGATGGCAAAGATCTGGCTAACGGGAAATTCTCTGTATCCAGTAGTGGTTCCGGCATCCCTGTGATCAAATCACAATGTGTCTGCCCAGAGGATGATGGATACCGTAACACCGAGAGGGCCCAGCGATATCTCTCCATCGCCGGAGGAGCAAATCCCAATATTGAGCTATCAAGTCCCTTGTCATACTTTCCCATGAACCCGTAAGCCACCGTAATAGCCACCCAGTTATGGATGACGTTTAACAAACCCCAAAGTTCATGAATCAGGCATGAAGGAACTCGATACTCTCATGGTCTAAGGAATTATGCAAACGTTAACTTTCTCTGTGTTATTAACCATTAACTTGTGATGAATGTATCTCATAGCATAACATCAATCGGGTCGATTCAACACAAGTGTTCTCCTAACATTGTGCCCTCAAAGTTGCCGGCATAGTCATGCCCATGATCAGGAAAACAGAACCATCATGCAACACTTGAGCTAGTCTTAGAGACCAGACTAGGAATACATTTTTCCGTTTATTATTCCATACGTGCATATGAGTTTCCCTCCGAGCATCGTGGTTATTGTAGACTCGAGAACCATAGCAGTTATAGCAAGGAACATAAACATAATTATGAACATGGAGATAAATAATAGCATTTATTATTGCCTCTAGGGCATATCTCCTATAGACTCCCACTTGGACTAGAGTTAATAATCTAGTCAATGCTACTACACTTTACACCTATGGCATACCAGTGTAAAAATATGCTTCGCTTGTGGTATAGCCTGATGTCCAACGGATCTGACAACTTCAACTCCGTGTGTATCGTTGCACGTCCTCGCATTTTCATGCTTTCACAAAATTCATATTTTGTGTGGACTTGTCTTTGTATATATGTGAATCATAGGTCAAACCTTGATTCCTCAGATTGAGCTATGGAGCAACTATCTGTAATAGTGTCCCATTGACAAAGCCATCTTGGAACCATACTAAGTTCATGAATGAACTATAAGATTCAACATCTTCTTTGTCGCTTCAAAAGCGTCAACATACTTAGCCTTCGTTATATAATTCGCCACAGTAACCTGTTTGGAACAATTTTCAACTACCGTGCCACCATATTATGTATTACACAAAACTCTTAACTTAAATCAAAAATCGCATGGAGCATTGATGAAGACTATATCGATGTAATTACTTACAACGAGCAGTTCATAATCTCTGCTTGCGAGAAAACATGTCATCAGTGCTACTTTAGTACTTAATGACATTTTTCACTATTGTCCTATGATCAGTACTTTGATCACTTTGGTATCTATACTCGTAATAGCTTGGGAGTATCGGACATATCTGGTTGTTTTACATACCATGGAATACATGATTAATCCAAACACAAGAGCGTGTGGAATCTCCATCATGTATTTTGCTCATCAGTGTTTTGGGACACCGAGTCTTGCAAAAACTATTTCCATGTGACTTCGGCAAGAATCACTCCTTGGTGTTTTTAATGCTAAACTGTTTTTAGCATCTTGTCGATATGTATTTTGGCTTAGCCCTATCAAGCAAGACTATCACCGTAGATAATAATGCCTAATATCAAGGCTACTTAGCCCAAGCACTTCATCAAAAAACTATTTTTCAATGAAGTCCTAATTCATGTCAAGAAATTTATATTATTTCCAATTAACAATGTGTCAAGCACACAAGGTTTTTAGAAATATTATTACGCTCCCACTTACTTTCTTGTAACCACAAGCATCTTCGTTATCCATTGATGAAATCAAACTCTTTTGACTATTTCATCAAAAACAAAGATTCCAACTCCATTTTGCTCTCTTCTGTCCATTGCTGGAACTCTGAAGTTTGCATACTCAGTAGCATCCTCTGGATCAGCAAAATACTTTGGATTGTATCGCATACAAGTCCTAGTTTGTTTTTCCATTTCATGGAAATCCTTTTGGCATCCATGTTTCATATCTCATGATTGAAATATGTATTAATTGCTAGTTTAACCCGATCTGACTTTAAGCATCGCTACGTTGAGACAATCTCATCATAGTCAACTCCTTGAATTTGTTATTGCAACAAGTCGAGCTTTATGGATAAAACATTTTATCCACATCAGTTTATAGTTCCATTAATGTTCGTTAGACTCCAAGTCTTCCGAAGGGGTTATCAAGATATAATCTTGAATCATTCATATGGAAACTATCTCGGATTATATTGGCATTTAGCCAATTCCAGAGTCAGGGCCCATCAACGCTTCCTTGTGTATCGTAGGTATACTGTTGTCCAACAACAATATCTCGTTTGCGCACCTGAGAGGTTTGCACGAGTTTTGCCTACGTGGTTCAGCTGCAAGTTCGACCGAAGTCCATACATCTCATGTAGAGGCTTCTGTATCAGTCGTTGTAGGAAACTCTGGAATCACTTCCAGGGTTCCTTTCCCTTGACCTGATGACGAAGATACTGTTATCTCGTAGAGTTGCACTGTTGTCCCACTCTCCCTTTTGTAAGAACCATTTTATACAAAATCATAGCGTTCTTTGTGGCAAACCTTTTTGCCTTGGTATAGTGAGGGAGGAATACCAATAACTTGGGATAACCTACAAAGTAGCACTTGTCTGATTTGGAATAGGTTTGTAAACATCTTACACAAGACCCTTATTCCAAATGTTAAGAAAAGATATATCATGGTTGGGTATACCATACCATGGCTTTATTTCAACTGATCTGATGGTGATCTTTTCAATGTAAAAGCCACAGTCTCTAAAGCATTACATTTAAAAGGGATAATGGCAAATTGATTTATGTCATCTTTGATCTCACCATGTCATAAATGGTTTGATTACATCTTCACAGACATTCCACTCACAGTGGTGCTCCGGGAGGTGTAAGTTATGAAACTCTTTTCACAACTCATCAGACATTCGCTAAACTTGTAACTCAAATATTCCTTTCCGCAATCAAATTGTAGAAACATAATTTTCTTGTTACAATAATTTCTACTTCATTTTGAAAACCTTTTGAATGATTTCAAAAGATCCAGACTTACGTCTCATCAAGTAAGTACCCATATATCTAATTGAGTTATTTCTGAAGATAGATAAATCCACTACTAGCAACAACATTTATCGGACTACACACATCAAAATGTGAAAAAGTTTGTTGCTCGTTCCTTATGGCCTGTGAATGGTATTTCAGTCAGTTCACTTTTCGGAGGAAAGTTGCAAGTGTTAGGTGATTCATAATCAAACGACTTCAAAATCCATCATTACGGAATTTCTCCATGCGGATTTCTCCAATGTGTGCAGTGCCACACATGTGTGGTATTCTTTTAGTCTTGCGATATTTAGTGTCACTATTATGGATGTATCATATTACCATCAATATTCATAACATACATCCCATCCTGGATGGAAGTATGGCCCTTATGTTATTCATAATACTGAACAACAATTGTTCTTTTATGAACAACACTCTTGCAACAAACATTATGCAAATGGGCTAGAGTGTATAAAACTCTAAAATGAATTATGAATGTAAACACAGAGGTAATGTATTATTATCAATATTCATAACATACATCTCATCTTTAATGAAAGTATGGCCCTTATGTTATTCATAACACCAAACATCAAAAGTTCTCTTATGAACAACCTTCTTGCAAGATACCTTATGCAATGGGCTAGAGTGTATGAAACTCCAAAAATGAATTATGAAAATAAATACATATGTAATACATGTAGGGTAACGCAGCAGAAAACAAAAAATTTCCGCCCTACGCACCAGCCCAGGACCACTATGGAGACTGCATACAAGGTTTGATCATTTTCGTTACCGACTCGTAGCGCAGCGGAAGTAGAGTCGATGACGATCGGCGGTGCAGAACCCCGCAGCTAGGATTTACAACCTCCCAACCGCGAGGATGTATACCCTCGTCTTCCCTTCGGACAGCCCTCCAGGAGGCGGTCGAACAGTCCACCGGACGATGTCGCGGACAGCCCTTCGGGAGGTCCTTCGAAACCCGAACGGTCACTCGGACAGCCCTTCGGGAGGACTCACAGAACTCGGACCGTCACTTGGACAGCCCTTCGGGAGGCACTCTCGAACAGCCCCTCGGGCACTAAGATCGAAACTACGACCTCTCTACAGAGTTGCACACATACGGTGTCACCTATCCGGCAGGGCTTCGCCGTCCAGAACTAGTTCCTGCCGGAACCCAGACAGCCTTTCGGCTCTACGAAAATCTTTTCGTGGGAGGGAGAGAGAAGCCAGATAACATCTTGGCTTGTGTATGAGAGCAAGGGATGGGGAGAATGGCAGCCCCTTCTCCTCCTTTTATAGGCCAAGGCAAGGGGTGGGGTGGGATGTTGAAATACCAAAATACCCAAGCTTTATGTCACACATGAAAGGGCATAATGGTAACACAAGGGGGGCACCAAGGGGACACCACCATGGCAGCCCTTGGGCCGGCCCACACCTTGTCTCCCCATGGGGGAGGGCCCCCCCAACAAGCCACCAACATGTCTCCATGAAACATGCATGCTCCCTAGACAAAAAGCCACCAAACATGCAACCCCCGATTCGTGGGATCTTGTCCCCTCGCGCTGAGACAAGATGTTTTCCGCGAAACTTTTTCTGAAAAATTCCAAAAAGTCCCAGAACATTTCCGGCACCCTCTAAAATTATTCTGGGCATGATCCGAAACATTTTCGATGCAGTGGTTTTCATCAGCGGAAAGCATTAACAGCGGTTACGGCAGTTTCAGAACATTTCCGGTTTTTCTCTCCGAAAATTCCCAGAAGTTCCCAGACCAATTCTGGCATCCTCTGAAAATTTCCAGGCGGTGCCGAAACCCTTTTTGACCAAATAATATATTCCGAAACAACTTTTCGGTTTTACCGAAACTCTTTCGGTGTTCTCTCTCTCGGAACTCTTCCGTTGTCTCCGAAACATTTTTGGTGACTTTCTCTCAGACTCCATGTCTAGCGTTCAACAGATAGATGACCCTTAAGCGTGTGACCCTATAGGTTCGGTGAAGTATAGACATGACCGGAACACTTTCCGATCAATGATCAGCATCGGAGCCGTGGACACCCATATTGACCCCTATACCCACACGAATGAATATTCGAGTGAACCTCCAGTTGCCGTGTGCTATTCCTGTTGCTTCGCGATATGTTACAAATACCCGAGGTGAGACATGTTGGCATTCCCGTGGATCAACAACTTGTCCACTATGCTAGTTACCTCGTTACCGGTATTGTTCTCTTTTCTCGTTACCGTGTTCCGGCATCCCCGTGATCAAATCACAAAGTGTCTGGCCAGACGATGATGGATACCGTAACACCGAGAGGGCCCAGAGATATCTCTCCATCGTTGGAGGAGCAAATCCCAATCTTGAGCTATCAAGTTACTTGACATACTTTCCCATGAACCCGTAAGCCGCCGTAATAGCCATCCAGTTACGGATGACGTTTAACAAACCCCAAAGTTCATGAATCAAGCATGAAGAAACTCGATACTCTCATGGTCTGAGGAATTATGCAAACGTTAACCATCTCTGTGTTATTAACCATTAACTTTTGACGAATGAATCTCATAGCATAACATCAATCGGGTCGATTCAACACAAATGTTCTTCTAACATTGTGCCCTCAAAGTTGCTGGCATAGACATGCCCATGATTGGGAAAACATAATCATCATGCAACACTTGAGCTAGTCTTAGAGGCATGACTAGGAATACATTTTACCGTTTATTATTCCACACGTGCACATGGGTTTTCCCCAGAGCCTTTATGGATATACGGGCTCGGGAACCACAGCAGTTATAGCATGGAACATAAACATAATAATGAGCATGGAGATAAATAATAACATTTATTATTGCCTCTAGGGCATATCTCCTACAGACTCCCACTTGCACTAGAGTCAATAATCTAGTTAATGCTAATGCACTTTACACCTGTGGCACACCGGTGTAAATATGCTTCACATGTGGTATAGCCTGATGTCCAATGGATCTGACGACTTCAGCTCCGTGTGTATCTTTGCGTATCCTCGCGTTTTTACGCTTTCACAAAATTCATATTTTGTGTGGACTTGGCTTTGTATGTATGTGAATCACAGGTCGAACCTGGATTCCTCAGACTGAGTTATGGAGCAACTACCTGCAGTAGTGTCCCATTGACAAAAGCCATCTTGGAACCATACCAATTTCATGAATGAACTATATGATTCAACATTTTCTTTGTCGCTTCGAAAGCGGTAACATACTTAGCCTCTATTATAGAATAAGCCACAGTAATTTGTTTGGAAACCTTTTCCAACTAACTGTGCCACCACATTGTGTGTTACACAAAACCCTTAACTTAAATCGAAAATCGCTTCGAGCATGGCTGAAGACTGTATCGATGTAACCTTTTACAACGAACTCTTCATGATCTCCGCTTGCGAGAAAACATGTCATCAGTGCTACTATAGTACTCAATGACCCTTTTTCACTGTTGTCCCATGATCAGTACTTTTGATCACTTTGGTATCTATACTCGCAACAACTTTGGGAGTATTGGACATATCTGGTTGTTTTTACATACCATGGAATACATGATTAATCCAAACACAAGAGTGTATGGAATCTCCATCATGTATTATGCTCATCAGTGTTTTGGGACACCGAGTCTTGCAAAAACTCTTTCCATGTGACTTCGGCAAGAATCACTCCTTGACATTTTTAATGCTAAAAGGTTTTAGCATCTTGTCAATATGTATCTTTGCTCAGCCCTATTAGGTAAATCTATCTCCATAGATCATCATGCCTAATATAAAGGCTATTTAGCCCAAGCACTTCATTGAAAAACTATTTCCAAATGAAGTCCTAATTCGTGTCAAGAATTTTAATTCCAATTAACAATGTGTCAAGCACACAAGGTTTTTAGAAATGTTATTATGCTCCCACTTACTTTCTTGAATTACAAGTATCTTCGTTACCCATTGATGAAGTCAAAACCCTTTTTGACCATTTCATCAAAACACGAAGATTCCAACTCCTCTTTGCTCTCTTCTGTCCATCGCTGGAACTCTGAAGTTTGCACCCTTACTACCATCCTCTGGATTGACAAAATACCTTGGACTGTAACACATGCAAGTCCTTGGTTTCATTTCCATCAGATGGAAATCCTTTTGTCTTCCATTGTTTTATATCTCATGATATGAAATATGTATTAATTGCTAGTTCAACCCGAACCGACTTTAAGCATCGCTACGGTGAAGCAACCTCATCGTAGTCAACTCCTTGAACTTGTATATTGCAACAAGTCGAGCTTTATGGATAAAACATTTTTATTCGTATCAGTTATAGTTCCATAAATATTCGTCACACTCTAAGCCTTCCGAAAGGTGTATCAAGGTTTTAATCTTGAATCACTTATATGGAAACTATCTCGGAATGTATTGGCATTTAGCCAATTCCGGAGTCAGGGCCCATCAACGCTTCCTTGTGTATCGTAGGTATACTGTTGTCTAACAACAATATCTCGGTTGCGCACCTGAGAGGTTTGCACGAGCCTTGCCCACGTGGTTCAGCTGCAAGTTCGATCGAAGTCCATACATTTTATTGTAGAGACTTTCGTATCAGTCGCAGTAGGAAACTCTGGAATTACTTCCAAGGTCTCTTTCCTTTGACCTGATGACGAAGATACTGTTTATCTCGTCGAGTTGCACTATTCTCCCACTCACCTTTTGAAAGAACCATTTTCTTCAAAAAGCATACCGTTCTTTGTGGCAAACCTATTTGCCTCGGTATAGTGAGGGAGGAATACCCAATTACTTGGGATAACCTACAAAGTAGCGCTTGTCTGATTTGGAATAGGTTTGTAACCTTTTACACAAGCCCCATATTCCAAATGTTAAGAAAAGATACAACATGGTTGGGCGTACCATACCATGGCGTCATTTCAACAGACCTGATGGAGCTCTTTTCAGTGTAAAAGCCGCAGTCTCCAAAGCATCACTTTAAAAGGGATAATGGCAAATTTATTTATGTCATATTTGATCTTACCATGTCATAAATGGTTCGATTACATCTTCACGGACTTTCCACTTGCAGTGGTGTTCCGGGAGGTGCAAGTTATGAAACCCCTTTCACAACTCATCAGACATTCGCTAAACTTGTAACTCAAATATTCCTTTCTGCAATCCAATTGTAGAAACATAATTTTCTTGTTACAATAACTTCTACTTCATTGTCGAAAACCTTCTGACTGAATTCAAAAGATCTAGACTTACGTCTCATCAAGTAAATATCCATATATCTACTTGAGTCATTTCTGAAGATAGATAAATCCACTACTCGCAACAACATTTATTGGACTACATACATCATGATGCATGATCACCAATACGTTCTTTGTTCGTTCCTTATGGCCTGTGAACGGTATTTTAGTCACTTCACTTTTCGGAGAAAAGTTGCAAGTGTCAGATGATTCAAAATCAAATGACTTCAAAATCCATCATAATGGAATTTTCCATGCGGGTTTCTCCAATGTGACCAAATGCAGTGCCACACTTGTGTGGTATTCTTTTAGTCTTGCGACATTTAGCGTCAGTTTATGGATGTATCATATTACCATCAATATTCATAATTTACGTCCCATCTGGATGGAAGCATGGCCCTCCATGTTATTCATAATACTGAACAACAATTGTTGTTTTATGAACAACTCTTTTGCAACAAACATTGTGCAATGGGCTAGAGTGTATGAAACTCTAAAATGAATTATGAAAGTAAACCCAGAGGTAATATATTATTATCAATATTCATAACATACATCTCATTCATAATGAAAGTATGGCCCTTATGTTATTCATAACATCGAACATCAAAAGTTCTCTTATGAACAACCTTCTTGCAAGATACCTTATGCAGTGGGCTAGAGTTCGTGAAACTCTAAATGAATTATGAAAATGAATACAGACGGTAATACACCGATGGAAGGTATAGTAACATTTACTATGTTCCCTGTGTATACCTAAACCTCATTCCTGGCTAGTCTTTCAGGCCATAGTAGTTCTTACATCGAGTTGCAACAGAATGCAATCGAGCGGGTATCTTTGTGATTAACTCACAATACCCAAGAATTAGTGATTAACATGTTTAACCATAATTCCCAAGAACTATATCTTTGACCAGCCTTCTATACATCAAAAACTTGCATGACATTCATACATGAGCTGGATATTCCAGTCTTCTATCTTATTGCCTTTATACTTCTAACAGTTTAACTTTCAGTATTTCTCCTACTCTCAGAAGAAGCACCCAACTTAAGAGTGGCGTTAGCCCCGGACTTCCTAGGTGTGTAAGTCACACTAACACCCTTCGGACACTTCCTTTCTCTTTAAGTTGTTGTTTTATTCACTTTTCATCATATGACAGGCGTTCTACTGGATCCCTCTCTTATCAGTCTAATGCATAGTAAACTCCTTTACTAATAGTTTGCAAACAAACATTGCTTTGGATATCTCATATCTTTTAGCCTTTGTCTGTCTCTGAAAATGATTTTCAGATTCCATGAATATCACATAACTATCCAAACTTTCGAAGTTCAGGTCTATGGAAGCAAATGTATTGCACTTGACTGAAACGGAATTCTAGCTTTTGGATCGAAGGACGAGAGTCACATGATCCATACCATAAGCGAGAGAATACCAAAGTATGCGATAGGACAAAGTCCTTCTCGGCACTCTTGAGGACAATCCTCACATTACGTTACCAACCGTAAAGTTTTAACCAGATATTTAACAGCTATTCAATTTTAATAGGGAAGGTGGAAACGCGAGCCATTATTCTACAACTATTATGCAAATCACACTTTAGACACTGTTCAAAATTAATTGCACCGAGAATTAAACAGGTTAATTCAACAGTGCTCTCCCACTCAAATCAATATCTCTCATAATTGATTGTGAGCAATTCAAGATCCATATTACAATTCAACGCCAAGGATGTGTCCATCTCAAGTGACGAAAATTGCAATCGGTAGGCCAACTTGCCAATCACATCTCTATGTGACTCTTGTTCATCTTTCGATGGGCGTGTTCCGAGCTCAGGACGCTCCTCCAGAATGTCAAGACAACCAAGTGATCTTGCTGCGAGGTCTCAACTCACCCGCCTCACACTTCCCTAATCGTTCGCACCCATGTGTCCATGTGATGCCCCGAAAAGTTAGGTGCCGTGACGGTGCTACACTTGGGAGAACACTAACTACTTGATATTTTTGTGAGAGATCACCCTAATAAAAACGACTACCGCGCAATCAAGAAGGGTGCAACATAAGGGATAAACATCTCAGGCAATTCATAATAGCATGATATGGTATAGCCCTTTCTGACGGAGAAGTCTTGTATTTCTTCGTCTTCGGCATTCGCGTCGGTGTTCACCTTTGCGAAGATTGCCACCACCTTGTCGATGCACCAGATAATATTGCTATCTCTATAGCTAATAAAATAATGCATTACAACAAGGTTGACACGCAGGTCATTTAAAGTGCAATCATATGGCTCCAGCCATCATGCCGAATCATGACACGCAGGTCAATAAATTTACATTATATAGTCATCTCAAACATAATCAAATTATTATGAGCACTGCTATACCACATCATATGCACATGCAAACCCTCCTGCAAAACCAAGTTAGACGCCTCTAATCGGTTCATGCAAAAACTTGTTTTACGTGGCTTCTAAGGTTTCGAAACAAACCGAAGCTACCAACGTCCATCATCAAGTATGATAATTCAAGTCGCTAGATTAACTTTCCAGGGTGTATGAAAACCGAGATAATAAAATCTCGAGCCCCATACTAAACTTCGTCATACGCATGACCCCCGTGCAGATCATATCTGCATTGCCATTTTGTCTGCAAAATTTCATCTTTCCTTTTAACTATGGTGGAATTCAATGAACTGTTAGCACTTCGTTGATCAATCAGGATCGCGGATTGCCAGAACTTTGAAACTCCACCATACTGTTATCAAGATCAGAAATATGCAAATTCCAGGGAAGCAACAAGAACATCGGGTAACAGATTTCATCTGCTACCCGCACAAATAATTTTCAGTAATAGAACTCATCTACTACCTAATTATATTGTGCAACACCCATACATCTCTATGTATTCTAGATCGCAACCTGCATCTACGCATAGCACGGCTCATGATGCCACTGTAGGGTAACGCAGCAGAAAACAAAAATTTTCCGCCCTACGCACCAGCCCAGGACCACTATGGAGACTGCATACAAGGTTTGATCATTTTCGTTACCGACTCGTAGCGCAGCGGAAGTAGAGTCGATGACGATCGGCGGTGCAGATCCCCGCAGCTAGGATTTACAACCTCCCAACCGCGAGGATGTATACCCTCGTCTTCCCTTCGGACAGCCCTCCAGGAGGCGGTCGAATAGTCCACCGGACGATGTCGCGGACAGCCCTTCGGGTGGACATTCGAAACCCGAACGGTCACTCGGACAGCCCTTCGGGAGGACTCACAGAACTCGGACCGTCACTTGGACAGCCCTTCGGGAGGCACTCTCGAACAGCCCCTCGGGCACTAAGATCGAAACTACGACCTCTCTACATAGTTGCACACATACGGTGTCACCTATCCGGCAGGGCTTCGCCGTCCAGAACTAGTTGCTGCCGGAACCCAGACAGCCTTTCGGCTCTACGAAACTCTTTTCGTGGGAGGGAGAGAGAAGCCAGATAACATCTTGGCATGTGTATGAGAGCAAGGGATGGGGAGAATGGCAGCCCCTTCTCCTCCTTTTATAGGCCAAGGCAAGGGCTGGGGTGGGATGTTGAAATACCAAAATACCCAAGCTTTATGTCACACATGAAAGGGCATAATGGTAACACAAGGGGGGCACCAAGGGGACACCACCATGGCAGCCCTTGGGCCGGCCCACACCTTGTCTCCCCATGGGGGAGGGCCCCCCAACAAGCCACCAACATGTCTCCATGAAACATGCATGCTCCCTAGACATAAAGCCACCAAACATGCAACCCCCGATTCGTGGGATCTTGTCCCCTCGCGCTGAGACAAGATGTTTTCCGCGAAACTTTTTCTGAAAAATTCCAAAAAGTCCCATAACATTTCAGGCACCCTCTAAAATTATTCTGGGCATGATCCGAAACATTTTCGATGCAGTGGTTTTCATCAGCGGAAAGCATTAACAGCGGTTACGGCAGTTTCGGAACATTTCCGGTTTTTCTCTCCGAAAATTCCCAGAAGTTCCCAGACCAATTCTGGCATCCTCTGAAAATTTCCAGGTGGTGCCGAAACCCTTTTTGACCAAATAATATATTCCGAAACAACTTTTCGGTTTTACCGAAACTCTTTCGGTGTTCTCTCTCTCGGAACTCTTCCGTTGTCTCCGAAACATTTTTGGTGACTTTCTCTCAGACTCCCTGTCTAGCGTTCAACAGATAGATGACCCTTAAGCGTGTGACCCTATAGGTTCGGTGAAGTATAGACATGACCGGAACACTTTCCGATCAATGATCAGCATCGGAGCTGTGGACACCCATATTGACCCCTATACCCACACGAATGAATATTCGAGTGAACCTCCAGTTGCCGTGTGCTATTCCTGTTGCTTCGCGATATGTTACAAATACCCGAGGTGAGACATGTTGGCATTCCCGTGGATCAACAACTTGTCCACTATGCTAGTTACCTCGTTACCAGTATTGTTCTCTTTTCTCGTTACCGTGTTCCGGCATCCCCGTGATCAAATCACAAAGTGTCTGGCCAGACGATGATGGATACCGTAACACCGAGAGGGCCCAGAGATATCTCTCCATCGTTGGAGGAGCAAATCCCAATCTTGAGCTATCAAGTTACTTGACATACTTTCCCATGAACCCGTAAGCCGCCGTAATAGCCATCCAGTTACGGATGACGTTTAACAAACCCCAAAGTTCATGAATCAAGCATGAAGAAACTCGATACTCTCATGGTCTGAGGAATTATGCAAACGTTAACCATCTCTGTGTTATTAACCATTAACTTGTGACGAATGAATCTCATAGCATAACATCAATCGGGTCGATTCAACACAAATGTTCTTCTAACATTGTGCCCTCAAAGTTGCTGGCATAGACATGCCCATGATTGGGAAAACATAATCATCATGCAACACTTAAGCTAGTCTTAGAGGCATGACTAGGAATACATTTTACCGTTTATTATTCCACACGTGCACATGGGTTTTCCCCAGAGCCTTTATGGATATACGGGCTCGGGAACCACAACAGTTATAGCATGGAACATAAACATAATAATGAGCATGGAGATAAATAATAACATTTATTATTGCCTCTAGGGCATATCTCCTACAATACAGTGATGGAAGGTATAGTAACATTTACTATGTTCCCAGCGCATATCTAAACCTCACTCTGACAAGTCTTTTAGGCCGTAGTAGTTCTTGCATCGAGTCGCAACAGAATGCAATTGAGCGGGTATCTCTGTGATCAACTCACAATACCCACGAATTAGTGATTAAAATGTTTAATCATAATTCCCAAGAACTATTTCTTTGACCAGCCTTCTATACATCAATAACTCTTATGACATTCATACATGAGCTGGATATTCCAGTCTTCTCTCTTTTTGCTTTTACTGCTTCTAACAGTTTAACTTTTAGTATTTCTCCTACTCACCTTTCATCATATGATAGGTGTTCTTCTGGATCCCCGTTGTATTAGTCAAATGCATAGTAAACACTTTTACTAATAGTTTGCAAAACAAACATTGCTTTGGATATCACATATCTTTTAGCCTTTGTTTGTGTCTGAAAAGTGATTTTCAGTTCCATGAATATCACATAGCTATCCCAAACTTTTGAAGTTCGGGTCTCATGGAAGCAAACATATTGCACTTGACCATAACGGAATTTTAGCTTTTGGATCGAAGTATGAAAGTCACATCATCCATAGCAATAGCGGGAGAATACCGAAAGCATGCAATAGGACAAAGTCCTTCTCGGCACTCTTGAGGACAATCCTCACATTACGTTACCAACCGTAAAGTTTTAACCAGATATTTAACAACTATTCAATTTTAATAGGGAAGGTGGAAATGCGAGCCATTCTTCTATAACTTTTATGCAAATCACACTTAGACAGTGTCCATAATTAAATGCACTGAGAATTAAACAAGTTAATTCTACAACGCGCTCCCACTCAAACCAATATCTCCCATAATTGATTGTGAGTGATACAAGACCTGCATCTCAATTGTTCGCCATTGGTGTAACACCACTGATGACAAAAATCTCAACCGGTAGGCCAACTTGCCAATCACGTCTCTATGCGATTCTTGTTCATCTTTCGATGAGTGTGTTTCGCGCTCATGACGGTCATGCCTGAATGTCAAGACAACCAAGTGATCTCGCTGCAAGGTCTCAACTCACCCGTCTCACACTTCTCTAATCATTCGTACCCGTGTGACATGGCGCACCCCGAAAAGATAGGTCCCGTGACAGTGCTACACTTGGGAGAACACTAACTACTTGATATTTTTGTGAGAGATCACGCTAATAAAAGCGACTACCGCACAATCAAGAAGGGTGCATCATAAGGGATAAACATCTTAGGCAATTCATAATAGCATGATATGGTATAGCCCTTTCTGATGGAGAAGTCTTTCATTTCTTCTTCTTCGGCATTCGCGTCGGTGTTCACCTTCGCGAATTTGACTACCACCTTGTCGATGCACCAGATAATATTGCTATCTCTGTAGCTAATAAAATAATGCATTACAACAAGGTTGACACGCAGGTCATTAAAGTGACAATCATATGGCTCCAGCCATCATGCCGAATCATGAGACGCCGGTCATCTTAATTTACATTATATAGTCATCTCATACATAATCGAATTAATATGAGAACTGCTATACCACATCACATGCACATCCTGCAAAACCAAGTTAGGCGCCTCTAATCGGTATATGCAAAATTTTATTTTACGTGGCTTCTAAGGTTTCGAAACAAACTGAAGCTACCAACGTCCATCATCAAGTATGATTATTCAAGTCGCTAGATTAACTTTGCAGGGTGTATGAAACACGATATAATAAAATCTCGAGCCCCATACTGAACTTCGTCATACGCATGACCCCAGTGCAGATCATATCTGCACTGCCCCTTTGTCTGCGGAATTTCATCTTTCTCTAACTACAGTGGAATTCAACGAACTGTTAGCACTTCTTTGATGAATCAGGATCGTAGATTGCCAGAACTTTGAAACTCCACCATACTGTTATCGAGATCAGAAATATGCAAATTCCAAGGAAGCAACAGGAACATCGGGTAACAGATTTCATCTGCTACCCGCACAAATAATTTTCAGTAATATAACTCATCTACTACAAATTATATTGTGCAACACCCATACATCTCATGTATTCTAGATCGCAACCTGCATCTACGCATAGCAGGGCTCATGATGCCACTGTTGGGCAACACGACAGAAAACAAAAAAGATCGGTACAGCGAGCATGCCCAGGATCACTATGGATACGCATACAGGGTTTGATCTTTTTGTTACCGACTCGTAGCGCAACGGAAGTAGAGTCGATGACGATCGGCGGTGTAGATCCCCGCAGCTAGGATTTACAACCTCCAAACCATGAGGATGTACTCCCTCGTCTGCCCATGGACAGTCCCTCGGACAGCCCTTCGGGAGGCGGTCGGACAGTCCCCTGGACGGTGTCATGGACAGCCCTTCGGGAGGCACACATAGAATCTCGGATAGTCACTTGGACAACCCTTTGGGAGGCACTCTCGAACAGCCCCTCGGGCAAAAAGGATCGAACCTATGACCTCTCTATGGGGTTGCACACATACGGTGTCATCTATCCGGCAGGGCTTCGCCGTCCAGAACTAGTTCCCACCGGAACCCAGACAGCCTTTCGGCTCTACGAAGCTATTTCGCGGGGAGGGAGAGAGAAGCCAGATCATTGCATGGCACTTGTATGTTTAGAAAGTGTGAATGTGGAGAGCTCCTCTCCACCTCTATTTATAGGAAAATGCAAGGGGTAGGGTGGCTCACAAAAACCAAAAATACCCAAGGTTTATGTCACACATAAAGGGCATTATGGGGAAGCAAGTGGAGCTCCATGGAGCTCCACTCCTTGGACGGCCACCCTAGGGGTCTCCCCCATGAGGGGCTTGCTTGGTCCCCATGCCCTTCTAGAAGCCTTTTGGGAAAAGCCCTCAAAGGTGGCTTTCCATAAAAGTAAAAATAAAGTGATTTCC
This sequence comes from Thinopyrum elongatum, assembly GCA_011799875.1. Classification (NCBI taxonomy): domain Eukaryota; kingdom Viridiplantae; phylum Streptophyta; class Magnoliopsida; order Poales; family Poaceae; genus Thinopyrum; species Thinopyrum elongatum. Next base: position 16,339,000 of record CM022302.1, on the reverse strand, counting down.
ACTATTCATAGAAACAATTTTCCGTGACCGTTAAATCCGAAAATATTTCTGTAGGCCTTAGAACATTTCCAGTACCCACTAAAATAATTTTGGACACGTTCCAAAACAATTCCGGATTAGTGATTTTCATCTGCGAAAAGCAACCAAAGCGATTCCGGCATCTCCGGAACATTTCTGGGTTTTTCCTCCGGAAAAATCCCAGAAGTTTCCAGAAGAATTTTGGCACCCTCCAAGAATTTCCAGATGTGTGCAAAACCAATTTGACTTAATGGTATACCCTGAAAAAACTTTTTAGTTTTACCAAAACTATTCCGGTGTTCTCTCTCCGGAACTTTTCCGGTGACTTTCTCTTAGACTCCCTGTCTAGTATTCAGCAGATAGATGACCCTTAAGCGTGTGACCCTATAGGTTCGGTGAAGTATAGACATGACCGGAACACTTCTCGATCAATGATCAACATCGGAGCCATGGACACCCATATTGACCCCAATACCCACACGAATAAATATTCGAGTGACCCTCCAGTTGCCGTGTGCTATTCCTGTTGCTTTGCGATATGTTACAAAACCCGAGGTGAGATTTATCGGCATCCCCGTGGATCAACAACTTGTCCACTATGCTAGTTACCTCGTTACTGGTTTTGTTCTCTTTTCTCGTACCTGTGTTTCGGCATCCTTGTGATCAAATCACAATGTGTCTGGCCAGACGATGATGGATAACGTAACACCGAGAGGGCCCAGAGATATCTCTCCATCACCAGAGGAGAAAATCCCAATCTTGAGCTATCAAGTCCCTTGTCATACTTTCCCATGAACCCGTAAGCCGCCGTAATAGCCACCCAGTTACGGATGACGTTTAACAAACCCCAAAGTTCATGAATCATGCATGAAGGAACTCGATACTCTGATGGTCTAAGGAATTATGCAAACCTTAACTTTCTCTGTGTTATTAACCATTAACTTATGACGAAAGTATCTCAGAGCACAACATCAATCGGGTCAATTCAACACAAGTGTTCTCCTAACATTGTGCCCTCAAAGTTGCCGGCATAGTCATGCCCATGATCAGGAAAATAGAACCATCATGCAACACTTGAGCTAGTCTTAGAGGCCAGACTAGGAATACATTTTTCTGTTTATTATTCCACGCGTGCATATGAGTTTCCGTTCGAGCCTCGTGGTTATTGTAGACTCGGGAACCATAGCAGTTATAGCATGGAACATAAACATAATTATGAACATGGAGATAAATAATAGCATTTATTATTTCCTCTAGGGCATATCTCCTACACTTTTTATACTGAATCTTGAATGTGGAAATGATGTCTTTAACGTGAATGATAAACGCCTTAAGAAGGCTGATACCACCACCACTTGTGGCACTGTCACCTTGGCCACATCGGAAAGAAACACATGCAAAGGCTCCATAAAGATGGAGTTTTACTGTCCTTTCATTTTGAATCATTTGACACATGTGAAGCTTTTCTGATGGGGAAAATGACCAAGACGCCATTCACGGGTCATCCTGAATGGGAGGGTGAATTATTGGAAATAATACATAGTGATGTATGTGGTCCGATGAGCACAACCACACGGGGTGGGTATTTCTACTTCGTGACTTTTACTGATGATTTAAGTCGGTATGGCTATATCTACTTAATGAAGCATAAGTCAGAAACTTTTGAAAAGTTCAAAGAATTTCAGAATGAGGTAGAAAATCATCGTAACAAAAGGATTAAGTTTCTGCGATCAGATCGCGGGGGCGAATACCTTAGTCATGAGTTTAGCTAACATCTGAGTGACCGTGGAATCATTTCATAGCTTACGCCTCCCGGAACTCCACAGTGAAATGGAGTGTCGGAAAGACATAACCGAACCCTGTTAGACATGGTAAGGTCGATGATGTCTCTTACGGATCTACCGATATCTTTTTGGTGTCACGCACTACTTACTACCGCTTATACATTAAACAGAGCACCGTCTAAGTCTATTGAGATGACGCCATATGAATTATGGTATGGGAAGAAACCCAATGTGTCGCATCTCAAGGTTTGGGGTTGTGAAGCTTACGTAAAATGTTTACAGCCAAGCAAACTCGATCCCAAAGCAGATAAATGCTACTTTGTAGGTTATCCCAATGAAACCATTGGGTATTCCTTCTATCTTCCCTCTGAGCACAAAGTGTTTGTTGCTAGAAGCGGAGTCTTTCTCGAGAAAGAGTTTCTCGCTAAAGAAGTAAGTGGGAGGACAGTACAACTTAATGAGATTAGTGAATCTTCGGCAACCATTGATATGGCTAAGGAACCGGAAGTAATTCCGCAAATTATCCCTACAACCGAGCCGGAAGTTGTCGCATGTGATGTGGAAACTTCAGACAAGTTTGTATTTGAACCACGCAAATCAGGTAGGGCTATCGAGCCACCTGAGTGGTTTCATAACGAAATCTTCATTCTTGAAGACGATGAACCTACACTACAAGGAAGCGATGGCGGGGCCCAGCTCAAGGGAATGGCACAAAGCCATGAAATCCGACAGGGAATCCATGTACGAAAACCAAGTTTGGAACTTGGAAGAACTTCCAGATGGTGTAAAACCCACTGGTTGTAAATGGATTTTCAAAAGAAAGACGGATGCGGATGGTAACATTACTATCCACAAAGCTAGACTTGTCGCGAAAGGGTTCACGCAAGTTCCAGGAGTGGACTACGACGAGACTTTCGCGCCCGTAGCTATGCTTAGGTCTGTTCGGATATTACTAGCAATTGCTGCTTATTTCGATTATGAAATATGGCAGATGGATGTCAAAAAGGCTTTCCTAAATGGAAACCTCAAAGAGGATGTATACATGATACAACCAGAATGTTTTGTCGTTCATAAGGATGCTAGAAAGGTATGCAAACTTCAGAAAGCCATTTATGGTCTGAAGCAAGCGTCAAGGAACTGGAACATTCATTTTGATGAAGTGGTCACACAGTTTGGCTTCATCAGGAATGACAAAGAATCTTGTGTTTACAAGAAGTTTAGTGGGAGCGCAAAAGCATTTCTAATCTTGTATGTGGATGACATATTGTTAATTGGAAATGACATCAATTTTCTTAGCGAAATAAAAGTCTCATTGAAGAAGAGTTTTTAAATGAAAGATTTAGGCGAAGCGACCTATGTATTGGGCATCAGAATCTATAGAGATAGATCAAAACACCTGATAGCGCTTAGCTAAAGCACGTACATTGACAAGATGTTGAAAAGGTTCAACATGGAGAACTCCAAGAAAGGCCTACTCCCCATGTCACCTGCCACAGTGCTTTGCAAGAATCAGTGTCCTCAGACTCTCGATGAGTGAGTACAAATGAATGATGTTCCATATGCTTCGGCAGTTGGTTCTATTATGTATGCCATGCTATGTACAAGACCGGATGTTTCCTATGCGCTGAGTGTTAGCAGCCGGTACCAAAGTGATCCAGGTATGGAACACTGGGCCGCAGTCAAAGGTATTCTTAAGTACCTCAGAAGGACCAAGGATTTACTCCTTGTGTACGGAGGTGATGAAGAGCTCATTGTAAGTGGTTACACTGATGCAGGCTTCATGACTGACCAAGATGACTTCAAATCTCAATCAGGCTATGTTTTCATATTGAACGATGGCGCAGTTGATTGGAAAAGTTCCAAACAAAAGACTGTGGCGGATCTACGATGGAGGCAGAATATGTTGCAGCTTCAGAAGCCTCCAAGAAGGTGGTGTGGATGAAGCAGTTTCTTGAAGACCTTGGTGTGATTCCAAGTGCACTGGACCCGCTGGAGATTTATTGTGATAATAGTGGCGCCGTGGCTCAAGCCAGGGAGCCATCTTTGCACCATAAGACACGACATATTGAATGCAAACATAAACTCATTCGACATCATGTCAAAGCGGGTTTAGTGAAAGTAAGCAAAGTTCACACGGATCTGAACGTGTCAGACCCGATGACAAAGGCTCTACCACGACCAAAGCATGAGCAGCACCGGATAGCCATTACTGTTAGGGAAGCCATGTAACTGGATTATGACTCTAGTGCAAGTGGGAGTCTGTAGGAGATATGCCCTAGAGGCAGTAATAATAGTTATTTTGTATCTCCAAGTTTGTAATGAATGTTTATGATCCATGCTATAACTGCAATGATTCTCGAGTCTACAATATCCACGAGGCTCGGAGGGAAACTCATATGCACATGTGGTATAATAAACGGTAAAAAGTATTCCTAGTCAGGCCTCTAAGACTAGCTCAAGTATTGCATGATGATCCTGTTTTCCTGATCATGGGCATGGCTATGCAGGCAATTTTGAGGGAACAATGTTGGGAGAACACTTGTGTTGAATCGACCCGAATCGATGTTATGCTATGAGATACATTCGTCCCATGTTTATGGTTAATAACACAGAGAAGTTGATGTTTGCATAATTCTTTAGACCATGAGAGTATCGAGTTCCTTCGTACTTCCTTCGTGAACTTTGGGGTTTGTTAAACGTCATCCATAACTGGGTGGCTATTACGGCGGCTTACGGGTACGTACTTCCCCCGAGCTTGTCCCAATCTACACACATCACCCACTCGTCCTCCAGTCGCCTCAGGGAGCACCCCAACCGACCGGAAGCCCCTCCTTCTTCGCCTCCATGAAGACAGCCGCCGCAACCCCTCTGCCAAAATTCATCACAACCACCTCATCATTTTCAAAACCACTACATCAGTAGCTTTCCACCACCACTACAGAGACCTCCCGAGCCTCTTTTTGCTCTAGGGATAGCCAGAGCCTCGACCCCAGCATGACCGAGACCGTGCTCCGCCTCCGCCAATGCCCTGCTCCATCTCGAGCTCGCCGGCATCCATATCCACCACCATCGGGTGCGGCACGTCCGCCTGAACCTATCCATGTACCGAGCGTCGCCGGAGATACCCTACAATGCCGGCAATCATCGTCGGAGCGCCCCTCTATTCCAGTCCAGGCGCGCGGGAGGAAGGGGACAAACCCGACAGGCGGGACCCGCTCGTCGGTGACTGGAGGTCCACCCGAGCGTGGACAAGTGGAGGCGTAATTCGGGAAGTCGTCTTCCCGCCTGGGAGGCGTAATCCCAGCGTTACACCATCGACGTCGCCAGCCACCTCCTGCGCAGCCAAAGCGACTGGGCACGGCCCAGTGACGCCGTCCATCTAAAACGCGCACAGGGCGTTCCTTAGCTCTTTTCCTTTTTCAGCTATATTCAAATATTTCCACAGCACTCATTTCAAATCCAAATCCGATGATTAAAGTTTCTGAATACTTCTAAAATCATGCGCTATTATTTAAGCCTAGGTGAACATTTTTCCTAGGCTTTGTCCCTACTAAATCTATTAAATAGTCCTTTTCTTTATTCTTTTCAACTTATAAATCCCATAATTAATTCATATTAACTCCAAATAAATTGATTCTTTTTCTGTTATTTTTGATTTTTCATCTAGTTTATTTTGGTATTTATTTCAAAAATATTTGAAACACCTTTTAGCACTGTTTTTGTTTCATATTGCAATTCAAATATTTTTGAAAATAGGAAATGGAGGGAAGAAAGAATTCTCAAAACTTTTGGAGTGCACCCAATATTTCTGCATGCTCAAGGCAAGCATCTTGAACACTTGATATGGTGAATGCATGGTAGTTTATTTGCTAGAATAATTTGATCATGACTATGTTGAATTCAAATAAAACTGGCATATGGCTAATTTTTGCATGTGTGTAGTGTTGGCATGTTTCATCGTACCGTGCATCGTGTGGTGTCATATCTAACTTGCAGGAGCAGGCATAAGAGAAATACCGTTACCGGGAGGAGGATGATCACGTTGGAGCGTGATCATGCCTTGTTTGTTGTGCATGTTGGAGCATGCAAGGGTTGTGGCCCTGTTGGGATTGCTGTTGAAGGAATACATTGTTGTGCTAACCGTTGTAGGAAACTTAATGCCTCCTGAGTCGACCGTAGATCGAGTCTTGTTCCGGTAACCCCCATACTTGTTTCGTGCTGCCACAGGTTCCTGCCACAGGTAGGGTATGGTTCAGTAAGTTGATAACCCCTTTCCATGCACACACCGTACAGAGGGCCACGATGAGGGTTTCTGCGGCCGCGGACTAAATCCTGTCATCGGGTCAGGGGGCATGGGTGTTTCCAGTAGTGACTGAGAGGGGGGCACCCCTTGGAATCCGCGCGTATTAATAGTGATCCCATGCAGGACGTTGGTCTCTCCGTCTTAGAGTTTTTCTTGAACGATGCTTTGGGTGATTCCTGGCATCCGGAAAGTTAATCTAGTGTGTGCTGGTCAGGTGTGTTTTCAACCCTAAGACCGTAATGGGAATTAGTCAGTGTCATGGTGCTGACTAAAGAAATCCTTTACTTGTGGGTAAAGAGTACACCCTCTGCAGAGTTTAAACCTATTCGAATAGTCGTGTCCACGTTTAAGGGCTACAGTCTGGGTTAGTCAAGTGTTGGTCTTAGTGTCGGTTTTCGGAGGAAAATAATTATTTGGGCCTGAACTATTTTTGCAGGATATTGTTATCATCACTAACGCCATCATGGTTATTTGAATACTATTGCTGTGAATTTTTTTTTATGGTTATGCATATTATTGTGAACTAACCTATTTCTCTTATTTTAATTTTCCTGAGTGTCTCAGGGGCTGGCTAGACTACCCCGGGCACTCAATTTTATTTTCAAGACCTCTCGTGGCGTCCCTCGAGTTAACAGGCGGTTTATCACGCCACTGCTCTTATGGACACCCGATTGGCATTTCTCTTCAAGTCCGACCGTGGCGTCACTTGACGCCCGACTGGCATTTCTTTTCAAGACCTCTCGTGGCGTCGCCTAAGTTCTCGGATGGTCCTGTCTCGTCCGATTTATCTTTTAGACACCCGATTGGCATTTCTCTTCAAGACCTACCGTGGTGTCACTTGACATCCGACCGGCATTTCTTTTATTTTGTTTCCTTTGACTTTCCTTGTTTACCACTAACAATTTCATATGTTTGCATATGCTAATATTTTATCATGCCATGATTTAATTCCTGTCAGTAGGCATTTAAGTCCATCATGAGCATACGCATATAGTGTGGTTCATCATGATCATATAATTTAATTGTTGCATTCGGTATATCTTTTGTTCCTGATGTTGCGAGTACATTCAAACGTACTCACAGGCTTGTCCCTGGCTATTTACATGGCCAGGTCAGGATTTCTACGAGGAGTACAACAGCGACGACCGTGCGGAGCCTAGTATAGCAGCCATGCGGGGTAGGAATTATCCGGGTCAGCTGTTCCTGTGGGAATGGAGCCCCATCGACATTGGAGAACCACGAGTTAATTTTGTCATCCACTACCAGACATCATTGTTGTATCATTGGACCTTTATGGTCTTGTATTCAACTCTTGTAATAGCTTGGTAATCTGTAACAAGGACGTGTCCACCAGTAATAGTAATCCTGGGCTGGTGATGACACGAGGGGTTAATTTCTGGGAATATATTGTGTCCCCGAAATCCGGCCCTGACAGCCTTGGTATCAGAGCCAGGCTGACCATTGGCTAATCCTCTCTTAGCCTGGTCACTATCCCTAGGATTCCACACCGCCCACATCCTTTCCTGTCCTCCGTCAGGCCATTCCATCCAATAAAGCCCACACAGTGGCCAGCCGACATCTTTTGATAATCGGTACCCAACCTATCCCCCTAACCGACAACCACAGTAATACGTCACATTTTGTGGTTTGTATCTGTGACTTTGACCCCGACCACTCTAGAGCAGAGCCGATGCCCAGAATCGTAACCCTGCTGATTTATGTTTCCTAGCCCAGGCACTATATAGGAGACCACTCTCGCGTCCATAACTAGCATCCCTCACCTTGTACACTGCCTCCACCACCATTTCCTCCATGTCGCACCTTGGGATTCATCTGAGAATCCCAGATGCAACCCCGGGCAGTTTTGTCAAGATATTGTGGGATTTCACCCGCAACACTCTTGGCTCCAATCAGCCACCCTAGTATGAGCTGTTCAAATCGAGGATCAACCACAATGCCTCGAAATATTGGGCAGTCGCGCACATCCCACTAGTAGACCCAAACCAAGGCCCCACAAGTGTCGTCTTCATCGGGAAATCTATGCCAACATCAGAGATGGCTATAGAATTTGCTGCCTATGAAGCAATTACCCGCCTCCGGCACGCATTACCCCGTGCCAGCGAAAGGGGGTATTACTACTTCCCGAGCCATGCAACACCCAGAGAAGAAGCATCTTTTCCCTACAGACAATCAGAGAGAGATCCAATGCTAGCCAACCTTGTTCAATATGTCATCGCGCAGGAGCGTCTGACCCAGCAAGTGATGGACTTCCTCCAGACTCTTGCTATTCTGAATCCTCAGATCGCCATCAGCGGACCACTATCGCCAGACAAAGGAGGGAACGTTCTCCGACTCCTCCATCCACTTTCTCCTGGGGAAGAAGAATGTGTTCCAATGCCGGGGATATTTTCTCAGGACCCTATCGATTTTACCTTTGTACCATAGAGACCATGGTTGTGTTCGTTAGCCTAGCGTTTAAATTGCATGATTTCATATCTGTGTTGCATCTTGGGATTTACCCTATGAATAAAATGTTTGGTTGCAGTTGCGTATGAGTAATTGTGGAGATTTTATTAAGGACCACTGCGAATATAATTTTTGCAAACACAGAATTAATTCACGCACCGCCACGACACCCGGCTTACAATCACACTCACTCCACTACATGCACTAAGTGCAGAACCACACACACACACTGGCACCTAATCAACCGCCTTACACACCAGACCACTCTCATCGCACCACCAATTTTTCTGAAGAAAAATTTGTGGGTTTTCTTTTATTTCTACGTAGCTACTGCAGAACGCACTAACACTCACCCGTAACCACCACCGATGCCTAATCCTCACGGTCACTGCCGCCTTGAAGAGCCACCACTCGAGCTGCGGCATCACGGCGATCATCAAGGATCATCGCTCATAGGAGCAGCGAGAACCCGAGCAACGCCGCCACCGCTCCGGACATGAGAATCACAAACCACCCCGGAAGCACATCCTCCATTGGAGCCTCGTCCGAGCTCTTGCGATCAGAAAAGGAGGAGGAAGAAGAAGTGAGGCCAGGTGAGATGAAGAAGAGAGTAACACTGCGTTCGTTTTATAGCTCGGGCTCGGTGCATGGTGAACGAGGTCCACCAGCACCGCTCGTCGCCCGATCACCGGTGTTCGGAGGTGAAATCGTGAGCAGTGCCGACAAGGTGCCTGGCCCGTGAGATGAGTGCACGCTGCACCGGCAGCTTGCACGGGGCGCACTGCCACAGTACGACCCTAGATACCCTACGCGCTAGACACCGCAGGTGGAGAAAGCACGCAAGAGGGAGATGGAGAAGAGAGCCAGAGGAAGAAGAAGAGAATGACAGTGGGCCCTGGGTCCACCCGTCAGCCGGAGAGAGCACTGTGCACTGGAGTACGGCAAGCAAATTTTGGAATTTACACTTTTTCCAAATTTGTCGTAACAGTCACAGTAGAACCACAGCACTAGTGCCCACTGTAGTTACACCAATTATTAGGAGCCACGTTAACTGTGCCTAAATCGATTATTTTAAATAGCTTAGGAAAATCTCCTCGAAAGGTGGATTTAATTTTGGTGACCACCTAACAAATCTCGAGGACGTGATTTTCTTAAGGGGGGTGGAGTTTGTAACACCCCAAAAATTTAATCATGTTTTTACAAAAAAAAAATTTTGGCCAGAATTAAATTTTTAATTTTTACTAGGTCTTTTATTAATTTCAGAACCATTTTCTGTTTCTGTTTTTCAAAATTCTTCCCTCCATATAGAAATTTTTGGAATAATATTGTGGCTTTGGTCATTTTCTCAAATCATTTCAATTACATTTTAATAACAGTAAGAATTATTTTCAGAATAAAAGTTTGCCCAAAACAATTCTTTTAATATCTTTTTCAATATTTTAAATGCCTCTATTGCACTACAACCATTTTAAATAATTCTTTTTAAATCCCACAATATCTATGGCATGTCATGTGATGCCTACATATCACTTTTATGCAAAAATCAAACTTTGTCTTTTGAAAATTTTGAGTGAAACAACCTCTTTTCAATTCTGTCCTATATATGAGTTTCTACTACATCCCTAACTTTCCTTTCCCCAAAAATCCTGAAATTTTTCCCACTTATAAATCTTCCAACCAAACCCTTAAGTCCAAAATTTTAGCTCCATTGGAATCACTTTAGTTCACTAAATATTCCTCTGAACTCTCTGTCCAGGAATGAATATTAGTAAAACTTGCACTAGCAAGTTTCTCCTCTTGCCAAAACAACTCCACCATCATCTAAACCCACTAAGGAGACACAATCCTGGTAAAATTCACACCCAGCAAAGTCCCCTAGATTGCCATAGCATTTTATCAAACAGCTCATGTGCATGACAGAATTTGGCTACCTATCAAAACTACATTAGGAACTTGATCATATGGCCAAACCATATTGTCCATCATCTCTGGGATCCCCAGGAGCATCCACCTGCCAAAACCCAGCAAGATTAGATCACTGTAGATGCCATTGGCATTTGTTCGAGCACTTCAAGTGCATGCTCTGAGCGCGGCCAGAGCACTGGTATTGCAGGCATCGGCATCGCCCTGGCGCCGTGCCTCTGCCGCCTCCCGCGCTCGTGTCCCTCCTCTGCTAGCTTCCTGGGGAAGTCACCGCTCTCGCAGACGCCGGGACTTGGCCGCTAGCGCCACCCGCCGCCGCCGACACTGACCGGAGCCGCCGCCCGATGCTGCCTTCTCCGCCACGACTCTGTCTCACTTAAATGCCAACAGCCAGAGCTCTTCCATCCCTTCACCGACCTCCCTACCGACACCATCGACCCCGCCGTCCACCAACGGCCTCGCCACCGTCCTCGCTTGCCATTAATGGTGCCGCCGCAATCCACTCGGGGACGGCACCGTCCACAGCACATGGACAAACCCGAGGCCACCAGCGCACCACGCAATTAATTCTCAACCCCCTGAGCTCATCCGCTGCTCGCCTACCTCGCCACCGACTGCGGCTCTGTAGGGTAACGCAGCAGAAAACAAAAAAATTCCGACCTACGCACCAGCCCAGGACCACTATGGAGACTGCATACAAGGTTTGATCATTTTCGTTACCGACTCGTAGCGCAGCGGAAGTAGAGTCGATGACGATCGGCGGTGCAGATCCCCGCAGCTAGGATTTACAACCTCCCAACCGCGAGGATGTATACCCTCGTCTTCCCTTCGGACAGCCCTCCGGGAGGCGGTCGAACAGTCCCCCGGACGGTGTCGCGGGCAGCCCTTCGGGAGGACCTTCGAAACTCGAACGGTCACTCGGACAGCCCTTCGGGAGGACTCACAGAACTTGGACCGTCACTTGGACAGCCCTTCGGGAGGCACTCTCGAACAGCCCCTCGGGCACTAAGATCGAAACTACGACCTCTCTACAGAGTTGCACACATACGGTGTCATCTATCCGGCAGGGCTTCGCCGTCCAGAACTAGTTCCCACCGGAACCCAGACAGCCTTTCGGCTCTACGAAACTCTTTTCGTGGGAGGAAGAGAGAAGCCAGATCATTGCAATGGCATGTATGTGAGAAGGGATGAGTGTGGAGGGCTGCCCCTCCACCTCTATTTATAGGATAGCCAAGGGGTAAAGATGTCATACAAAAAAACCCCAAAGTACCCCCACTTTATGCCTTTCCACAAAAGAATAAAGATAAAAGGGGTGCCATGTGGAGCTCCAAGGAGCTCCACCATGCTTGGCCGGCCACACCCTTGGGGGACCCCCCAAGGGGGCTTCCTTAGTGCCTAAGGCATTCTAGAAGCCTTTTGGGAAATTCCCAAAAGGTGCTTTCCATAAAATTCCGAAAAAGCACTTTCACTATTCACAACGACATTTTTCAGCGTCCGTTCGAACTGAAAATATTTATGTGGGCTTAGAACATTTCCAGTACCCACTAAAATAATTTTCAATGCGTTCTGGAACAATTCCAGTTTAGTGATTTCATCTGCGAAAAGCATCTGAAGCGGTTCCGGCAGCCCCGGAACATTTCCGGTTTTTCTTCCAGAAAATTCCCAGAAGTTTCCAGAATGATTCTGGTATCCTCCAAGAATTATCAGGCATGTGCCGAAACCATTTTGACTTAATGGTATCCCCTGAAACAACTTTTCAGTTTCACCGGAACTCATCCGGTGACCTCTCTCTGCGGAACTTTTCCGCTGTCCGAAACTTTTCGGTGTCCGAAACTTTTTCGGTGATTTTCTCTCAGACTCCCTGTCTAGTATTCAGCAGATAGATGACCCTTAAGCGCGTGACCCTATAGGTTCGGTGAAGTATAGACATGACACGGAACCCCTTCCGATCAATGATCAACATCGGAGCCGTGGACACCCATATTGACCCCTATACCCACACGAATGAATATTCGAGTGAACCTCCAGTTGCCGTGTGCTATTCCTGTTGCTTCGCGATATGTTACAAATACCCGAGGTGAGACATGTTGGCATTCCCGTGGATCAACAACTTGTCCACTATGCTAGTTACCTCGTTACCGGTATTGTTCTCTTTTCTCGTTACTGTGTTCCGGCATCCCTGTGATCAAATCACCCTGTGTCTGGCCAGACGATGATGGATACCGTAACACCGAGAGGGCCCAGAGATATCTCTCCATCGTCGGAGGAGCAAATCCCAATCTTGAGCTATCAAGTTACTTGACATACTTTCCCATGAACCCGTAAGCCGCCGTAATAGCCATCCAGTTACAGATGACGTTTAACAAACCCCAAAGTTCATGAATCAAGCATGAAGAAACTCGATACTCTCATGGTCTGAGGAATTATGCAAACGTTAACCATCTCTGTGTTATTAACCATTAACTTGTGACGAAAGAATCTCATAGCATAACATCAATTTGGGTCGATTCAACACAAATGTTCTGCTAACAATTGTGCCCTCAAAGTTGCTGGCATAGACATGCCTATGATTGGGAAAACATAATCATCATGCAACACCTGAGCTAGTCTTAGAGGCATGACTAGGAATACATTTTACCGTTTATTATTCCACACGTGCACATGGGTTTTCCCCAGAGCCTTTATGGATATACGGGCTCGGGAACCACAGCAGTTATAGCATGGAACATAAACCTAATTATGAACACGGAGATAAATAATAACATTTATTATTGCCTCTAGGGCATATCTCCTACAGACTCCCACTTGCACTAGAGTCAATAATCTAGTTAATGCTAATGCACTTTACACCAGTGGCACACCGGTGTAAATATGCTTCGCTTGTGGTATAGCCTGATGTCCAACGGATCTGACGACTTCAGCTCCGTGTGTATCTTTGCATATCCTCACATTTTCACGCTTTCACAAAATTCATATTTTGTGTGGACTTGGCTTTGTATGTATGTGAATCACAGGTCGAACCTGGATTCCTCAGACTGAGTTACGGAGCAACTACCTGCAATAGTGTCCCATTGACAAAAGCCATCTTGGAACCATACTAAGTTCATGAATGAACTATATGATTCAACATCTTCTTTGTCGCATTAAAAGCGGCAACATACTTCGCCCCTGTTATAGAATTCGCCACGGTAACTTGTTTGGAACAATTTCCAACTATCGTGCCACCATATTGTGTATTGCACAAAACCCTTAACTTAAATCGAAAATCGCTTGGAGCACGGATGAAGACTGTATCGATGTAACCTTTTACAACGAACTCTTCATGATCTCTGCTTGCGAGAAAACATGTCATCAGTGCTACTATAGTACTCAATGACCCTTTTTCACTGTTGTCCCATGATCAGTACTTTTGATCACTTTGGTATCTATACTCGCAACAACTTTGGGAGTATTGGACATATCTGGTTGTTTTTACATACCATGGAATACATGATTAATCCAAACACAAGAGTGTGTGGAATCTCCATCATGTATTTTGCTCATCAGTGTTTTGGGACACGGAGTCTTGCAAAAACTCTTTCCATGTGACTTCGGCAAGAATCACTCCTTGACGTTTTTAATGCTAAAAGGTTTTAGCATCTTGTCAATATGTATCTTTTCTCAGCCCTATTAGGTAAATCTATCTCCATAGATCATCATGCCTAATATAAAGGCTATTTAGCCCAAGCACTTCATTGAAAAACTATTTTCAAATGAAGTCCTAATTCGTGTCAAGAATTTTAAGTCCAATTAACAATGTGTCAAGCACACAAGGTTTTTAGAAATTTTATTATGCTCCCACTTACTTTCTTGAATCACAAGCATCTTCGTTACCCATTGATGAAGTCAAACCCTTTTGACCATTTCATCAAAACACGAAGATTCCAACTCCATTTTGCTCTCTTCTGTTCATCGCTGGAACTCTGAAGTTTGCAAACTTACTAGCATCCTCTGGATCGACAAATTACTTTGGACTGTATCACATACAAGTCCTAGGTTTTATTTCCATCAGATAGAAATCCTTTTGTCATCCATGTTTCATATCTCATGATTGAACTATGTCTTAATTGCTAGTTCAACCCGAACCGACTTTAAGCATCGCTACGGTGAGACAATCTCATCGTAGTCAACTCCTTGAACTTATTATTTGCAACAAGTCGAGCTTTATGGATAAAACATTTTTATCCGTATCAGTTTTAAGTTCCATAAATATTCATTAGACTCTAAGTCTTCCGAAGGGTGTATCAAGGTTTTAATCTTGAATCACTTATATGGAAACTAACTCGGATTGTATTGGCATTTAGCCAATTATGGAGTCAGGGCCCATCAACGCTTCCTTGTGTATCGTAGGTATACTGTTGTCTAACAACAATATCTCGTTTGCGCACCTGAGAGGTTTGCACGAGCCTTGCCTACGTGGTTCAGCTGCAAGTTCGACCGAAGTCCATACATTTTATTGTAGAGACTTCCGTATCAGTCGCAGTAGGAAACTCTGGAATTACTTCCAAGGTCTCTTTCCTTTGATCTGATGACGAAGATACCGTTTATCTCGTCGAGTTGCACTATTCTCCCACTCACCTTTTTGAAAGAACCATTTTCTTCAAAAAGCATACCGTTCTTTGTGGCAAACCTATTTGCCTCGGTATAGTGAGGGAGGAATACCCAATTACTTGGGATAACCTACAAAGTAGCACTTGTCTGATTTGGAATAGGTTTGTAACCTTTTACACAAGCCCCATATTCCAAATGTTAAGAAAAGATATAACATGGTTGGACGTACCATACCATGGCGTCATTTCAACAGACCTGATGGAGCTCTTTTCAGTGTAAAAGCCGCAGTCTCTAAAGCATCACTTTAAAAGGGATAATGGCAAATTTATTTATGTCATCTTTGATCTTACCATGTCATAAATGGTTCAATTACATCTTCACGGACTTTCCACTCACAGTGGTGTTCCGGGAGGTGTAAGTTATGAAACTCTTTTCACAACTCATCAGACATTCGCTAAACTTGTAACTCAAATATTTCTTTCTGCAATCGAATTGTAGAAACATAATTATCTTGTTACAATAACTTCTACTTCATATTTGAAAACCTTTCGAATGATTTCAAAAGATCCAGACTTACGTCTCATCAAGTAAATATCCACATATCTACTTGAGTCATTTCTGAAGATAGATAAATCCACTACTTGCAACAACCTTTATCGTACTACACACATCAAATGTATGATCACCAATAAGTTTGTTGTCCGTTCCTTATGGCCCGTGAACGGTATTTCAGTCACTTCTCTTTTCGGAGGAAAGTTGCAAGTGTCAGATGATTCAAAATCAAACGACTTCAAAATCCATCATAATGGAATTTATCCATGCGGGTTTCTCCAATGTGACCAAATGCAGTGCCACACTTGTGTGGTATTCTTTTAGTCTTGCGACATTTAGCGTTAGTGTCTTGGATGTATCATATTACCATCAATATTCATAACATACATCCCATCTAGGATGGAAGCATGGCCCTTCATGTTATTCATAATACTGAACAACAATTGTTGTTTTTATGAACAACTCTTTTGCAACAAACATTGTGCAATGGGCTAGAGTGTATGAAACTCTAAAATGAATTATGAAAGTAAACCCAGAGGTAATGTATTATTATCAATATTCATAACATACATCTCATTCATAATGAAAGTATGGCCCTTATGTTATTCATAACATCGAACATCAAAAGTTCTCTTATAAACAACCTTCTTGCAAGATACCTTATGCAATGGGCTAGAGTTTGTGAAACTCTAAATGAATTATGAAAATACATACATACGGTAATACACCGATGGAAGGTATAGTAACATTTACTATGTTCCCTGTGTATACCAAAACCTCATTCCTGGCTAGTCTTTCAGGCCATTGTAGTTCTTACATCGAGTTGCAACAGAATGCAATCGAGCGGGTATATTTGTGATTGTCTCACAATACCCAAGAATTAGTGATTAACATGTTTAACCATAATTCCCAAGAACTATATCTTTTACCAGCCTTCTATACATCAAAACTTGTATGACATTCATA
Organism: Thinopyrum elongatum; assembly: GCA_011799875.1. Taxonomy (NCBI): domain Eukaryota; kingdom Viridiplantae; phylum Streptophyta; class Magnoliopsida; order Poales; family Poaceae; genus Thinopyrum; species Thinopyrum elongatum. The sequence goes on along the minus strand of CM022302.1, from coordinate 16,322,398 downwards.
CATGAGCTGGATATTCCAGTCTTCTTTCTTTTTGCCTTTATACTTCTAACAGTTTAACTTTCAGTATTTCTCCTACTCTCAGAAGAAGCACACAACTTAATAGTGGCATTAGCCCCGGACTTCCTTGGTGTGTAAGTCACACTAACACCCTTCGGACACTTCCTTTCTCTTTAAGTTGTTGTTTTATTCACCTTTCATCATATGACAGGCGTTCTACTGGATCCCTCTCTTATCAGTCTAATGCATAGTAAACTCTTTTACTAATAGTTTGCAAACAAACATTGCTTTGGATATCTCATATCTTTTAGCCTTTGTCTGTCTCTGAAAATGATTTTCAGATTCCATGAATATCACATAACTATCCAAACTTTCGAAGTTCGGGTCTCATGGAAGCAAATGTATTGCACTTGACTGAAACGGAATTCTAGCTTTTGGATCGAAGGACGAGAGTCACATGATCCATAGCATAAGCGAAAGAATACCGAAAGTATGCGATAGGACAAAGTCCTTCTCGGCACTCTTGAGGACAATCCTCACATTATGTTACCAACCGTAAAGTTTTAACCAGATATTTAACAGCTATTCAATTTTAACAGGGAAGGTGGAAATGCGAGCCATTATTCTACAACTATTATGCAAATCACACTTAGACAGTGTTCAAAATTAATTGCACTGAGAATTAAACAAGTTAATTCTACAGTGCGCTCCCACTCAAATCAATATCTCTCATAATTGATTGTGAGTGATTCAAGATCCATATTACAATTCAACGCCAAGGATGTGTCCATCTCAAGTGACGAGAATTGCAATCGGTAGGCCAACTTGCCAATCACATCTCTATGTGACTCTTGTTCATCTTTCGATGAGCGTGTTCCGAGCTCAGGACGCTCCTCCAGAACGTCAAGACAACCAAGTGATCTCACTGCGAGGTCTCAACTCACCCGCCTCACACTTCCCTAATCGTTCGCACCCATGTGTCCATGTGATGCCCCGAAAAGTTAGGTGCCGTGACGGTGCTACACTTGGGAGAACACTAACTACTTGATATTTTTGTGAGAGATCACCCTAATAAAAGCGACTACCGCGCAATCAAAAAAAGGGTGCATCATAAGGGATAAACATCTCAGGCAAGTCATAATAGCATGATATGGTATAGCCCTTTCTGACGGAGAAGTCTTGTATTTCTTCGTCTTTGGCATTCGCGTCGGTGTTCACCTTCGCGAAGATTTCCACCACCTTGTCGATGCACCAGATAATATTGCTATCTCTATAGCTAATAAAATAATGCATTACAACAAGGTTGACACGCAGGTCATTTAAAGTGCAATCATATGGCTCCAGCCATCATGCCGAATCATGACACACAGGTCATGTTAATTATTTTACATCATATAGTCATCTCATACATAATCAAATTATTATGAGCACTGCTATACCACATCAAATGCACATGCAAACCCTCCTGCAAAACCAAGTTAGACGCCTCTAATCGGTTCATGCAAAAACTTGTTTTTCGTGGCTTCTAAGGTTTCGAAACAAACCGAAGCTACCAACGTCCATCATCAAGTATGATAATTCAAGTCGCTAGATTAACTTTCCAGGGTGTATGAAAACCGAGATAATAAAATCTCGAGCCCCATACTAAACTTCGTCATACGCATGACCCCCGTGCAGATCATATCTGCATTGCCCTTTCGTCTGCAAAATTTCATCTTTCTTTTTAACTAAGGTGGAATTCAATGAACTGTTAGCACTTCGTTGATCAATCAGGATCGCGGATTGCCAGAACTTTGAAACTCCACCATACTGTTATCAAGATCAGAAATATGCAAATTCCATGGAAGCAACAAGAACATCGGGTAACAGATTTCATCTGCTACCCGCACAAATAATTTTCAGTAATAGAACTCATCTACTACCTAATTATATTGTGCAACACCCATACATCTCTATGTATTCTAGATCGCAACCTGCATCTACGCATAGCACGGCTCATGATGCCACTGTAGGGTAACGCAGCAGAAAACAAAAAAATTCCGACCTACGCACCAGCCCAGGACCACTATGGAGACTGCATACAAGGTTTGATCATTTTCGTTACCGACTCGTAGCGCAGCGGAAGTAGAGTCGATGACGATCGGCGGTGCAGATCCCCGCAGCTAGGATTTACAACCTCCCAACCGCGAGGATGTATACCCTCGTCTTCCCTTCGGACAGCCCTCCGGGAGGCGGTCGAACAGTCCCCCGGACGGTGTCGCGGGCAGCCCTTCGGGAGGACCTTCAAAACTCGAACGGTCACTCGGACAGCCCTTCGGGAGGACTCACAGAACTTGGACCGTCACTTGGACAGCCCTTCGGGAGGCACTCTCGAACAGCCCCTCGGGCACTAAGATCGAAACTACGACCTCTCTACAGAGTTGCACACATACGGTGTCATCTATCCGGCAGGGCTTCGCCGTCCAGAACTAGTTCCCACCGGAACCCAGACAGCCTTTCGGCTCTACGAAACTATTTCGCGGGGAGGGAGAGAGAAGCCAGATCATTGCAATGGCACATGTATGTGAGAAGGAGTGAGTCTTTAGGCAGCCCCCTCCACCCCTATTTATAGGCCAAGCCCAAGGGTGGCTTCTCCAAGAAGCCAAGGGGAAAAATACCAAAGGACCCTCAAGGTGGCTTCTCCAAGAAGCCACCCAAAAAGCACTTTCACTATTCACGACGACATTTTTCAGCGTCCGTTCGAACTGAAAATATTTATGTGGGCTTAGAACATTTCCAGCACCCACTAAAATAATTTTCAACGCGTTCTGGAACAATTCCAGATTAGTGATTTTCATCTGCGAAAAGCATCTGAAGTGGTTCCGGCAGCTCCGGAACATTTCCGTTTTTTCTTCCAGAAAATTCCCAAAAGTTTCCAGAATGATTCTGGCACCCTCCAAGAATTATCGGGCATGTGCCGAAACCAATTTGACTTTATGGTATCCTCTGAAACAACTTTTCAGTTTCACCGGAACTCATTCGGTGACCTCTCTCTGCGGAACTTTTCCGCTGTCCGAAACTTTTTCGGTGTCCGAAACTTTTTCGGTGATTTTCTCTCAGACTCCCTGTCTAGTATTCAGCAGATAGATGACCCTTAAGCGTGTGACCCTATAGGTTCGGTGAAGTATAGACATGACACGGAACCCCTTCCGATCAATGATCAACATCGGAGCCGTGGACAACCATATTGACCCCTATACCCACACGAATGAATATTCGAGTGAACCTCCAGTTGCTGTGTGCTATTCCTATTGCTTCGCGATATGTTACAAATACCCGAGGTGAGACATGTTGGCATTCCCGTGGATCAACAACTTGTCCACTATGCTAGTTACCTCGTTACCGGTATTGTTCTCTTTTCTCGTTACTGTGTTCCGGCATCCCTGTGATCAAATCACCCTGTGTCTGGCCAGACGATGATGGATACCGTAACACCGAGAGGGCCCAGAGATATCTCTCCATCGTCGGAGGAGCAAATCCCAATCTTGAGCTATCAAGTTACTTGACATACTTTCCCATGAACCCGTAAGCCGCCGTAATAACCATCCAGTTACGGATGACGTTTAACAAACCCCAAAGTTCATGAATCAAGCATGAAGAAACTTGATACTCTCATGGTCTGAGGAATTATGCAAACGTTAACCATCTCTGTGTTATTAACCATTAACTTGTGACGAAAGAATCTCATAGCATAACATCAATTTGGGTCGATTCAACACAAATGTTCTGCAAACAATTGTGCCCTCAAAGTTGCTGGCATAGACATGCCTATGATTGGGAAAACATAATCATCATGCAACACCTGAGCTAGTCTTAGAGGCATGACTAGGAATACATTTTACCGTTTATTATTCCACACGTGCACATGGGTTTTCCCCAGAGCCTTTATGGATATACGGGCTCGGGAACCACAGCAGTTATAGCATGGAACATAAACCTAATTATGAACACGGAGATAAATAATAACATTTATTATTGCCTCTAGGGCATATCTCCTACAGGCTCTCCATCAATGGCCTCCACCGCGTGCTCCGTTTAGGGAAGCCTCGGAACCGATCCCCGCTAGCTATAAAATGGCCCCCGAGCTTGTCCCGTTCTACACACATCACCCACTCATCCTCCAGTCGCCTCAGGGAGCACCACAACCGACCGGAAGCCCCTCCTTCTTCGCCTCCGATGAAGACAGCCGCCGCAACCCCTCTGCCAAAATTGATCACAACCACCTCATCATTTTCAAAACCACTACATCAGTAGCTTTCCACCACCACTACAGAGACCTCCCGAGCCTATTTTTGCTCTAGGGATAGCTAGAGCCTCGACCCCAGCATGACCGAGACCGTGCTCCGCCTCCGCCAATGCCCTGCTCCATCCCGAGCTCGCCGGCATCCATATCCACCACCATCGGGTGCGGCACGTCCGCCTGAACCTATCCATGTACCGAGCGTCGCCGGAGATGCCCTACAACACCGGCAATCATCGCCGGAGTGCCCCTCTGTTCCAGTCCAGGCGCGCGGGAGGAAGGGGACAAACCCGACAGGCGGGACCCGCTCGTCGGTGACTGGAGGTCCTTAGCTCTTTTTCTTTTTCAGCTATATTCAAATATTTCCACAGCACTCATTTCAAATCCAAATCCGATGATTAAAGTTTCTGAATACTTCTTAAATCATGCCCTATTATTTAAGCCTAGGTGAACATTTTTCCTGGGCTTTGTCCCTACTGAATCTATTAAATAGTCCTTTTCTTTATTCTTTTCAACTTATAAATCCCATAATTAATTCATATTAACTCCAAATAAATTGATTCTTTTTCTGTTATTTTTGATTTTTCATCTAGTTTATTTTGTTATTTATTTCAAAAATATTTGAAACACCTTTTAGCACTGTTTTTGTTTCATATGGTAATTCAAATATTTTTGAAAATAGGAAATGGAGGGAAGACAAAATTCTCAAAACTTTTGGTGTGCACCCAATATTTCTGCATGCTCAAGGCAAGCATCTTGAACACTTGATATGGTGAATGCATGGTAGTTTATTTGCTAGAATAATTTGATCATGACTATGTTGAATTCAAATAAAACTGGCATATGGCTAATTTTTGCATGTGTGTAGTGTTGGCATGTTTCATCGTACCGTGCATCGTGTGTTGTCGTGACTAACTTGCAGGAGCAGGCATAAGAGAAATACCGTTACCGGCAGGAGGATGATCACGTTGGAGCGTGATCATGCCTTGTTTGTTGTGCATGTTGGAGCATGCAAGGGTTGTGGCCCTGTTGGGATTGCTGTTGAAGGAATACATTGTTGTGCTAACCGTTGTAGGAAACTTAATGCCTCCTCAGTCGATCGTAGATCGAGTCTTGTTCCGATAACCCCCATACTTGTTTCGTGCTGCCACAGGTAGGGTATGGTTCAGTAAGTTGATAACCCCTTTCCATGCACACACCGTACAGAGGACCACGATGAGGGTTTCCGCGGCCGCGGACTAAATCCTGTCATCGGGTCAGGGGCATGGGTGTTTCCAGTAGTGACTGAGAGGGGGGCACCCCTTGGAATCCCCGCGTATTAATAGTGATCCCATGCAGGACGTTGGTCTCTCCGTCTTAGAGTTTTTCTTGAACGATGCTTTGGGTGTTTCCTGGCATCCGGAAAGTTAATCTGGTGTGTGCTGGCAGGTGTGTTTTTAACCCAAAGACCGTAATGGGAATTAGTCAGTGTCACGGTGCTGACTAAAGAAATCCTTTACTTGTCGGTAAAGAGTACACCCTCTGCAGAGTTTAAATCTATTCGAATAGTCGTGTCCGCGGTTAAGGGCTACAGTCTGGGTTGGTCAAGTGTCGGCCTTAGTGTCGGTCTTCGGAGGAAAATAATTATTTGGGCCTGAACTATTTTTGCAGGATATTGTTATCATCACTAACGCCGTCATGGTTATTTGAATACTATTGCTGCGATTTTTTTTTTATGGTTATGCATATTATTGTGAACTAACCTGTTTCTCTTATTTTAATTTTCCTGAGTGTCTCAGGGGCTGGCTAGACTACCCCGGGCACTCAATTTTATTTTCAAGACCTCTCGTGGCATCCCTCGAGTTAACAGGCGGTTTATCACGCCACTGCTCTTGTGGACACCCGATTGGCATTTCTCTTCAAGTCCGACAGTGGCGTCACTTGACACCCGACTGGCATTTCTTTTCAAGACCTCTCGTGGCGTCGCCTGAGTTCTCGGATGGTCCTGTCTCGTCCGATTTCTCCTCTAGACACCCCATTGGCATTTCTCTTCAAGACCTACCATGGTGTCACTTGACATCCGACCGGCATTTCTTTTATTTTGTTTCCTTTGACTTTCCTTGTTTACCACTAACAATTTCATATGTTTGCAAATGCTAATATTTTATCATGCCATGATTTAATTCCTGTCAGTAGACATTTAAGTCCATCATGAGCATACGCATATAGTGTGGTTCATCATGATCATATAATTTAATTGTTGCATTCGGTATATCTTTTGTTCCTGATGTTGCGAGTACATTCAAACGTACTCACAGGCTTGTCCCTGGCTATTTACTTGGCCAGGTTAGGATTTCTACGAGGAGTACCACAGCGACGACCGTGCGGAGCCTAGGATAGCAGCCATGCGGGATAGGAATTACCCGGGTCAGCTGTTCCTGTGGTAATGGAGCCCCATCGACGTTGGAGAACCACGAGGTAATTCTGTCATCCACTACCAGACATCATTGATGTATCATTGGACCTTTATGGTCTTGTATTCAACTCTTGTAATAGCTTGGTAATCTGTAACAAGGACGTGTCCACCAGTAACAGTAATCCTGGGCTGGTGATGACACGAGGGCTTAATTTCTGGGAATATATTTTGTCCCCGAAATCCGGCCCCGACAGTCAAATTTATGTGGATGATATTATTTTTGGCTGTACTAACAATGCATGCAGCATGGAATTCGGGCGAATGATGTCTGAGAAATATCAAATGTCTATGATGGGTGAACTCAATTTCTTTCTCGGACTGCAAATCCGTCAACAGGACAACGGAATTTTCATATCTCAGGGGAAATATCTGGGAGACTGTCTGAAGAAGTTTAAAATGCAAGATTGCAAACAGAAGGGCTACAAAACTCCTATACCCACGAATGGCTAGTTGGACGCAGATGTGTACGGTAAAGATTATGATCAGAAAGCTTATCGTTCGATGATTGGTTCTTTGCTCTACCTATGTGCATCTAGACCTGATATTATGTTGAGTGTTTATATGTGTGCCCGTTTCCAAGCTGCACCGAAAGAATCGCATCACCAAGCGGTCAAGCGTATTATGAGATATTTGGCTCACACCCGCACCTTAGGTTTATGGTATCCTAAGGGAGCACAGTTTGATCTCATTGGATATTCAGACTCAGATTATGCAGGTGACCGGGTTGACAGGAAATTTACTTCGGGGACATGCCATTTCCTTGGTAGATCTTTGGTATGTTGGTCATCAAGGAAGCAGAATTGTGTCTCACTCTCTACGGCTGAGGCCGAATATATTGTTGCTGGCGCAAGTTGCACTCACTTATTATGGATGAAGCAGACCCTGAAGGATTATGGCATCAATGTCAAGAAGATCCCTCTATTGTGCGACAATGAGAGTGCGATCAAAATTCCACACAATCCAGTGCAGCACTCTCGCACCAAGCATATTGAGATCAAACGGCATTTCCTTCGCGATCATGTTGCTCGAGAGGATAATCTTATCAGTCACGTCAATACCGAAGAAAATCTCGCCGATATCTTCACCAAGCCTCTCAATGAGAAAAGATTTGGTGCGTTATGGTCTGAGATAAATATCCTAGATTCCGCAAACATGCAGTAAGCTGGACTCGGCACCCATACCATCACTTCCACATCTTAGAAGGAATGGGTGCACAACACTCGAAGAGTTTGAAAATTTTGACAAAGTGAAATTTTATTTCTGAGAGTGAATACATTAACGAAGAACTAGACTAACTGGGTGCCATGATAATTGTGCGATGCTTAGGGTCATACAGTTCCTATACGGTGGGTCACGCCACCACAATTTCTTTCGTTGAGTTGTCTTTCGGTTGAAAGTTTTTGTGTTAGTCCGAATGTACTTCACTCATAGCTCTTCCCTCGGGTGTTTGTGTATCTTCGTCTGAGTGAAATACCTAGGACCTTGTTTTTCTCTCTATTCTATCTCTTCCAGTCTATGCTATTCTGTTATGAATGCACAAAATTCATCTGGTAATGAAACTTTATCTGGTGTCCTTAACCACGTTAAAGGTTCGGTCCGAACTTAATCTGTTTTTGTGAAAGCCGTCCAAAATTTGGGGTTTTCCCGCCCAAGTCAGGACCACGTTCTTTGGTGACGGTTGCCACATGCTCTTCATCAACTGCCAGTTTATCTGGTCCGTTGAATCGCAATAGTCCTCTGACTCTGGCCATCCGATCAAATACACCGGGTGCGGTTATTTCCTCCTCGCATATCTATTCTGTGCCAACCTCCCTCCATTCACTTTGCATCTCCGCCACCATCACTTTCCGAAGCCCTACCGTACGGCTCCACTTTGAGCTCGACGACATTGACCATCTTCGCCGCTTTGCTGCCGGAAAGAGGTCGCAGGAGTCATTGATGCGGCTTGAAGCTACGTCGGTATTTCCCCAAAGAGGAAGGGATGATGCAGCACAGTGGCGATAGGTATTTCCCTTAGTGATGAGACCAAAGTTATCGAACCAGTAGGAGAACCAAGCAACACTACGTAAACAGCACCTGCACACAAATAACAAATACTCGCAACCCGACGTGTAAAAGGGGTTGTCAATCCCTTTCGGGCAACGGCGCCAAAAATTGGCAAACGGACGTGAGAGAGTAGTAAATATTGATAGATCGAACGCCAAATAAAATAAAGTGCAGCAAGGTATTTTTGTATTTTTGGTTTAATAGATCTGAAAATAAAAGTTGCAAATAAAGAAAAGAGCGAATAGCAAAACAGATCTTGAAAGCAAATATATTGGAAAAGAGACCCGGGGGCCGTAGGTTTCACTAGTGGCTTCTCTCGAGAAAAATAGCAAACGGTGGGTGAACAAATTACTGTTGGGCAATTGATAAAACTTCAAATAATCATGACGATATCCAGGCAATGATCATTATATAGGCATCACATCGAAGATTAGTAGACCGACTCCTGGCTGCATCTACTACCATTACTCCTCACATCGACCGCTATCCAGCATGCATCTAGTGTATTAATTTCATGGAGAAACGAAGTAATGCAATAAGAACGATGACATGATGTAGACAAGATCTATTTATGTAGAAATAGACCCCATCGTTTCATCCTTAGTAGCAATGATACATACGTGTCGGTTCCTCTTCTGTCACTAGGATCAAGCACCGTAAGATCAAACCCACTAGAAAGCACCTCTTCCCATTGCAAGATAAATAGATCAAGTTGGCCAAACAAAACCCAAATATTGGAGGAGAAATACGAGGCTATAAGCAATCATGCATATAAGAGATCAAAGAAGACTCAAATAACTTTCATGGATAAAAAGATAGATCTGATCATAAACTCAAAGTTCATCGGATCCCAACAAACACACCGCAAAAAGGGTTACATCATATGGATTCCCAAGAGACCACTGTATTGAGAATCAAACGAGAGAGAGAAAGCCATCTAGCTACTAACTACGGACCCGTAGGTCTACAAAGAACAACTCACGCATCATCAGAGAGGCACAAATGGAAGTGGTGAACCCCTCCATGATGGTGTCTAGATTGTATCTGGTGGTTCTGGACTCTGCGGTGGCTGGAATTGATTTTCGTCGACTCATCTAGGGTTTCTGAAATATTGGGGTATTTATAGAGCAAAGAGGCGGTTCGGGGGGTACCAGAGGTGGGCACAACCCACTAGGGTGCGCCTGGGCCACCAGGCACGCCCTGGTGGGTTGTGCTCTCCTCGGAGCACCCCCCCCCCCCCCAGGCGCTTGTCCGGCCCACTGGATGTCTTCTGGTCCAAAAAAAATCCACAAAAAGTTTCGCTGCATTTGGACTCCGTTTGGTATAGATTTCCTGCGATGTAAAAAACATGCAAAAAACAGCAATTGGCACTTGGCACTATGTCAATAGGTTAGTACCAAAAAATGATATAAAATGACTATAAAATGATTTTAAAACATCCAAGAATGGTAATATAAGAGCATGGAACAATCAAAAATTATAGATACGTTGGAGACGTATCAGCATCCCCAAGCTTAATTCCTGCTCGTCCTCGAGTAGGTAAATGATAAAAATAGAATTTTTGATGTGGAATGCTGCCTAACATGTCATATCATATTCTTTCTTTTATAGCATGGACATTTGGACTTTTATATGGTTCAAAGCAATAGTCTAGTTTTGACATGATGACTTAAATACTCAAGCATATCAACAAGCAACTATGTCTTTCAAAATATCAACGCTAAAATAAGTTATCCCTAGCCCATCATGCTCAACCATTGATCCATTTATGAAACACACTCGCATATTAACTACACCCAATGCTCAAGTACGATCATAATGCCTCCTAGTTGGTGCTTTATAAGAGAAGATGGAGACTCAAATTAAAAATAAAAATTGCATAAAGTAAAGAAAGGCCCTTCGCAGAGGGAAGTAGGGATTTGTAGAGGTGCCAGAGCTCAAAGCGAAAAACTTAGAGATAAAAACATTTTGGGAGGTGTGCCTTTCCCACCAACGAAAACGACTTAGAGTTCCCAACACTTTCCATGCTAGATATATAATAGGCGGTTCCCAAATAGAAAATAAAGTTTATTCCTTTTTCCACCATTTCTTTCACTTTCCATGGCTAGCCGTATCCACGGGTGCTCTCCATACCAACACTTTCCAAGGAATTTATTATTTGACAGCATAAAGTAAATTCATTTTTTCATTACGGGACTGGGCATCCCTAATACCTTTGCCTTAATCTCGTGCAATGACAAGTGAATAAACACACACCGTGAGAATAACACATCTAGCATGAAAAATATTAGCCACCACTCACCGCCTCGCGAGCGGTACGAACACACAAAAGAGAAGTTTATTTTGAAAATTAGAGATGGCACATACAAATTTGCTTAGAACGGCAAAATAATACCACATATGGGTAGATATAGTGGACTCATGTGGCGAAACTGGTTTAAAGGGTTTTGGATGCACAAGTTGTGATCATACTTAGTGCAAAATGAAGGCTAGCAAAAGATTGAGAAGCGACCAACCAAAAAATGAATAATCTCATAAGCGATCATTAAGCATAATTAAGACCGAATAATGCACCACAAGTAGGATATAATTTCATTGCATGACTATTGACTTTCGTGCTTGCATAGGGAATCACAAACCTTAACACCAATATTCTTACTAAGGCACAATTACTCACCAACATAACTCACATATCACATCATCATATCTCAAAACTATTACAAGGAATCAAGTTTATTTTGTCCAATGATCTTCATGAAAGTTTTTATTATATCCTTCTTGGATATCTATCACTTTGGGACTTCATGTGTTGCTTTTGATAAGCTCAAACAAGTATAAGTGAAGATCATGAGCATGATATTTCTTTCTCTCAAACTAATTTAAGTGAAGCAAGAGAGAATTTCTTAAAAAATTTACTAACTCCCAAATAAATCTAAGTGAAGCATGAGAGCATTTCTTCAAAAATACTAAAGCACGCCATGCTCAAAAAGATATAAGTGAAGCACTAGGGCAAATCCATAGCTCATAAAAATTTAAGTGAAGCATAGAGAGCAATTCTAACAAGTCATGGCATAATTTTGGCTCTCTCAAATAGGTGTGTCCAGCAAGGATTCATCACTTAGAATATAAAGCAAAACAAGCAAAGACTCATATCATACAAGACGCTCCAAGCAAAAATCATAGTATGTGACGAATAAAAATATAGCTTCGAGTAAAATACCGATTGTCGTTAGAAGAAAGAGGGGATGCCACTCGGGGCATCCCCAAGCTTAGTGGCTTGCTTATCTTTGGATAATAGCTTGGGATGCCATGGGCATCCCCAAGCTTAGGCTCTTCTTACTCCTTATTCCTTCATCCATCGTAAGATAACCCAAAACTTGAAAAATTCAATCACACAAAACTCAACAAAACCTTCGTGAGATCCGTTAGTATAAGAAAGCAAATCACTACTATAAGTTCTGTAGAAAACCAATTCATATTTTATTATTGCATTATATCTACTGTATTCCAACTTTTCTATGGCAAAAACTCATCAAAGAAAACCATAGAATCATCAAAACAAGCACACAACGCAAAGAAAACAGAATCTGTCAAAAACAGAACAGTCTGTAGAAATATGAATATTTCGAATACTTATGCAACTTCAAAAATTCCGAAAACTTAGGAGGACATAGGAAATTTTTATATCAATTTTTTGTAAAAAATTCAGAATTTTTCGTCTATTCTATGAATTTTAAAAATTGTTTTACTGGAAGCAAAAGTTTCTGTTTTCTAACAAGATCAAATCAACTATGACGCAAATCAATCCTAAAGGCTTTACTTAGTTCAAACACTAAATAAAACACAAAAAACACAATTATAACAGTAGCATAATTGTGCAAACACTCAAGAACAGAAAGAAAAAATAAAAAATAAATTTTATTCATTGGGTTGCCTCCCAACAAGCGCTATTGTTTCACGCCCCTAGCTAGGCATAATGCAAGGATCTAAGTTTTGTCATCTTTGTTCCGAGATACATAAGATGCCCTCATGATTGATTGATATGGAGGCCTAATTCTTGTTCTAGGGAAGTGTTCCATACCCTTCCTTAGTGGAAATTGAAATTTAATATTGCCTTCTTTCATATCAATCACGGCACCAATATTGCGTAAAAACGGTCTACCAAGAATAATTGGACAAGACGGATTACAATCAATATCAAGAACAATAAAATCTATGGGCACATAATTCTTATTTGCAAGAATAAGAACATCATTAATCCTTCCCATAGGCTTTTTAATAGTAGAATCTGCCAAGTGCAAATTTAAAGAGCATTCTTCAATATGGGTAAGACCAAGCACATCACATAAAGATTTCGGAATTGTAGAAACACTAGCACCCAAGTCACATAAAGAAAAACACTCATAATTTTTAATATTGACTTTGATAGTAGGTTCCCACTCATCATGTAATTTTCTAGGAATTGAAACTTCTAACTCCAATTTTTCTTCCAAAGATTTCATCATAGCATCAACAATATGTTTAGTAAAGGCTTTATTTTGTTCATAAGCATGGGGTGAATTTATCATGGATTGCAACAAAGAAATACAATCAATAAAAGAGAAGCTATCATAATTAAAGTCTTTGTAATCCAAAATAGTGGGCACATCACTAGTTAAAGTCTTGACCTCTTCAAACCCACTTTTATCAAATTTTCAACAAGATTTTCACCCTCCAAATTATCGGGACGCCTTCTAGCTAAAGTTGACTCTTCTCCAGTCCCTTTTTCATCAATCTTAATTTTACTAAACAAGGAATCAATAGAAGAAACACCAATCATTTTAAGATCTTCATCACTTTTATGAAAGCAATCACTAGAAAACGCCTTTTCTAAAAATTCTCTTCTAGCTCTAAGCATAGCGGTTCTTTTCTTACTTTCATCCTAGAAACATATAAAGCTTTATTGATTCTTCAACCTTAGGCACAAAAATTTTCATCTTGAGTCTACATCATTAGAAATTTTATCAACGCTTCTAGACAAATCATCAATCTTACTCAATTTTTCTTCCATCATAGTGTTAAAATTCTTTTGAGCATTGATAAATTATTTAATATTATTCTCAAAGTCAGAGGTGTTCCTATTATTATTATAAGAAGGATTACCATAGGAATTACCATAATTATTAGAGGAATTACTAGGAAAAGGCCTAGGATTAAAATTACCTCTATAACCATTGTTATTGAAATTGTTTCGCGAGATAAAATTCACACCTATGGCATCACTATTTTGCTCAATCAAAGTAGACAAAGGCACATCATTAAAATCAATAGGAGCACTTTTACTAGCAACCAATTTCATAAGAGCATCAACTTTTTCACTCAAAGAAGAAATTTCCTAAACTGAATTAACTTTTTTACTAGTAGGAGCTCTTTCGGTATGCCATTGTGAATAATTTGCCATGATATTATCAAGCAATTTGGTGGCTTCACCCAAAGTAATTTCCATAAAAGTACCACCCGCGGCGGAATCTAAAAGATTTCGAGAAACAAAATTCAACCCCGCATAAAATTTTTGAATGATCATCCAAAGATTTAACCCATGAGTTGGGCAATTCCTTAGTATCATTTTCATCCTTTCCCAAGATTGTGCAACATGCTCATGTTCAAGTTGCTTGAAATTCATGATCTGGGTTCTAAGGGAAATAATTTTTGCGGGCGGAAAATACTTAGTGATAAAAGCATCTTTGCACTTATTCCAAGAATCGATACTATTACGAGGCAAAGAAGAAAACCAAATTTTTGCATGATCTCGCAAAGAAAACGGAAATAATTTCAACTTCACAACATCATTGTCCACATATTTTTTCTTTTGCATATCGCATAATTCCACGAATGTGTTAAGATGGGACGCGGCATCCTCATTAGGATTACCGGAAAATTGATCTTTCATAACAAGATTCAGCAAAGCAGTATTAATATCACAAGTCTCCACACTAGTGGCGGGAGGAGCAATCGGAGTGCTAAGAAAATCATAGTTGTTGGTATTTGACAAATCACACAACTTGGTGTTCTCTTGAGTCATTGTGACTACGCAACAAGATTGCACTCAAAAACAGATCCGGCAAGAAAACGGCGAATGAAAAAGAGGGCGAATAAAACGGCAAATTTTTGTGAAGTGGGGGAGAGGAAACGAGAGGCAAATGGCAAATAATGTAAATTGCGAGGAGATGAGATTTGTGATTAGGAACCTGGTATATGTTGTAGATCCTCCCCGGCAACGGCGCCAGAAATTTCTTTTGATGCGGCTTGAAGCTACGTCGGTATTTCCCCAAAGAGGAAGGGATGATGCAGCACAGCGGCGGTAGGTATTTCCGTTAGTGATGAGACCAAGGTTATCGAACCAGTACGAGAACGAAGCAACACTACGTAAACAGCACCTGCACACAAATAACAAATACTCGCAACCCGATGTGTAAAAGGGGTTGTCAATCCCTTTCGGGCAATGGCGCCAAAAATTGGCAAACGGACGTGAGAGAGTAGTAAATATTGATAGATCGAACGCCAAATAAAATAAAGTGCAGCAAGGTATTTTTGTATTTTTGGTTTAATAGATCTGAAAATAAAAGTTGCAAATAAAGAAAAGAGCGAATAGCAAAACAGATCTCTAAAGCAAATATATTGGAAAAGAGACCCGGGGGCCGTAGGTTTCACTAGTGGCTTCTCTCAAGAAAAATAGCAAACGGTGGGTGAACAAATTACTATTGGGCAATTGATAAAACTTCAAATAATCATGACGATATCGAAGCAATGATCATTATATAGGCATCACGTCCAAGATTAGTAGACCGACTCCTGCCTGCATCTACTACTATTACTCCACACATCGACCGCTATCCAGCATGCATCTAGTGTATTAAGTTCAAGGAGAAACGGAGTAATGCAATAAGAACAATGACATGATGTAGACAAGATCTATTTATGTAGAAATAGACCCCATCATTTTATCCTTAGTAGCAACGATACATACGTGTCGGTTCCCCTTCTGTCACTGGGATCAAGCACCGTAAGATCAAACCCACTACAAAGCACCTCTTCCCATTGCAAGATAAATAGATCAAGTTGGCCAGACAAAACCCAAATATCGGAGAAGAAATACGAGGCTATAAGCAATCATGCATATAAGAGATCAAAGAAGACTCAAATAACTTTCATGGATAAAAAGATAGATCTGATCATAAACTCAAACAAGCACACCGCAAAAAGAGTTACATCATATGGATCTCCAAGAGACCATTGTATTGAGAATCAAACGAGAGAGAGAAAGCCATCTAGCTACTAACTACGGACCCGTAGGTCTACAAAGAACTACTCACGCATCACCGGAGAGGCACCAATGGAAGTGGTGAACCCCTCCATGATGGTGTCTAGATTGGATCTGGTGGTTCTGGACTCTGCGGCGGCTGGAATTGATTTTCGTCGACTCCTCTAGGGTTTCTGGAATATTGGGGTATTTATAGAGCAAAGAGGCGGTTCGGGGGGTACCCGAGGTGGGCACAACCCACCAGGGGGCGCCTGGGCCTCCAGCGTGCCCTGGTTGGTTGTGCTCCCCTTGGAGCACCCCCCAGGCGCTTCTTGGGCCCATTGGATGTCTTCTGGTCCAAAAAAAATCCACAAAAAGTTCCGCTGCGTTTGGACTTCGTTTGGTATTGATTTCCTGCGATGTAAAAAACATGCAAAAGACAGCAACTGGCACTTGGCACTATGTCAATAGGTTAGTACCAAAAAATGATATAAAATGACTATAAAATTATTGTAAAACATCCAAGAATGATAATATAACAGCATGGAACAATAAAAAATTATAGATACGTTTGAGACGTATCAGTCATTCCTCACCGCCGCGGATCATCTTCCTCCCCGCGCCGCCGTAGTCACTGCACATCACCAAGTTAGGGTATGTGTAGTGTGAACTCGTTCTTCCATTTATCCTATTCAAGTTCGTCCATAGTAGTTATTGTCTATTTTTACTGCATTTCCCAGATCTTTACTGATAGCTAACTTGTGTGGATGTGGTTTGTAGTAGTCCCTCGCATACGAAAATTTTCAGATCTAGGGTTTGTGTTGTATCTCATACGAACGGAATGCTTAGCACGTTAACTAGTATATTCTTCAAGCCTACTAGTTCATTCTACACATTTCTTTCATCGGAAACATTTCTCAAAGTCTGCATCTAATTCTTCATCAAAACGATTTCTTTTTCAAAATCTTTGTTGTGTGCATTCGTAACCCTGTCCACATTTTCCCTCGCATCTATCTTTATTCACAGGAAATTGCAGTCAGTTGAAGATTGGGCTCAACTAGTGAGCCTGGCTGACAGGGATGATACCGTTCTAGGTACTGCTGATGAATCCAAAGCTCCGAATGCCAAGGGCCCAATGGTAGGCCCATCAACCAGCAAGCGAAAAAGAACCAAGCAAAATGCTAATGAGCAAGAAGAGAATGCTCCGAAGAAGAAGAAGGATGGCAGACAGGCGTACACAAACACAGCTGAGTATATGTCTCATGATCGATACGATACTGTTCCAGGAGAAACCAAACAGCAGAGAGATAAGCTACATCAATGGATTCGACGTCATTGGGTGTGCAAATGGTTCAACTATGAATTTGTTCATCCTCGGTTTGCTCAAAACTTTGCATTTCATCCACCATGGGGTGACAGCCGGGAAATTTCTCTCATAAAACCAGATGGTGCCGAAGAGAGACCACCTCCTCCACCAAATGCTCATGAGTCCTCCCTTCGCACACCCGAATCTTATCCAAATGAGCTTGCTAAGCGTCAGCGAAATGCCATCAAGTGAGCGAAGAAGGCTGAAAAGCAACAGGCTCGTGAAGAGGAAAACCTTCGCCTTCTCAAAGATGATGTCGAGAAGAAAAAGGCCGAAGGAAAATCTGAAAGTTGCACTAAACGCAAGCATCATCCCAGCGCTGCTGCATCAAAGAGAAAGAGTGCACCAAAGAAGAAAAAGGCTGAACCAGCTGATGAATTTGAAATGAATGACTCTTCGGATGATGACCCTCCGCTCACCAAGGAAGAAGTTGCTGCTACTCTCAGCGAGGAAGTAAATATTACCACTTCGACTGTGTTGCCTGATCTTCGGGTTCCTATGGTTCCAGAAGCACCACCGAAGAAGATCACTGCTAGAAAAACTCATGCTACCACTGTCACTATGAAACAGCATGTAAACACAACTCCTCATCCAGATGCCATCAATTTGCAAGATTTGGTAGTTGACGCTCCTGTGAGTACTGCAAAGCCAGGCGAAAGTATTCCCGAGCCTGACTTGAAGAAAATCAAGGCCCCTACTACCGAGAAAAATGCTCCCCAAGCTACTGCTCCAATGGAGAAGGCTGCTAAGTTTGCACCTACCTTGACTCAGCCGTTAGCTTCTAAACCTCCTTCCGAGCAAGTTCCTGTGCAAACTGCTCCGATTGCCAAGTCTGATGCTCCTCACTACTACGATCACATGTTCATCATGGAGCAGCTTGATAAATTTGTGGACAATCCATTCGATGGTGAAGTGGCATCTCTACCTATTCCCGCTGAAGTCATTACACAGGCCACTTCCGTAGTTCAAGAAATGAGAGAAGATGCAGTTGAGATCAACACTCTCTCTGCCGAACTAATTGATCTTAATGGTCGAATGAAAATTGCTTGTTCAAGATTTGTCATTAAAGAGCTCGAAGACTCTTACAAGGATGTCGACCGTGCCATGACTGTCCTCCGTCACAGAAGGTTTCGCTTTCACACAGATCTAGACAAAATTGTTTGCAAGATCTATGACGAGCATCAAGCAAAGGTCACTGGCTACAATGATCTGGTCAAAGGCCACATTGATCACGTTGCTCAGCAGAAGAAGAAGCAACGAAAGAGAGTTGCGAAGAAAAATGTACCTCCTGCTCCGAAGGAAAACTCACCTGTTCGCCCAGTTGCTCAGTCTCAGAAAGAAAAATCTCCTGAGCCAGCTACTCCTTTGAACCCACCAGTAAAGGACTCAGATGCTCCTCCCTCGCCAAGGCCAACTGAATCAGTGCCTCTGGCATCACCTGCTTGAGCTGATATTCCCTCGCAAAGATCTGCTTCTGAGGAAGGTGAAATTCCTCGCTCCGAGCCCCAAGCTTCTCCGGCTCATGAAGCTCCAAAAGTCTCAGTTCCAGTGGAACAACATCAACCTCCTCCAGTACATGATTCGGCCTTAGTGCCTAAAGTGGATGACCCTGCCCTGCTGCCTACTGCCTCGGCAGCACACTCTGTTGCAAGCCCTGCTCCATCTCCACTCAAGTTAACTATCGACACAGCGACACGAATCACAGATGCTGGTCCTTCCGAACAAAAATCTGTCTCTGCTCGCCGTACTGACTCAGTTGTATATGGCGATGAATTTCTTACCTGAAGAAGAACTCAAATACCCATACCCTCGTGAAGAACTACCTTTGTTCTCGTCTGGAGCAGGCACCAAAGGTCCTCTTTTCAATCGGAATGCGCACCCCAAATTCTTTCAAGATAGTCCGTATGATGGGCCGCGCACTTCGGAATCGCCTCGCTTCTGGACTAAGGAACAGGCCATATATTACTCTCAGGTCCTCTATGAGAGCAGAAAGATATTTCCTCATGAATATCTGAACATTCCTGCAATGCGTAATATTGGCTGTTTCAATCAATTGCTTCAGGATCTGGATGATTTATGCCTCACCAAGGTGTTTGAATTCGAGCATCCCTGGAACAGAGAGATTATTCTTCAGTTCTATGCTACACTGTATATCTTTGGCGATGAATCTGATAGCTCAAAATGGATTATGGAGTGGATGACTGAAGGAAAACGCATCAAATGCACTTCAACAGATTTTGTCTCGCACTTCCATTCCCCTCGCTTTGGGCATGGTGACACTGAAATTCGGGTTCACGACATTGATGTCATATCAGATGAAACTTTTCGGTGCACAATGGATCCAGAAAATATTCGTGACTACACTGGTCCTCCTCGTCCTGAGCAATTAACCTTTGAGAATCAGACGCTATTTCACATGCTCTCCAACACCATTTGCCCTCTGGCAGGTATGAATCCAGACAAATCCATCTCAGATGTCCTTCGAAATGCTATATATGCAATCTCTGAGCGATACATCTTCGATGTGGAAGACATGTTTCTGCATATTCTGAAGGATTCTACCCAGTATCCCTTATGCATCAAAGTTTTCGTGCCCTGGATCCAGAAAGTTATTGATCATGCTATGCGCACAGTGTATTTTGCGAAGGAAAACCATAAAAGCTTCATACCTCCTGTTCGCGATACCTTGCAAGTCATGGAAGATATTTCTTCGGGTAAATCGCCCGCATCAAGCACCCAAGACTATCACAAGCAATTTGACGGGCCTCGTCTTCCTCAGCGCGACCGAAAGATTTTGCCTCAACTTCCATCGCAACTCGAAGTTAGTTTGCGTACACAAAAACTGCTGCTGCACCATATCGCCGAGGATCGACGTGAAAAAGAACATCTTGCCTCCGAGCTAAATGCTCTCAACAATCGCACCAGAATCATGCATCGATAGCTGATGAAAACAAGAAGAGACTCTGGAAATTGCTTCGCAAGTTCTTCACCGAGAAACGACTCCTGAATGTCAATCTCCAAGAGCTCTATGATTATATTGACAAAGGCTTCACTGTTGAAGATTTCCAAGATCGGAGTACACCTCCTCTTCCTGTTCATGAGCAAACCACTGATCTTCTTCATCTCAAGCTTCGCAAACTGCTTGACGAGTCTGAAGCCACCTCACAAATTGAAAAACCTACCGAAGGCAATGTGCTATCCCGTGTTCCTCCTGTGGCTACTGATATACCCTCGTCTTCTCAGCCCCACGTTATTATTCCTGAAGGCAAATCTGATGCTGCTGAAGACGAAGTCAATCCCGTCACTTCCGAAGAATAAGTCACCTCGGACAGTTCTTCTGGAGATGCCACCGAGTGAACCACGTTCTGCGCTTTTGCACTCATGTTATTCAACACCTTTTTGACACTAGTTGACAAAAAGGGGGAGAATTACATCGAGTCTCGATAGATTTGCTTTCTTTGTTTCGTTGTTTTTGTTTTCGTTGAGTTTGCAACTTCTGGTTTAAGCTTATCTATATCAAGTTGTAAAACTCGATAACTTCTGTGCTGTAATGTTAATAACCCCTCCTGCTGGACTATTTCTCTTGAAGCACTTGTCTTGCAGGTGGAATTATTTTCAGAAGTTATGAATGATTGCACTACGATCTCGATGGATTATATCTCATCAGTGCGAATCACTATCTCGAATGATTGAAATTTCCTCAGTATACTTCAACACTTGTAGGAGAATTTATCTCATATCTTTTTCCCTGCATACATTTAGGGGGAGTCTATTTCATCATCAAGCAGAGTAACACGTATTCACTCTTGTTGGAACTACTTTATACATATCTATCTTCACTTTGATGATTATCTGTTTTGTCAACAATCGTCCAAAAAGGGGGAGATTATTGGTGCAATAATTTGCCTCCTTATGTTTTGGAGATTGTTGACATAAACAGTAAGGGACTGATGTGTTTGCTAGTGCACACAGACTAACAGGTCCCTGGAGTCAAGAGGAGTTTGGTTCAAAGTCCGAAGAAAATCCCCTGCGTGGCAGTGAAGGTTATCACCGAAGATTATGATGACAAGTGTCCCCTCAAAAATTGCTGATGCAGAGCAATTGGTTCGGTGCTTGTCCGAAGAAAGTGACTGTGCCCGAGAAGATTGAAGACGAAGTGAAGACGTAGCATTTATTTCATTGTTTCTCTTCTCTTTATTAAGTCATAGGACCACCGTACTACTAAGAGGGGTGTAGTGTTCGAAGCTTTGATTCTTTGATGCTAAACCCAAATCCTATGAAAGTTGCGAGAGAAATCTCTTTGTGTTCCGAGCAAATACTTGGCAGCAAGAGATTGTGATCTTCTTCGCTGCGAGAGATTTGTCTCTGACCGAGGAGTTAGCATTACTTGTTCCTCAAGTAATATTACCATTGCTCTTAAAATCCGACTGTTGTGAACGTGTCGGTTGGCCATTGGCTGGACCGCGTGTCCAAAATGGTCATTTCCTACTAGGGAAGGCTGCGGCTATAAATAACCACCCCGCACCGGCGTTGTCCGGTGGCTGCTCCGTGTGATTCTGAGAAGATTGTTGAGCAACCCCCTCTCCTGATTGATTTGAGTTTAAAATCCACCGAGAGAAAACCCCAGAGCCGAAAAATTAGATAGTGGTTCAGCATCACTCGAATCTAAGTCTAGTACGCTCCGCCTATTACTCTTGAGAGCCGCAAACTCTCTAGACGGTTAGGTGTCAACTTCTTCAGAGACCAAGAGTAATTGTGGTTCTCGAAGAAGAAGTCTGTAAAGGTTTGGAGATCGCCTCAAGCATCTACCACGAGTGATGGGCATTGGTTGACAAACCAATTTTCTAGGAGAATAGGGCGAAGAGAGTTTATCTTCTGTGTTAAATCACAACCCCTCCAACCAAACGTAGTCCTTTTGCAGAAGGGCGAACTGGTCTACCAAATTCCTTGTCGCCATCGAGCCTCACAGGTCACCTCTGCTTCTCCCCTTTACATTCGAACTGTGCCATATGACATATTTCAATCATATGATTTGACTCGATGCATGCTTTTAGTTTCCATTCGTTAGTTTGTATTCGCTCACTGTATGTTGTTTTCATTCGCTCCGCTACTGGGTACCGAGAGTTTCGATATTTCCGAAGAAAATTTAAAACTCCCATTCACCCCCCCCCCCCCCTCTGGTAGACATACTTCGTTTCTACAATACGCCAGTACGAGGAGCAATAAGCCGAATAGGGATGCCAGGATGACCTGGATACACTGGACGAAGAGCGAGATGTGGCTGCAATATGATTGGCCTTCTACCAGCAGCAGCTGAGGAGGTATCTGGAATGTGAAGTTCGAAGTCAGTAGTTCAATGTCGGAGACCTTGTCCTACAACGCCATCCCGACAAAAAAGGTGAGCACAAGTTATCGACACCGTGGGACAAACCGTTCGTAATCGACAAGGTCCTCGCTAGAGTGGCATATTGAATCCGAGAAGCAAAAAACGGCCGCTTAGAGCCAAGCCCCTGGAATGCTTCCCTCCTCCATCATTTTTATGGCTAGCCTCACCTATGCTTTTATTTTCTTTCTGTTTCAGCTAGATCATTAGATTAGTTTAAAGAATGTCAAAACCTTATGGTATTTTATCTTTATTGACTTTTAACCTTTATCCTAACTTGTTGATCGTGTCGAGAAGTACTTGCGATGAATTCAGCCCTGCTCGGAATTCCGCAAAGTTGTTTTTCCGGGGTCTGTCAGAGTATCCCGACAAGTTTAGATCAGGGGCTGTTAAATAGGCACCCCGAGGACATAATAAACGGTGACTATCACTGTATCCCAAAAATTAGAACCACGCCGCCCACACGGCCAGCGTTGTTCCTTCCAAGATCGTTTTTCAGCCAACATATGCACTAGTTTGAATTGTGTCTCTGGCCATCAACATTGATTTTCGCCATTCCATTCGGAGGCGTGATCCACTTCTCCACCAGGTTGGTCCAGGGAGCAACTCCAGTAGCTTGTTGCGGTCTCGGTGTATGAATCTCGCAAAACTCAGCGATGGAGCTTGTCAAAAAATGATGTGTTAAAACTGGCAAACATGCACCCCCAGCGCTCGCGAATGATATTGGGCCAGCTTAGTTCGGTTTTTTTCCCACCGGTTTTGGGAAGGTTGGTTCTACAACCTTCCATGCATCAATTAGTTTCTATGTTTCTTTTTCCCGGTTTTCCGGTTTTTTCTTCCTTTTTTTTTGCTTCTTGTTTTTTTATTTTTATTTTATTTCTTGATTTTTATTAAATCAAGGAATATTTTGTAAATTTATGAACATTTTATGTAATCCAGGAACATTTTTCAAATTTGTAAACATTTGTTTGTAATTCAGAACAATTTTTGAGGTTCGGTAATAATTTTTTTAATTCATGAACATTTTTTGAAATTCAGTAACATTTTTTAATTCATGACAATTTAAAAGATTTCACCATTTTGTTGAAATTCATGAACATTTTATAAATCTGGATTTAAAAAATGATAAACTATTTTTAAATTCTAAACATTTATTAATTTGCCAAGCATGTTTCAAATTCATGACGATATTTCAAAATTTAGTAACCATTTTTTGAATTTTTGATAAAGTAATAAAAATTAAATGGACGAAAATGAATTAAAAGAAAAGGAAGCCACCCCGCACTGGGCCGTCCCAAAGCGAGCAGGGGTGTGGGGTTTGGTCGCTCCCCACCGCCCTAGGCGCGGGCTAGGAACTCTCGGTCCCAGGCAGCGAGGGATCCAGGATGGCTGCAACTAAACCCTCCGTATTGGGCCGGCTCACGTGGGACAATGCTTAATTCCGAGTTGTCCTCGCATGGAAATAAACATTCCGCAGCCCATGTCTCTTCCTTTGCACGCCCTAGTCAGCTGTTGCCACGAAATCACTAATAGGGTACCATGTGCGTCACGGAACCAGATCCTCTGACATACGAAGGAAAGGCAGAGGGAGCTACAGTCCACTGACTTTGCTTCGCGACATACGCATAAACAGTGATTCAAACCTGTGTTTATCTACAGTTAGCTATCTACAGTAATTGCTGCACTATTTTAGCTGCAGTGCATGTTTTGTTCTCTGACTTGCCTTCGTGCTTTTACACAAAGGGAGCACTGTAGCTTCACTGCCTTTGCTCTTACAAGTCATACGAGCTGCATCCGTGCGTCACTTGTCACAACCTGTGTGTTTTTTCTTTTTTTTCATAAATTCGTTTATTCAAAACGTTTTATTTCTTAAATCGTGCGTTCAAATCGCGAACTGTTTCCACCGTTGGATTTATCGTGTCGAGATCTTCGAAACCAGATCCCATGTTAATAGGTTTCGACGTACTTTTTTTCATGAAAAAACCGTAACAAAAAAAAAGTGCTGGAAGCACGATTGTTGTTCCCACTTTTTTCCCTTTCTGAGGGGGGCACAACTGTTCCTCTCGCGGAAGAAAATCTGTGCCTCCACGTGAAGCAAATTTGTGCCTCTCGCGAAAGAAAAAAAATGCTTTTTTTCCTTCGGTGAGGCACTCGCGGAAGCAAACCCGTGCCTACACGAGAAGCAAATCTATGCCTCTCGCGAAAAAAAACATGCGTTTTTTTTTCATTTCCAAGAGGCACAGCTGTGTCTCTCCCGGAAGCAAACCTGTGCGTACACGAGAAGCAAATCTATGTCTCCTGCGGAAACAAAAATACGTTTTTTTTCTCTTTCCGAGAGGCACAGCTATGCCTCTCGCGGAAGCAAACCTGTGCCTCCACGAGAAGCAAATCTGTGCATGTCGCGGAAAAAAATGCTTTTTTTTCTTTCAAGAGGCACATCTTTGCCTCTCGCGGAAGCAAACGTGTGCCTTCACGAGAAGCAAATATGTGCCTCTCGCGGAATAAAAAAAAGCGTTTTTCGTGCAAAAAAAGTCAATTTTGTTTTGTCCAAAACCTACAAAAAACCGGGTAAAAACCAAAAAGCCAAAAACCCCAGAAAAAAAACATCTAAAATCCGAAAACACGTAAAAAAAAATCCCGAGGGAGCGCCTAGTACGTGACACGTGATGGCGGCAGAGAGCATGCCAAGTGACACGCTCTCAGCCCACCACAAATGACCCTTGGGGGGCTCCCGCAAGGGATACCCCTCAGTTAGTTGCTCTCCTGTTGCCGGCTTCTGTGCTCTGTCATGCACGTAGAACTAGGCGCACCTTGTAAGCAAAAGCTGCCATGTACCCGTAAAAAAAGTGCACCTCGTAATCAAAAGCAACGATGAACCCCTAATAAAAAGTGCACCTCGTATGCAAGGGTTATAATAAACCCGTGATCACACAATTTTTTATATCAAAGATCCCATAAAGTTTCTATCGAGGGTTCTGTTCCGCAATGTATGGAACGCGTCTGGTGTTCGATATAACATGGACTTTCAAAAGTCAACTTCGTATTGGTTTTTTATTTTGAGGGTAACTAGGGATTTATTCAAGGTTCAAATCAAGAGGGATACAAGCAACATCTGGTAAAACCCCTAGCCACAGATGGCGGCCCACTCCCAGAGACGCAGCTCCTTTGGCTAAAGAGTGGGCTTCAAAATTATTATCTCTATGCTCAAAGCAAAAAAACAACCTTAGAAAATAACAATGTACTAAACTGTATGTCCCTAAGCACTGGAGCATATGATGGCATAGCTCCCTTCTTAATATTAGTTACCACTTCCATGCAGTATGAGGCAACAACAAGTTCCTGGAGGTGTAAATCTTGAGCGAGGGCAAGTGCCTCGCTGCATGCGTGCGCCTCAAGACTGGCTGGGTCGACAAGTCCTGTAATAACAAGAGCCGATGCACCAAGAAAATGTCCAGACTTGTCACGGGCTACTGCCGCTGCTACTCCTTTGTCTCCCAGACTTGAAATACCCCCATCGACATTCAGCTTTGCCGCATCACCTGAAGGGGGAATCCACTTCCGTTGCCGAGCTATCGGTACAGACGGAGTTGTGGCGTGGTTCGGCCGAACTGAAGCAATGTCCAGCTCCTCAAGGTACCTGTTGATGAAGGATATAGTAGACAATGGACTCTGAAACTGATCATCATGTATTGCATGCCTTCTTGCCCACCAAATGGACCACATAGTAACCAAAACCCTTGCCAGCTCCTTCTCCTTCAATATCTCGAACAACCAGAAAAGCCATAGTTTTGCATCATCACTCCTGTTTGATATCACGTGCTCAAGGGTTTCCTCATCCCCAAGGGCCCATACACACCTCGCCATCCGGCAGTTTAACAAAGAGTGGCGCCAAGAATCAACATCAAAATTGCAAATTGTGCAGACCGGAGAATCCGCCATATGTCGTTCATGACGTACTGATCTAGTAGGGAGAGAAGTGTGTGCCAACCTCCAAACAAAAATTCGTACCTTAGAAGGTACTTTCACTTTCCACAGTGTAGACCAAGATTGTTTAGTAGCTTGTTGATTTGAGTGACTAGGGCGATGTTCTAACCAGTCTTCTCTTTGAGATTTGATCGTGGAAATCATTCGGTAAGCAGATCGAACAGAGAAGACCCCTCGCTTGCCATAGTGCCAAGAGCAAAAATCATCTTGTACCCTCATGCTTAGCGGAATATTTAGGATGACCTCAATATCAGGGGCAATAAAGTGCTCAGCTAGCACTTGTCTGCTCCACGTCCTAGTAGTGGGATCAATGAGATCAACCACTACTGCCGGTGGGTCAGTAGATCGGCAGCAGATTGGTCGCAATTTGTAGTCCCTGGGCAACCAGTTGTCACCCCATACATTGGTCGAAGCTCCAGAACCGATACTCTTGATTAAACCCAACGCTAATATGTCTCTTCCCTCCAGAATGGACCGCCATACCTGAGAAGGTGACGATCCCAAGGTAGCATCCAGGAGGTTGCAGTTGTGACGACCCCGGCTTAATCATGCACTAACCATATACGCAAATGCACATGATCAAGCCTAAGGACTCACTTGAAGATATCACAACACAACTCTAAAACATAAATAAATTCATATAAGCTTTATATTACAAGCCAGGGCCTCGAGGGCTCGAATACATAGCTCGATGGCATACAAGTGTCAGCGGAAGCATCAGATATCTGGGTACAGATATATTACAGAGAGAGAGATAGGCCTTCACAGAAGCGGGGCAAAATAAAAGCTACGATCGAAAGGCGTAGGCCTCCTGCCCTGGACCCTCCAATCCTACTCCTGGTCGTCAGTCGGCTCCTCGTAGTAGTAGTACTCGCCGGGCGGGTAGTAGAAGTGGTCGTCGACTAGGGCATCTGACTCAGGGGCTCCGTCGTCTGGTGGCATCAATTGGATATTGGGGAAAAAGAAAGTAAAGCAAACGTGAGTACTCATCCGAAGTACTCAGCAAGCAAGGATCTACACTACATATGCAACATTTTCAAAGGGGGCTGTATATGTGGACTGGGCTGCAGAAATGCCAGAATAGAGGGGAAGGCCTAGTCCTATCGAAGACTAGCATCTTCAGCTTCTTCAACAGTCTTGCAGCATTAGAAGAGAGCAGAATAACATAATGTAAAGTATAACAGTGTCATCAACCTCGGCCAGAGACTCTTCCTCGACTCCCTGCGAGAAAGCAATACCAGAGCCGTACTATCCAGTTCTCATATCAAGTCATCAGTTCTAGTGGTACCGATCGGGATACAACTCCGAGTGTCCGTTACCATAGGACAGGCTATCGATAGATTAGTTCTTCCCTGCAGGGGTGCACCAAGTTACCCACCACGCTCGCTTAACTCCGGCCGGACACACTTTTCTGGGTCATGCCCGGCCTCGGCTAAGCAACACGCCACAACCCGACCAAATACTTAACAGAGAGGTCAGCACGCCGGACTAAACCTATGCCCCCAGGGGTCTTGGGCCATCGCCCCGGGAACTCCTGCATGTTGCGAGGGCGGCCGAGAGCAGACCTAGCAACCCCTTAATACAAGCGCAGTTGCTTAACCAGTCCAACTCGGCGCGCGCCGCTCAGTCACTGACGTCCATTAAGCTTCGGCTGAAGTATACGACGCAGAACGCCCATACTATGCCCACGTGATGGTTAGTGCTATCAGGCCAGAGGCCCCTCGGATCAAATATCCAAACCTTTTAGTGGTTTAGGAGCGCACGGAAACGAGTAGAGACTCACGATCGATGTGACCCCATCGCCCCGTCTCGAGGACTTGCGGCAAGGACTAAGAATGCCCGGCCACGCCTCGTAGTTATCTCGCGGGCACCTCTCAGGTCAACCCGACTCCACATCACTTCGCATTCATGGTCGCGCGGGTACCCCTCAGGGCCGACCCGTCTTTAGTATCAAGGTTCAGTGTTCAGTCAAAGTAACCAAAGTACCCGTGTGTCTGACACCAATGTCTTGCTTCATTCTGGACCACCAGTACCTTTGTCGGAGATCGCGATACATCTTGGTGCTACCCGGATGGATAGACAGCGGTGTATCATGAGCCTCCTTCATGACCTTGTCAGTCATAAGCTCGAAGCGAGGTACTACGATGCGGTCTCTGAAATATAATGTTCCATCTTCAGCAAATGAGAAATCCCGGTACTTATCAAGGTGAAGCTCTTTCTTCATCAAGTCAATTTCAGCATATTTGGCTTGCGCTTCCTTAACAGCCTTTTGAAGGTCTGGTTGTACCACAAGGTTATTAAGAGAACCTTGGGGAACAATTCGCAGATTCAGCTGAGTCAGTTCTGCATAAAGACGAGGTTGAGCTCGCCTAACCATGAGGTTGTTACAATATGACTTGCGGCTCAGGGCATCAGCCATCACGTTAGCCTTGCCAAGGGTATATGAAATACCGCAGTCATAGTCCGTAATTGTTTCTAACCATCGTTGCTGACGGAGATTAAGATCTGGTTGAGTGAACAAGTATTTCAGACTCTGATGATCGGTATAAATCTCACACCGATTACCAAGAAGGTAATGTCGCCATAACTTTAATGCATAGATCACTGCAGCAAGTTCAAGATCATGCACTGGATAATTTTCTTCATGTGGACGCAATTGACGTGAAGCATACGCAATCACTCTTCGTTCTTGCATTAGGACACAGCCTAATCCTTGACGAGAGGCGTCACAATATATCACAAAATCTTTGCGTGAATCTGGAGGAGCAAGCACTGGAGCAGAAGTAAGCTTGTCCTTGAGGGTCTGGAAACTTTCCTGACATTTGTCTGTCCACTCAAACTTAACGCCTTTGTGGAGCAGATTAGTCAGGGGCTTGGCGATCTTGGAGAAGTTCTCGACGAATCGGCGGCAATAACTGGCTAGACCGAGAAAACTTCGGACTTGCTTGGCATTCTTCGGAGGGGTCCAGTCAAGGATAGCCTCAACACGCTCCAGGTTAATGGCAATACCGTCCTTGGAAATCACATGTCCAAGGTAGGTCACTTCAGAAAGCCAGAACTCGCATTTGGAGTACTTGGCATATAACTTGTGCTCTCGAAGCCTCTCCAGAACAAGGCGAAGATGTTCCGCATGTTCTTCCTTATTCTTCGAATATACTAGGATATCATCCAGATACACCACGACGAATTTCTCGAGGTAATCCATGAATATATAATTCATCAGACGTGAGAACGTAGCTGGAGCATTCGTCAGGCCAAATGACATGACAGTGTATTCATAGGAGCCATTTCGAGTAACGAATGCAGTCTTTGGAATATCCTCTTCACGGACACGGATCTGGTGATAACCCAACCTCAAGTCGAGTTTAGAGAACACCGAAGATCCAGCAAGTTGATCATATAAGTCATTGATCCGGGGAAGCGGATATTTATTATGAATGGTTGCCTAGTTGATAGGACGGTAATCTCTAACCAACCTATTCGTACCATCTTTCTTCTTGACAAAGAGAGACGGTGCTCCCCAGGCAGAGGAACTAGGACAGATGAAGCCCTTCCTAAGAGATTTATCGATTTCTTCCTTAAGCTTAATAAGGTGGTGCGGAGGCATCTTGTAAGGACGCTTCGCAATAGGAGTTGTGCCAGGCTTCAAGTCGATGACAAACTCGACAGCTCTAGCAGGGGGTATTCCTGGAAGTTCTTCTGGAAAAACATCCGGGAAGTCACAGACAACTGGGATGTTCTCGATCCCCTCAAGCGGAGAAGCATTCAACGCGTTCAAGGCATAAATCTGAGCCTCGGCGTTCTGAGTGATATGAGCTCGATAGTTTACTAACTCATCTGATGGATGAACGAGGTGTACAACTTTAGTGGCACAATTGATTGAGGCGTAGTTAGCCTTCAACCAATCCATTCCCAAGATAAGGTCAATCTTGGAGGATTTCAGAATAATGGGAAATGCCTGGAACTTCAACCCCTCAATTTCAACAGTGACTTCGGGGCTGAATAAGGAGGCTCGGCATTGGCCCGCAGGAGTGTTAACCGCTAATGAATATTGCAAGCTTTCATATTTAATGCCATGCATGAATGCAAATTCTTCCGACATGAATGAATGCGATGCTCCTGAATCAAATAAAACAGATGCTGGTACTGAATTAACGAGAAGTGTACCCATCACGGTTTTAGGTTGGTCTTGAGCTTCAGCCATGTTGACGTGGTAGTTCTGCCCACGACCATAAGAAGGTCTAACATTGCTGTAACGAGGCTCATAATTCCCACGGCCATTACCACGGCCAGCAGAAGGAAGAGCTAGCTGATTTTCACTCTATGAGCAGTCTCTGGCACGGTGACCTGGCTGGCCACACTTGAAGCATAGTCCACTGTCAGGACGTGGTGCGGGAGCTTGAGGTGGTGGCACTCGAAGAGGCTGCCTCGGTGGTGGAGGAGGCAGACGAGGTGCAGCATATGCTGGCTTGTACACTGGAGCTGCTGGACAGTACATGCTCTGCAGGATCCAGATGCGGCGCTTCTGGGAAGACGAGCCCGAAGATGAGCCCGCTTCACGAGTGCGTCTGGTTGCTTCCTTATGCTTTTTCAGACCGGTCTTGACCATAATAGCCTTATTCACCAAGGTGGCGAAGTCAGGATAGTCTTGAACAAGCAGGCCTAACTGAATGTCATGGTACAGCCCTTCACGAAACTTCTCCTGCCTTCGGTCATCAGTAGGAATGTCTTCTTCAGCATAGCGAAACAAGTCAAGGAACTCGTGCTGATAAACTTACACAGTCTTGTTAAATTGAATGAGACTACGGAATTCGGCTTTCTTCCGGGCAATGACAGCTTGAGGAATGTAGCGGGCACGGAAAGCAATTTTGAATTCTGCCCAAGTGACGACGGTACCAAGTGGTAGGGTCTGTCGGTGTGTGGCCCACCATTGTGCTGCGGGTCCCTTCGGAAAGTATGTCGCGAAAGTGACATAGCTGACAGGGGGAACATCAGCTGACTCCATCTCAGAAAAGATGTCACGCAGCCAGTCATCGGCATCCAGCGGATTAACAGTGTTGCAGAATATCGATGGGTTGAGTCAGACAAACTCTGGCAGTGTGATTGAAGCTGGCTGTTAGTTGGCATTGGGACGGGGAAATTGTTCCATAATCCCAGTCATAAACTGACGGTTGAGTTCAAACTGTTGCATCATCGCAGCCATATAGTCATGCGGTGGCGGCGGAGGTGGATTGTTATCACCCATCCTGCTAAGTCAACAGGGGTAGTTTAGCAGAAGGCAATGCGAGTGTTTAGCAACATGCATGATGTAACACGATGGAATTTAAGTAGTACAACAGATGCTTAGTAGTAATCATCAAGTCATACAGATCCATACAGAGTCGGTTACATTTGGGCAGCATAATGGCGAAAATTTAAAAGCTAGACATGCTAGGCAGCGCGCAGGCACGCGGTAAGGAAGTACACAACGAGACATAGCAAAGGCTACATCAACGTCGGAGAAAACCACTGAAATGGGGTAGCTGCAAGTGCGGACGACAGACGTTCGTCGCAGAAGGATCCTGCGCTCCATGTGCACTCTGATGCAGAAACCGGTCTCGAGCTGTAAGAAGAGGTCCACGTGCAGGCGTGTGACCTCCCACAGCAGGCCAATCGATCCCTGATGGCATCTCGGTCTTGCTCGGGTAAAGAATGTGCTCCGGATGCATCCCTGCACGAACAGCTGGTAGCAACTGCATCATAGCCTCGTAGAGTCGTGCTCGAGTGGCAAACAACTCGACGGCAAGAGCTTGAACAGTGCGATCCAGAGCCCGAGTACACTGAATCAGAACTCGCTGATCGTAGCGACGAGGCTCGTACGGGGCACAGACAGCTGTGTAGTATCCAGTAGCATCTCCAGCAGGGGCATACGGAACGTATCGATACTCAGAGGCATCCAAGCTGGCACTGTGCTCTCCTCGGAGACGTGCGATAGCAGAGTATGCGACATCATGGACTGTCATCTCGATCGTCATGCCGATACTGTGAAAACGATGCAGCTCATTGTCAGAGTCATCCTGCTGATCGTAGATGCGAACATCAACATAGTACTGCTCCTGGTTGAACTCACGCTAAACCTCGTAGACCATGTACTCGGGGCACCAGCAGTATCCCAGCCTGATCAAGAGGGCGATCAGAACAGCTGGAAACCCAGGGACG
Organism: Thinopyrum elongatum; assembly: GCA_011799875.1. NCBI lineage: Eukaryota > Viridiplantae > Streptophyta > Magnoliopsida > Poales > Poaceae > Thinopyrum > Thinopyrum elongatum. Next base: position 16,289,411 of record CM022302.1, on the reverse strand, counting down.
TCTCGAGCCCAGGTGCGAAGCACAAGCTGCGTCATAGGGCACGGGGGAAACAGTCGATCCATCTGAAACAGAGAAGACTCAGGATTGTCATATGACGATGAGAAATATAACAGATCTCAAATGGAAAGAATAAACAAAACAATGGAAAGGAAATGATTATCAGACTAATCAGATCAATGACAGGGAAATCGCACTGAATCCAGCTCTCCGGGTGGATAGAATTTACGAGATCCTAAGTGTCGGTGTTAGTAAATTTATTAAACCCGAATAAAAGAGAGATCAGGGTCCCAGAGTAAAGATCGAGGAATAAAAGATCCTAATACCACCCAGTTGGCGACGTGGGTCCGTAAGCCACACAGCCAAGTTAGTAAAACAGTTTTCGACCACTAGACTCAACTTCGGCCAAGGAATTGGATAGGGGGATTCCTAGAGGCAGTCGGCTCTGATACCAACCTGTGACGACCCCGGCTTAATCGTGCACTAACCATACACGCAAATGCACATGATCAAGCCTAAGGACTCACTTGAAGATATCACAACACAACTCTAAAACATAAATAAATTCATACAAGCTTTATATTACAAGCCAGGGCCTCGAGGGCTCGAATACATAGCTCGATGGCATACAAGTGTCAGCGGAAGCATCAGATATCTTGGTACAGATATATTACAGAGAGAGAGAGAGAGATAGGCCTTCACAGAGGCGGGGCAAAATAAAAGCTACGACCGAAAGGCGTAGGCCTCCTGCCCTGGACCCTCCGATCCTACTCCTGGTCGTCAGTCGGCTCCTAGTAGTAGTAGTACTCGCCGGGCGGGTAGTAGAAATGGTCGTCGACTGGGGCATCTGACTCAGGGGCTCCGTCGTCTGGTGGCATCAATTGGATATGGGGGAAAAAGAAAGTAAAGCAAACGTGAGTACTCATCCGAAGTACTCAGCAAGCAAGGATCTACACTACATATGCAACATTTTCAAAGGGGGCTGTATATGTGGACTGGGCTGCAGAAATGCCAGAATAGAGGGGAAGGTCTAGTCCTATCGAAGACTAGCATCTTCAGCTTCTTCAACAGTCTTGCAGCATTAGAAGAGAGCAGAATAACATAATGTAAAGTATAACAGTGTCATCAACCTCGGCCAGAGATTCTTCCTCGACTCCCTGCGAGAAAGCAATCCCAGAGCCATACTATCCATTTCTCATATCAAGTCATCAGTTCTAGTTGTACCGATCAGGATACAACTCCGAGTGTCCGTTACCGTAGGACAGGCTATCGATAGATTAGTTCTTCCCTGCAGGTGTACACCAAGTTACCCACCACGCTCGCTTAACTCCGGCGGGACACACTTTTCTGGGTCATGCCCGGCCTCGGCTAAGCAACACGCCACAACCCGACCAAATACTTAACAGAGAGGTCAGCATGCCGGACTAAACCTATGCCCCCAAGGGTCTTAGGCCATCGCCCTGGGAACTCCTGCATGTTGCGAGGGCGGCCGAGAGTAGACCTAGCAACCCCTTAATACAAGCGCAGTTGCTTAACCAGTCCAACTCGGCGCGCGCCGCTCAGTCGCTGACGTCCATTAAGCTTCGGCTGAAGTATACGACGCAGAACGCCCATACTATGCCCACGTGATGGTTAGTGCTATCAGGCCAGAGGCCCCTTGGATCAAATATCCAAACCGTTTAGTGTATTAGGAGCGCGTGGAAACGAGCAGAGACTCACGATCGATGTGACCCCGCTGCCCTGTCTCGAGGACTTGCGGCAAGGACTAAGAATGCCCGGCCAGGCCACGTAGTTATCTCGCGGGCACCTCTCAGGTCAACCCGACTCCACATCACTTCGCATTCATGGTCGCGCGGGTACCCCTCAGGGCCGACCCGTCTTTAGTATCAAGGTTCAGTGTTCAGTCACAGTAACCAAAGTATCCGTGTGTCTGACACCAAGTGTAGGAGATATGCCCTAGAGGCAATAATAAATGTTATTGATTATCTCCCTGTTCATAATTAGGTTTATGTTCCATGCTATAACTGCTATGGTTCTCGAGTCTGCAAATAAAACGAGGCTCGGAGGAAGACTCATATGCACGTGTGGAATAATAAACGGTAAAATGTATTCCTAGTCAAGCCTCTATGACTAGCTCAAGTGTTGCATGATGGTTCTGTTTTCCTGATCATGGGCATGTCTATGCCAGCAACTTTGAGGGCACAATGTTAGAAGAACATTTGTGTTGAATCGACCCGATTTGTGTTATGCTATGAGTTACATTTGTCACAAATAAATGGTTAATAACACAGAGATGGTTAATGTTTGCATAATTCCTTAGACCATGAGAGTGTCGAGTTTCTTCATACTTGCTTCATGAACTTTGGGGTTTGTTAAACGTCATCCGTAAATGGGTGGCTATTACGGCGGCTTACGGGTTCATGGAAAAGTGTGTCAAGTAACTTGATAGCTCGAGATTGGGATTTGCTCCTCCGACGATGGAGAGATATCTCTGGGCCCTCTCGGTGTTACGGTATCCATCATCGTCTGGCCAGACACTTTGTGATTTGATCACGGGGATGCCGGAACACGGTAACGAGAAAAGAGAACAATACCGGTAACGAGGTAACTAGCATAGTGGACAATTTGTTGATCCACGGGAATGCCAACATGTCTCACCTCGGGTATTTGTAACATATCGCGAAGCAACAGGAATAGCACACGGCAACTGGAGGTTCACTCGAATATTTATTCGTGTGGGTATAGGGGTCAATATGGGTGTCCATGGCTCCGATGCTGATCATTGATCGGAAAGTGTTCCGGTCATGTCTATACTTCACCGAACCTATAGGGTCACACACTTAAGGGTCATCTATCTGCTGAATACTAGACAAGGAATCCGAGAGAAAGTCACTGGAAAAAGTTTCAGAGACAACGGAAAAGTTCCGGAGAGAACACCGAAAAAGTTTCGGTAAAACCGAAAAGTTGTTTCGGATAAAACCATTGATCCAAAAAGGTTTTGGCAAGCACCGGGCATGTTTTGGAGGTTGCCAGATTGGTCTGGTAATTTCTGGAATTTTTCTGGAGAAAAAACCGAAAAAAAGTTTCGGAGCTGCCGAGTTGTTTACCGGGTAAACAAAGATGGTTTTAAATTAAACCGCCATACTGGAAATGTTCCAGAGCGCGTCCAGATAATTTTAGAGTGTGCCGGAAATGTTCTGGGACCTTCCGGAATTTTTCAGAAATAATAGTCGCGGAAAACATCTTGTCCCTGCGTGAGGGGACAAGATCCCACGGATCGTGGGGGCTGTTTTTGGGCTGTTTTTGGTGGCGCCCCCTTTAGGGGGCAGCCCCTTGTGGCTGGACAAAATGTTGGGGGGGCCCCCCATGGTGGGGGGCAGCCCCCACAAATGGTGGAAAGTATTGGGAGGAAGGTGGGGCCCCATGGGGGAACACCATGGACAAGGGAACATGTTTTCTCCATGTTTGGTGGGAACATGTTTTCCTTGTTTGGTGGGTGCATGTTTTGTGGGCTGAATTTCAGCCCCCCCTCACCCCTTCCAGCACTATATAAGGAGGTGGAGAGGAGTTCTCCATCACCACTCCAACTCTCTCACACAAGCCATGCATGATCTGGCATTCTCTCTCCCTCCCACGAAATAGTTTTGTAGTGCCGAAAGGCTGTCTGGGTTCCGGTGGGAACTAGTTCTGGACGGCGAAGCCCTGCCGGATAGATGACACCGTATGTGTGCAACTCTGTAGAGAGGTCGTAGTTTCGTCCTTTTGCCCGAGGGGCTATTCGAGTGTCCTCCCGAAGGGCTGTCTGAGTAACCGTCCGAGTTTCGAGGGTCCTCCCGAAGGGCTGTCCGTGACACCGTCCGAGGGACTCTCCGACTACCTCCCGGAGGGCTGTCCGAGGGGCAGATGAGGGAGTACATCCTCGCGGTTGGGAGGTTGTAAATCCTAGCTGCGGGGATCTGCACCGACGATCGTCATCGACTCTACTTCCGCTGCGCTACGAGTCGGTAACGAAAATGATCAAACTATGTATGCAGTCTCCATAGTGGTCCTGGGCTGGTGCGTAGGTCGGAAATTTTTTGTTTTCTGCTGCGTTACCCGACAGTGGCATCATGAGCCGTGCTATGCGTAGATGCAGGTTGCGATCTAGAATACATAGAGATGTATGGGTGTTGCACAAAATAATTAGGTAGTAGATGAGTTCTATTACTGAAAATTATTTGTGCGGGTAGCAAATGAAATCTGTTACCCGATGTTCTTGTTGCTTCGCTCGAATTTGCGTAGTCCTGATCTTGACAGCATTGTGGAATCTGACAAAGTTCTGGCAATCCGCGATCCTTTCATGCTGCTCCTGAGTGTGCTGATTGACAGATCAACGAAGTGCTAACAGTTCTTTGGGTTCCACTTTAGTCAATGAAAGATGGATGTTTCGCAGACGAAAGGGCAATGCAGATATGATCTGCACGGGGGTCATGCGTATGACGAAGTTTAGTATGGGGCTCGAGATTTTATTATCTCGGTTTTCATACACCCCGCATTGTTAATCTAGCGCTTGAATTATCATACTTGATGATGGACGTTGGTAGCTTCGATTTGTTTCAAAACCTTAGAAGCCACGTAAAACAAGTTTTTGCATGAACCGATTAGAGGCGTCTAACTTGGTTTTGCAGGAGGATTTGCATGTGCATATGATGTGGTATAGCAGTGCTCATAATAATTTGATTATGTATGAGATGTCTATATGATGTAAATTGATTAACATGACCTGCGTGTCATGATTTGGCATGATGGCTGGAGCCATATGATTGCACTTTAAATGACCTGCGTGTCAACCTTGTGTAATGCATTATTTTATTAGCTATAGAGATAGCAATATTATCTGGTGCATCGACAAGGTGGTGGCAATCTTCGCGAAGGTGAACACCGACGCAAATGCCGAAGACGAAGAAATACAAGACTTCTCCGTCAGAAAGGGCTATACCATATCTTGCTATAATGAATTGCCTGAGATGTTTATCCCTTATGATGCACCCTTCTTGATTGCGTGGTAGTCGCTTTTTATTAGGGTGATATCTCACTTAAAATATCAAAGTAGTTAGTGTTCACCCAAGTGTAGCACCGTCTGAAATTCGTATCTTTTCGGGGTGCGCCATGTACACATGAGCACGAACGAATTGAGAGGAATGAGGCGGGTGAGGTCAGACCTCGCAGCAAGATCACTTGGTTGTCTTTGACGTTCAAGAAAGATGAACAAGAATCACATAGATATGTGATCGGCAAGTTGGCCTACCGATTGAAATTCGCGTCATCAGTGATGAACCCGTCAATGGCGTTGAATTGAAATACGGATCTTGAATCACTCAAAATCAATTATGAGAGATATTGATTTGAGTGGGAGCGCACTTTAGAATTAACTTGTTTATTTCTCAGTGCAATTAATTGTGAACACTGTCTAATTGTGTTTTGCATAATAGTTATAGAATAATGGCTCGCATTTTCACCTTCCCTGTTAATTTTGAATAGCTGTTAAATATCTGGTTAAAACTTTACGGTTGGTAACGTAATGTGAGGATTGTCCTCAAGAGTGCCGAGAAGGACTTTGTCCTATCGCATACTTTCGGTATTCTCTCGCTTATGCTATGGATCATGTGACTCTCGTCCTTCGATCCAAAAGCTAGAATTCCGTTTCAGTCAAGTGCAATATGTTTGCTTCCATGAGACCCGAACTTCGAAAGTTTGGATAGTTATGTGATATTCATGGAATCTGAAAATCATTTTCAGAGACAGACAAAGGCTAAAAGATATGAGATATCCAAAGCAATGTTTGTTTGCAGACTATTAGTAAAGGTGTTTACTATGCATTAGACTGATAAGAAAGGGATCCAGAAGAACGCCTGTCATATGATGAAAGGTGAATAAAACAACAACTTAAAGAGAAAGGAAGTGTCTGAAGGGTGTTAGTGAAACTTTCACGCCTAGGAATTCCGGGGCTAACGCCACTCTTAAGTTGGGTGCTTCTTCTGGAAGTAGGAGAAATACTAAAAGTTAAACTATTAGAAGTATAAAGGCAATAAGAAAGAAGACTGGAATATCCAGCTCATGTATGAATGTCATACAAGTTTTTGATGTATAGAAGGCTGGTCAAAGATATAGTCCTTGGGAATTATGATTAAAATGTTAATAACTAATTCTTGGGTATTGTGAGACAATCACAAAGATACCCGCTCGATTGCATTCTGTTGCAACTCGATGTAAGAACTACTGTGGCCTGAAAGACTAGCCAGGAATGAGGTTTTGATACACACTGGAAACATAGTAATAGTTACTATACCTTCCATCGGTGTATTCCCTATGTATTCATAATTCATTTTAGAGTTTCATACACTCTAGCCCTTTGCATAAGGTATCTTGCAAAAAGGTTGTTCATAAGAGAACTTTTTATGTTCGATGTTATGAATAACATAAGGGCCATACTTTCATTGAGAATGAGAAGTATGAATATTGATAATAATACATTACCTCGGTATTTACTTTCATAATTCATTTTAGAGTTTTACACACTCTAGCACATTGCACAATGTTTGTTGCAAAAGGGTTGTTCATAGAAGAACAATTGTTGTTCAGTATTATGAATAACATGAGGGCCACACTTCCATCGTCGATGGGACGTATGTTATGAATATTGATGGTAATATGATACATCCATAACACTGACGCTAAATGTCGTAAGACTAAAAGAATACCACACAAGTGTGGCACTGCATTTGGTCACATTGGAGAAACCCGCATGGAAAATTCCATTATGATGGATTTTTAAGTCGTTTGATTTTGAATCATCTGACACTTGCAACTTTCCTCCGAAAAGTGAAGTGACTGAAATACCGTTCACAGGCCATAAGGAACGAGCAAAGAACTTATTGGTGATCATACATTTTGATGTATGTAGTCCGATAAATGTTGTTGTAAACAGTGGATTTGTCTACCTTAAAAAATGACTCAAGTAGATATATGGATATTTACTTGATGAGATGTAAGTATGGATCTTTTGAAGTCATTCAAAAGGTTTTCAAAATTGAAGTAGAAGTTATTGTAACAAGAAAATTATGTTTCTACAATTCGATTGCAGAAAGGAATATTTGAGTTACAAGTTTAGCGAATGTCTGATGAGTTGTGAAAGGGGTTTCATAACTTGCACCTCCCGGAACACCACTGCAAGTGGAAAGTCCGTGAAGATGTAATCGAACCATTTATGACATGGTAAGATCAAAGATGACATAAATAAATTTGCCATTATCCCTTTTAAAGTGATGCTTTAGAGACTACGGCTTTTACACTGAAAAGAGCTCCATCAGGTCTGTTGAAATGACACCATGGTATGGTACGCCCAACCATGTTATATCTTTTCTTAAACGTTTGGAATATGGGGCTTGTGTAAAAGGTTACAAACCTATTCCAAATGAGACAAGTGCTACTTTGTATGTTATCCCAAAATGTTGGGTATTCCTCCCTCACTATACCGAGGCAAATAGGTTTGCCACAAAGGACGGTATGCTTTTTGAAGAAAATGGTTCTTTCAAAAAGGAGAGTGGGAGAATAGTGCAACTCGATGAGATAAACAGTATCTTCGTCATCAGATCAAAGGAAAGAGACCTTGGAAGAAATTCCAGAGTTTCCTACTGCGACTGATACGGAAGTCTCTACAATAAAATATATGGACTTCGGTCGAACTTGCAGCTGAACCACATAGGCAAAGCTCGTGCAAACCTATCAGGTACGCAGACGAGATATTGTTGTTGGACAACAGTATACCTATGATACACAAGGAAGCGTTGATGGGCCCTGACTCCGGAATTGGCTAAATGCCAATACAATCCGAGATAGTTTCCATATAAGTGATTCAAGATTAAAATCTTGATACACCTTTCGAAAGACTTAGAGTCTAACAATTATTTATGGAACTTAAAACTGATATGGATAAAAATGTTTTATCCATAAAGCTCGACTTGTTGAAATAACAAGTTCAAGGAGTTGACTACGATGAGGTTGTTTCACCGTAGCGATGCTTAAAGTCGGTTTGGGTTGAACTAGCAATTAATACATATTTCAGTCATGAGATATGAAACATGGATGACAATAGGATTTCCATATGATGGAAATGAAACCAAGGACTTGCATGTGTTACAGTCCAAGGTATTTTGTCATTCCAGAGGATGCTAGTAAGTATGCAAACTTCAGAGTTCCAGCGATGGACAGAAGAGAGCAAAATGGAGTTGGAATCTTCGTGTTTTGATGAAATGGTCAAAAGGGTTTTGACTTCATCAATGTGTAACGAAGATGCTTGTGATTCAAGAAAGTAAGTGGGAGCATAATAAAATTTCTAAAAATATTGTGTGCTTGACACATTGTTAATTGGAAATAAATTTCTTGACACGAATTAGGACTTCATTTGAAAATAGTTTTTCGATGAAGTGCTTGGGTTAAATAGCCTTTATATTAGGCATGATGATCTATGGAGATAGATTTGCCTAATGGGGCTGAGCAAAGATACATATTGACAAAATGCTAAAACCTTTTAGCATTAAAAACGTCAAGGAGTGATTCTTGCCGAAGTCACATGGAAAGAGTTTTTGCAAGACTCGGTGTCCTAAAACACTGATGAGCAAAATATATGATGGAGATTCCACACACTCTTGTGTTTGGATTAATCATGTATTCCATGGTATATAAAACAACCAGATATGTCCAATACTCCAAAGTTGTTGCGAGTATAGATACCAAAGTGATCAAAAGTACTGATCATGGGACAACAGTGAAAAAGGGTCATTGAGTACTATAGTAGTACTGATGACATGTTTTCTCGCAAGTGGAGATCATGAAGAGTTCGATGTAAAAGGTTACATCGAAGCAGTCTTCATCATTTCTCCATGCGATTTTCAATTTAAATTGAGGGTTTTGTGTAACACACAATATGGTGGCACAGTTAGTTGGAAATTGTTCCAAACAAGTTACTGTGGCGAATTCTATAACAGAGGCAAAGTATATTGCCGCTTTCGAAGCGACAAACAAGATGTTGAATCATATAGTTCATTCATGAACTTAGTATGGTTCCAAGATGGCTTTTTGTCAATGGGACACTACTACAAGTAGTTGCTCCATAACTAAGTCTGAGGAATCCAGGTTCGACCTGTGATTCGCATACATACCAAGCCAAGTCCACACAAAATATGAATTTTGTGAAAGCGTGAAAACACGAGGATATGCAAAGATACACACGGAGCTGAAGTCATAATATCCGTTGGACATTCAGGCTATACCACAAGCGAAGCATATTTACACCGGTGTGCCGCAGGTGTAAAGTGCATTAGCATTCACTAGATTATTGACTCTAGTGCAAGTGGGAGTCTGTAGGAGATATGCCCTAGAGGCAATAATAAATGTTATTGATTATCTCCCTGTTCATAATTAGGTTTATGTTTCATGCTATAACTGCTATGGTTCTCGAGTCTGCAAATAAAACGAGGCTCGGAGGAAGACTCATATGCACGTGTGGAATAATAAACGGTAAAATGTATTCCTAGTCAAGCCTCTATGACTAGCTCAAGTGTTGCATGATGGTTCTGTTTTCCTGATCATGGGCATGTCTATGCCAGCAACTTTGAGGGCACAATGTTAGAAGAACATTTGTGTTGAATCGACCCGATTGGTGTTATGCTATGAGTTACATTCGTCACAAATTAATGGTTAATAACACAAAGATGGTTAATGTTTGCATAATCCCTTAGACCATGAGAGTGTCGAGTTTCTTCATACTTGCTTCATGAACTTTGGGGTTTGTTAAATGTCATCCGTAAATGGGTGGCTATTACGGCGGCTTACGGGTTCATGGAAAAGTGTGTCAAGTAACTTGATAGCTCGAGATTGGGATTTGCTCCTCCAACGATGGAGAGATATCTCTGGGCCCTCTCGGTGTTACGGTATCCATCATCGTCTGGCCAGACACTTTGTGATTTGATCACGGGGATGCCGGAACACGGTAACGAGAAAAGAGAACAATACCGGTAACGAGGTAACTAGCATAGTGGACAATTTGTTGATCCACGGGAATGCCAACATGTCTCACCTCGGGTATTTGTAACATATCGTGAAGCAACAGGAATAGCACATGGCAACTGGAGGTTCACTCGAATATTTATTCGTGTGGGTATAGGGGTCAATATGGGTGTCCACGGCTCCGATGCTGATCATTGATTGGAAAGTGTTCCGGTCATGTCTATACTTCACCGAACCTATAGGGTCACACACTTAAGGGTCGTCTATCTGCTGAATACTAGACAAGGAGTCCGAGAGAAAGTCACTGGAAAAGTTTCAGAGACAACGGAAAAGTTCCGGAGAGAACACCGAAAAAGTTTCGGTAAAACCGAAAAGTTGTTTCGAATAAAACCATTGATCCAAAAAGGTTTCGGCAAGCACCGGGAATGTTTTGGAGGTTGCCAGATTGGTCTGGTAATTTCTGGAATTTTTCTGGAGAAAAAACCGAAAAAAAGTTTCGGAGCTGCCGAGTTGTTTACCGGGTAAACAAAGATGGTTTTAAATTAAACCGCCATACTGGAAATGTTCCAGAGCGCGTCTAGATAATTTTAGAGTGTGCCGGAAATGTTCTGGGACCTTCCGGAATTTTTCAGAAATAATAGTCGCGGAAAACATCTTGTCCCTGCGTGAGGGGACAAGATCCCACGGATCGTGGGGGCTGTTTTTGGGCTGTTTTTGGGGGCGCCCCCTTTAGGGGGCAGCCCCTTGTGGCTGGACAAAATGTTGGGGGGGCCCCCCATGGTGGGGGGCAGCCCCCACAAATGGTGGAAAGTATTGGGAGGAAGGTGGGGCCCCATGGGGGAACACCATGGACAAGGGAACATGTTTTCTCCATGTTTGGTGGGAACATGTTTTCCTTGTTTGGTGGGTGCATGTTTTGTGGGCTGAATTTCAGCCCCCCCTCACCCGTTCCACCACTATATAAGGAGGTGGAGAGGAGCTCTCCATCACCACTCCAACTCTCTCACACAAGCCATGCATGATCTGGCATTCTCTCTCCCTCCCACGAAATAGTTTCATAGTGCCGAAAGGCTGTCTGGGTTCCGGTGGAAACTAGTTCTGGACGGCGAAGCCCTGCCGGATAGATGACACCGTATGTGTGCAACTCTGCAGAGAGGTCGTAGTTTCGTCCTTTTGCCCGAGGGGCTGTTCGAGTGTCCTGTCGAATGGCTGTCTGAGTAACCGTCCGAGTTTCGAGGGTCCTCCCGAAGGGCTGTCCGTGACACCGTCCGAGGGACTGTCCGACCGCCTCCCGGAGGGCTGTCCGAGGGGCAGATGAGGGAGTACATCCTCGCGGTTGGGAGGTTGTAAATCCTAGCTGCGGGGATCTGCACCGACGATCGTCATCGACTCTACTTCCGCTGCGCTACGAGTCGGTAACGAAAATGATCAAACCTTGTATGCAGTCTCCATAGTGGTCCTGGGCTGGTGCGTAGGTCGGAATTTTTTTTGTTTTCTGCTGCGTTACCCGACACCAAGGGGGAACCCTGAGGAATCACCCTCGATGGAATCCGACTCGATGATATCATCAAGGTGAACGAAGGAGGAATCACCCTCGAGGTCCACACTTGAAGTGTTGCATGACGGCGTCGGTATCGGGGGTGGTGTAGGAGGAATCACCCTCGCTTACCACGACCGATTAACTAACCTACAAGGTTATCATCAGAAGTGCTGACGAGGTATCACCCTCGGCACCCGATAGTAACCCAGTAGTGTCGAGCAAGTTAAGGGGGAAGTGACATGCGGTGCCAGTGTCTGATCTTCGATCCCGTTGCTCGGGTCTTCTGAGAGTCCAGCTGGGCAGTCGGGACAAGTGGTCTCTGATAAGGCTCTACCCATCCTGTACTAAACAGTTTAGGATAGCAGGAAAGTATCAACAGCAGGTTACAAGTAAACAGGCTATGCAGCAGATATAGGACAACTGTAGCAGCAGTAACTTCTAATGCAAGCATAAGAGAGAAGAGAGTGGGTGATATCGGAATGCTCAAAATGGGGGTGCTTGCCTGTCTGCTCGATGGCAAGGGCAGGGTCGTCGGGGACGTAGTCATACTCCGGAGCGGCGTCTGCCTCAGGAGCTACGTCGATGTCGGGGTCTACCGAGAGAGAAGAGGGGGAGGAAACAAGTAAATACAATGCAATCAAATGCAACACGGTGCGTGCTATGCTATGATGCAGTGCAGAGTTGACTAAATATGCATCTAAGTCATTTTGGTTATCTTTAGGATTAACCGGGGATTTATTAATCGGCATGTGTGCACTATTCATCTACCGGATTCGGGCTCGGAGTTATGAGTTCTCCTACGTAGGAGGTTCCGACAGGAAAACAGACGGCATGATCAGACTCGTCTCGTCGTTCTGAGCAACTTTCATGTTTTAACTTTTTCGATCTGAGCTACGGTTTAAGAGTTACGAATTTTCAAAGATTAAATGATTTTCTGGATTTATTTTTATTAACAGAAAAGGAAATTATGACGTCAGCATGAGGTAATGCTGACATCAGCAAGTCAACAGGTCGGCTGACCAGTCAAACCTGACATGTGGGTCCAGTGGGACCCACATGTCAGCCTCTGTTAGACTAACAATGAATTAATTAAACTAACAGGGTTAATTAGGGGGTGGACCCCACATGTCAGTGAGTCATTAGTATTATTAATTGATTTTCGTTTATTTAAAAATGTTTTATAAAACTAATTATGGTGGGGCCCGCTTGTCAGTGACTGGGATTGCCCAGTCAGCACAGTTGACTGGGTCAACCCAGTCAACTGGGGCCCGTGGGGCCCTCTGTCAGTCACACGGGAGGCTGTCACGTCAGCACCAGGTCAGCGCCGCCGGAGTTTCGCCACTGGCGACCAATTTAGCGGCGGCGTGGCTCCGGAGGGGGTCGGATTTCGCCTACGCTGGGTCAAATCGCGCGCAGTTGGGTTCTTTCGAACGGGCGTTCAACGCCGCGTCCAACCGTGGCGGTGGCGTCGCCGGAGAAGCCCTACTGCGACGGCGGCGATGAACGCAGCGGACGCCGGAGTTCGGGCGATGATGGGATTGGAGCTAGAGGGCACGGGGAGACATTTACGCGTGCTTGTTGGACTCGCACGAGCTCCGGGAGCTCGACGCTGGGCTCGGACGAGCATGACAGTGACTGTGGTCACGGCGGTGAGATGCTCGGCGGCGGCGAGCTTACGGCATCGATGGCAACTAGCTACAGGCGACGATGGACAGCGTAAGGCGACGGACAAGGAGATGGGAGCTCACCGAGCGGCTACGAAAAGCCCTTGGTAGCTTAGGAGCAGCAGAGCGGCGGGGCTCGTCGGAGAGGCGTCGGCGACCCGAGGAAGAAGACAACAACGTATGCGAGGATCGGCGGCTCCCAGCTCCGATTCGCGGACGCAGGCGACGTGGTCGAGCGCGGCGCTCCTCCCAGGCACGGTGGCGGCCCGCGGGGACGCCGGTGGCCGTGGAAACGACGGAGCTGCGGCGGTGATGGCGTTCGGCCAGAGAGGGGAAAGGGAGAGCGAGCGCTGGGGAGAGGGAGAGAAGTGGCGGAGGAGGCCAGGGGGGAAGGATGGGCTCGGTCTTATCCCCTCCACTGCCCTGTAGCGTCGGTGGCGTCGGCGTGTCGCCGCGCGAGCGGCGCGCGAGCGCTCGGCCATGGAGGAGACGACACGCGAGGGAGAGAGAAGGTAATGGGCCTGGTGGGCTGGTCCAGGGGCACTATGCACTTAGGCCCAATGCACAGTGCCTCGTTTTATTTTTCTTATTTCTGCTTTCTATTTTCTTTATTTATTTTCTGTTTTGTATTAGTTAGGGCTCTTTTGCATTTTTGTAAGGTATGAGGGTTGTCCCCAATATTACAATGCAATATTCCCTTCCACCAAAAATTGGTTTGGGCATAGTTAGATTTCATTTGAATTTAATATAATTTTAAATGGATTAAAAATGGGTGTTTTGGTACTGTTTCATGTGGTTGGAGTCACTTAACTAATCCAAGTATCATTGGTCATATCTTTATGAGAGCTTCTGGAATATTTGCTAATTAGTGAACATTTTTCCAAAGGTGTTTGAGCAAATTTATTTTGCACTTTTGTATTTGAGATAATTTCTAGTATAGAGTTTGAATTGCTTTGGTTAACCACTATGTTTAAGCACTGCAAATGATATGACTTAGCATTATTAGCAGTTGATCACAGTGGTAGTTACACAGGGGTGTTACAGCAGTTAGGATAATATCTGGCCTTGAGAACTCTAGCACTGAGTGTAGTTGGTTCGTGCAAAAGTCTCCAAGCTTGGCGCGCAAGCGACGCCAAATTAAATAGCTCGATGTCACGAAATCCGAGCCCTCCCATGAATTTTGGCTTCGTCATAGTGTTCCAGGATACCCAAGCCGTCTTCCTTTCACCCTTCTTGCTTCCCCACCAAAATTTGCGGATTAGGCCATTAATATGTTCACAAAGACCTCTCGGTAGCTTGAAATAGGCCATAGAATATGTGGGTATAGATTGAACGACGGACTTGATCAAAACTTCCTTACCACCAGCTGATAAACACTTCTCCATCCATCCTTGCACACGTTTCCAAATTCTGTCTTTCAAGTACTTGAAGCAGCCTTCTTTTGATTTTCCCACGTCAAAAGGTAGGCCCAAGTATTTTTCGGTAAGCGCTTCATTCTGTACCTGCAGGACATTTTTTATTTCATTGCGAGTATTCTCATTCACTCCATTGCTAAAGAAAACAGAGGACTTGTTAGCATTGATCCTTTGTCCAGACGCATCACAATATTTCCTCAGAAGATCTTGGACTCGGGTGGCACCCTCAACGGTGGCCTCAAAGAAAAGGAGGCTATCATCAGCAAATAGCAGGTGGTTCACTGGAGGTGCTGAAGTTGCCACGGTCACACCCCGGATGCCATCTTGTGCTTTAAGCAAGCACGATAGTCCCTCTGCCGCCAGTAAAAATAAGTACGGAGAAATCGGGTCCCCCTGCCTCAACCCTCTGGAGGGTTTAAAAGGTGTAGGGGAATGCAGCAGAAAACAAAAATTTTCCGCCCTACGCACCAGCCCAGGACCACTATGGAGACTGCATACAAGGTTTGATCATTTTCGTTACCGACTCATAGCACAGCGGAAGTAGAGTCGATGACGATCGTCGGTGCAGATCCCCGCAGCTAGGATTTACACCTCCCAACCGCGAGGATGTATACCCTCATCCGCCACCCGGACAGCCCTCCGGGAGGCGGTCGGATAGTTCCCCGGACGGTGTCGCGGACAGCCCTTCGGGAGGACTCACAGAACTCGAACCGTCACTTGGACAGCCCTTCGGGAGGCACTCACGAACAGCCCCACGGGCACTAAGATCGAAACTACGACCTCTCTACAGAGTTGCACACATACGGTGTCATCTATCCGGCAGGGCTTCGCCGTCCAGAACTAGTTCCCACCGGAACCCAGACAGCCTTTCGGCTCTACGAAACTCTTTTCGTGGGAGGGAGAGAGAAGCCAGATAATTGCATGGCATGAGTATGAGAGCAAGGGGATGAAGGAGATGGCAGCCCCAACTCCTCCTTTTATAGGCCAAGGCAAGGGGTGGGGTGGGATGTTGAAATACCAAAATACCCAAGCTTCATGTCACACATGAAAGGGCATAATGGTAACACAAGGGGGGCACCAAGGGGACACCACCATGGCAGCCCTTGGGCCGGCCCACACCTTGTCTCCCCCCATGGGGGGCCCCCCCAACAAGCCACCAACATGTCTCCATGAAACATGCATGCTCCCTAGACAAAAAGCCACCAAACATGCAACCCCCGATTCGTGGGATCTTGTCCCCTCGCGCTGGGACAAGATGTTTTCCGCGAAACATTTTTCTGAAAAATTCCAGAAGGTCCCAGAACATTTCTGGCACCCTCTAAAATTATTCTGGGCATGATCCGAAATATTTTCGGTGCGGTGGTTTTTATCAGCGGAAAGCATCAACAGCGGTTACGGCAGTTTCGGAACATTTCCGGTTTTTTCTCTCTGAAAATTCCCAGAAGTTCCCAGACCAATTCTGACATCCTCTGAAAATTTCCATGCGATGCCGAAACCCTATTTGACCTAATAATATATTCCGAAACACCTTTTCGGTTTTACCGAAACTCTTTCGGTGTTCTCTCTCTCCGGAACTCTTCCGTTGTCTCCGAAACATTTTCGGTGACTTTCTCTCAGACTCTCTGTCTAGTATTCAGCAGATAGATGACCCTTAAGCGTGTGACCCGATAGGTTTGGTGAAGTATAGACATGACCGGAACACTTTCCGATCAATGATCAACATCGGAGCCGTGGACACCCATATTGACCCCTATACCCACACGAATGAATATTCGAGTGAACCTCCAGTTGCCGTGTGCTATTCCTGTTGCTTCGCGATATGTTACAAATACCCGAGGTGAGACATGTTGGCATTCCCGTGGATCAACAACTTGTCCATTAAGCCAGTTACCTCATTACCGGTATTGTTCTCTTTTCTCGTTACCGTGTTCCGGCATCCCCGTGATCAAATCACAAAGCGTCTGGCCAGACGATGATGGATACCGTAACACCGAGAGGGCCCAGAGATATCTCTCCATCGTCGGAGGAGCAAATCCCAATCTTGAGCTATCAAGTTACTTGACATACTTTTCCATGAACCCGTAAGCCGCCGTAATAGCCACCCATTTACGGATGACGTTTAACAAACACCAAAGTTCATGAAGCAAGCATGAAGAAACTCGACACTCTCATGGTCTAAGGAATCATGCAAACGTTAACTATCTCTGTGTTATTAACCATTAACTCATGACGAATGTATCTCATAGCATAACATCAATTCGGGTCGATTCAACACAAATGTTCTTCTAACATTGTGCCCTCAAAGTTGCTGGCATAGACATGCCCATGATCAGGAAAACAGGACCATCATGCAACACTTGAGCTAGTCTTAGAGGCTAGACTTAGGAATACATTTTTCCGTTTATTATTCCACACGTGCATATGAGTCTTCCTCCAAGCCTCGTGGTTATTGTAGACTCGAGAACCATAGCAGTTATAGCATGGAACATAAACCTAATTATGAGCATGGAGATAAATAATAACATTTATTATTGCCTCTAGGGCATATCTCCTACAAAAGGATCCATACTACCACCATTGAAAAGGACTGAAAAGGAGACAGATGACACACATCTCATGACTGTCTCTGTAAACCGAGGGCTAATACCCATCTTGAGCATAACTGCCTTCAAATAACTCGACTCTAATCTGTCATAAGCTTTCATCATATCAAGCTTTAGTGCACAAAAACGATTTCCCTTGACCCTCCTGGTTTTCATATAATGCAAGCATTCATAGGGTGTGATGAGATTGTCCGTGATGAGACGTCCACGAAGGAAAGCTGATTGCTCTTCAGAAATAACCTCGGGGAGAATAATTTTCAGCCTGTTTGTTAAGACCTTTGAAGCGATCTTGTAAATCACATTGCAAAGGCTAATAGGCCGAAATTGTCCTAAATTTGTTGGACTAGAGATCTTGGGAATCAAGACGATGAACGTACTATTTATCTCCTCTGGAGAGTCCTTTCCTTCAAGCACTCTGATGATCAAACCTGTCACTTCTTCACCACATAAATCCCAATGACGTTGAAAAAAATGCGCTGGGAATCCATCAGGACCGGGCGCCTTTGTTGGGAACATCTGAAATAAAGCTTCTTTTACCTCTTCTTTTGTGTAAGTGGCGTTCAGGCGGACGTTTAAATCACCACTTACACTAGACGGGATGTGTGACAACACCTCTTCCATCCCTATAGTTCCTTCGGACGTATATAAGTTTGAGTAAAATTCTTGAGCCATATCAGCAAGCTCCCTCGGATCTGAGCTCACCGTCCCATCTGTCCGTTCAAGTTTAGAGATGCGATTCTTTGACCTACGAGCGTTGGCCTTCCTCTGAAAGAACTGCATGTTGCTGTCACCTTCAGACAACCATTGAATGCGTGATCGCTGTCTTAGCATAACCTCCTCCCTATAACATAGCTCAATCAGCCTGTCCTCCACCTTTTTCTCTTCGGCTCCGCGCCCTACCCTCATTGGCTCGGCCCTGAGCTCTGCTAATCTCCGACGTAGCAGCCTTAGTTCACACCATACCGAAGCAAAAGTGTGTTTCCCCCAATGGGACAGTGAGGCAGCCACGCTTTCAAGTTTTCGAGCTAATTCCTCCACTGACGCCGCTGGCTGATCTATATTCCAAGCTTCCTCGACCACGTCCCGGAATCTGCCATCAGCCTCCCACATGCACTCGTACCGAAAGGGTTTCTTCAGAGCAATCCGTATGTTATTTGCTTCCAGCTCATTCATCAAGAGAATTGGGCTATGATCTGATTTCGCCGCAGTTAGGTGCTCAACCGTGGCAAACGGAAACATATTAGACTAGCTAGAACTTGCTAACGCTCGGTCTAGACGAACTCTGCAGTAGTGGCCGCCGGCTACTTTTTTCTCCCACGTCCAGTCTAGTCCCTTGTATCCTAGATCAGCCAGCTCGCACACATCGACAGCTTCTCTGAAACCAGCGATTTGGGAGCTGTCTCTGGGATTCGTTCCCATTTGCTCTTCGGGTAGGAGAATCTCGTTGAAGTCCCCAATACAAACCCAAGGAAGTGTGCTTTCCCCACGCAGAAACTTCATCGTGTCCCAAGTTTTATACCGCAAGTTCCTTGTGGCCTCTCCATAAAAGCATGAAAGGCACCAGGGATCTCTTCCCTGTTCAACAATCACTGAATCAATGTGATATTGCGAAAAATTCTTTATTTCAAGATTTAAGCCATGTTTCCAGAAAATACATAGGCCGCCACTGCGGCCACTACTAGCAACTGCAAATCTTCCCGCAAAACCTAAAGTAGCCGCCAAACCTTCCACTCGATCTTTAGCAAGCTGAGTTTCAACTAGACATAGGACCGACGGCGCACATGCCTCCACGAGATCGCGGAGCTCACGAACCGTCGCCGGATTGCCAATCCCGAGGCAGTCCCAACAGAGTGTTTCATTGCTCCTGGCGACCCTCCGAACTGGAGGACGCCAATACCATCGGATCGCTTGCGCTTGCGCTTGCAAGCTCTTCCCCTTGCTTCCTTCTTTTGACCACCGGAACCCTCCCCGGCGTTGTAGAGCCTTCCTGTGCACAAATCTGATAACCAAAGCCTGATGGAGCTTCGTCGAGTGGGTTGTGGCCCGCCGAAGGCTGGAGCAAAAAAATATTAATATATAGGCGTGATGCCCAGCCGGCCAGCCCACCAGTAGTGCAGCCCAGGACACCGCCGATAGAGCCGCACGCATGAGCCTCGCAAACAGACAGTCGTTCCTCGAAAAAAAAAGAGCAGCGGAGGTGCTCAGGATCAGCCGCCGACGGCCGCCTCATTGTGCAGCTGCGGCTGCGCCGGCCGCCGGCCACCCATGCACATCGGTGCCTCCCTCCGGCATAATTGAAGTTGAGGAAGATCAAATGGTATGTCTTATTTTTGTTTGGAGTAGTATATATAGATGGTCATGTGTCATGGCTTATTTTGGTTTGTAGTAGTGTATAGATGGTCAAATGTCATGGCTGATTTTTGTTTGGAGTCGTATATATATGCATCTGCTCATCTTGTAATCAATTAGAACAGAAGATATTGAGTAGTGACCAATATCTAATGAAATAGTATATATGGTTCAGAACTTGAAATATTTGGTGCTCTCTTGCCCGTCCAACTTTTCTAATGTAGCTCCGCCACTGTTTGACAGTCTTGTTCATACCATTTACCTAAAAAATAGACGGGTTAATCTTCAACCGTGTCGCACCCTACTTATGCATTATAGTTCCTTTTTCAGCTTAATTTGATAGGAAATTATTTACAATTGGAATGACCGAATTGTTATGTATCAAAAAAATATAACTCCCAACTTTGCAGATTTTATTGCATAACTATCCACATTCCACCATGGCCCAACAATTGTTTTTTTTTCATGTATAGGGCCGTTGAAATGTATACCATCCTTTTCTGGCTAGATGGGCTATACACGAAAGCTAAAAAGGTGAGGGGCAGTTGTGCGACCGAGATGATGATAATTCTGCAAAGTTGGAGTATTGATGTGTAATCAAACTACATATTTTGAGCAACTGTAGGGTCTCCTCTTGGAAATCGCACGCAAAAAAATCGACAAATATTGATCTACCATCAATGTTGGTGGAGACGATACATCCTAAAGACTTCTCTTAGATGAGATGCTCATCACAAATATAACAAGTTCCAGCGTAGGATAATCAAGGACAAGCCAAGATGTAACCTACCACTAACCATGACTTCACGCACCTATTATTTTATGTAATTAACGATGTACCATGAAGGTGACTGCCATAAATGTAAAATGCATTGTTGGCACCAAAATTACTACTATACGGGGTGACGTGTTGTGCATATACAATTCTGTAACTTGTCTTTCTTGGGACACAACGACCAACTAGTACAAGATCCACACATTTTTTTACAAGCTACCATGGCGATTGGCGCCCACTTGTCATTTGTTATAAGTTATCTTTGGGTAATTTCATAGGGGCAAGCTGTTCAGAGCTGGTTTCTCAGTATAAAACACTGATGTAACCACATGTAGGGATAATTTGATGAGATCAACTGTAGGCGACAGCTAGCGAGTAATAATATGAATCTTTTTCTGTTTGCAAAATAGTAATAATATGAACCTAACATGCCAATGTGTTGACTTATAATTAGCCAGGATATACTTCCTTTGTATCTTTAGGTTGTGGTCTGTCATATTTTACCATATCCTCCATCTTGTCATTGTGCTGATACCAACTTGTTGTGGTTTGTGTTTTCTATGCAACTAACACACAGCTTGCTCTTATTTATGCTAATCGGTTTACATAAAGTAGACAGACTTCATAAAAAGATACCAAGTCGTGATACCACAGCCCATTTCTTAGGGCATCTCCAACGCGGACCCCTAAAACGGGCACTGTATTTGTCCACGGATGCGTACCGACGCGTTCACGGACAGTGATATGGGAGCCGGCCACCCAACCGTGCCCGCATCCATTTCAAAACAAAGTTGAACAAACTGGACGAATTTCATCAAACAAGACGGAATTCACTAAAGTTCGGACATAATTCACATAAAACGGATGATATTTCATACGTTTAACTTAAAAAACTAAACCTAGACTATCTTGTAGCGGACGGTGACCTCGTACGCGTGGCCGGCCTGGCCAGCGGCACCGTCGTCGTCGTCGGAGTAGTCCTTCCAGCGGTGGAAGGGCGAGGGGGCGCGGCGTCCGATTTGGGCGACCGGTCACGGGCACAGGCCTCATCGAGGTCAGAGTCCGCGCGGACCCAGGCCAGTGTCTTGTCAGACTTGGCGAACGCTGAGCGGCGCGCCGCGTTGCGCCGCTCCCTCCACGCTGCCTACCTCGCCGCCATGTCCTCCACCGTGACGACGCTCCTCGACAACGAGGAGCCACCGCCACCGGGGCCACCGAGGTAGTGGAGGAGGCGCCCGCACGCCTTCGCGATCACCGGCGGCACCACCTCTTCCTTAACGGCTTGCCGCGCCAGTCGTGGCGCGGCCGGGACGCTGGCTCCTCCTTCACGCGGTGTCCGATTTGGGCGCCGCGGCTGGGGACGGCAGCTGCGGCTTGATGCGTCGGAGAGGCGGTGAGGATGACTCCTCCTTCACGTGGGCTGGCGGCGGCGATGCGGCGCCGAACCACGGTCCCGTAGCGACCGCTCCGTCAGGAGCTCAATTTGGCGCACGAACTCATCGTCCGTGACAGCCACCTACGCATACAAGCACGGATGCTGCGGCGGCTCCTGCGGCGGGTGCTGCTATAGCGGCTATTCCTTCTTGTTGCCGGAGGAGATGACAATCTCCTCCTTCTCGGAGGAGCCGGCGGCCGTGGAGGTCAAGGGCCCTGGAGAGCGACACCGTCGGCGCCACGATCCGGAGACGCCGCCGCCTGCCGGCGCGGAGAAGCACGATTTGGGCATGGTGTGGAGAAGGTGGGCTCACCGGCGCTAGAGCGGAGAGGAGAGAAGAGGAGCGGAGAGGGTGGGAGCGGAGAGGATCGGAGAGTAGTGCGGTGTGGACGGCGCCGGAGTCCTGCTTAAATAGGCGCGGACAGGTGAAGTGACGGGAAGCCGGCTTCAATGCGGTGCAGCAGCCGGAGTAGGCTTCTCGGTCGCCGCATCGGCATTGAAGCGGTGCCGCCCGCTCGTCTGGTCGCATCGATCTGACCGGCATCAATGCCGTGGAGTCACGTCCGCTCTAGAGTAGCGCTGACCGGCATGAATGCGCGGCAACTGCTTCACGCGGGAGAGGACGCGGGCACGGGAGAGGGTTTTGGGTGGGACCGGGTGTCGGACGCGTGCATGGCAGCGGTCCGGACGCCCGGAAAGCCCCCCTAGTTTCCATCCGGTTTGCCGGAAAACGAACGTCCGGACCGCTCCGCGGACCGATGGGCTACCGCGGTGGATGACAAAATGCGTCCGGACCGCTCGGTCCGGACGGATGCGGGCGGTTTCAGGGTCTGCATTGGAGATGCCCTTAGGTTGTTCTTTTTGCCATTTTATACCCATTAAATAACTATAACCAAACTTAACTCAGTGGAGTAGCCTGTGCTCATGTCCAATTGTCATTTTGTATTCTGAGACCAACTACTGCAATTTCATATAGTACAATACAACTTGCAGCCCTTGAAGACATAACCAACAAGTGGCTCATTTCGTTTGTTGGTCGAGATATATCAGTCTACCCACTTGTCTCGAACCGTCCAAGATCGCCTTTGCAGAGTAAGATTAATATAGTAAAAACACACACACACACACAGGTGGAGTACAACACGTAGTGACGATAACTTATATTTTACATTGTAATTATGCATGATTAAGGAGAGTGCCATAACTAATATCGATACTCAACTGTTGTGACGTGTGTATATGAGACAAAACTACTGGTAGGATTTCACCTCAAAAAAATTTAAAAAACTAGTGGTAGGAATTATGTCATGATCCAGATGGATCCACGAGTTGCAACTTCCACCTTTTTTTTAGCTAAGGCACCTCTCTTCTTGCTTGCGTTATATTGTTGCGTGCATCAGTGGTTGTGGAGACCGAAGGCACCTTATAGTGGAAAAGAAAAACATAATATGGCACGCATATTGTAGCTAGCTAGTTTAGCTCTCATGCATCAAATCGACCGATCAAGTTGCTTCACTTGATCAAGTATAGCTAGCTAGATGAAATAAATTTTTAGCATGCATGCGTGCAGTATATGCGTACGCCCATTTCAATTAATCAACAACATAATACTATTACGGCGCTGTGGTCGATCTGTCCGTCCGTCGATTCCATAGATATACACAAAGAAAAGGAAACAAATAAGAAATGTCTGAAACGGACAAAAAAAGCTAAAAAAATCAAAAAGTAATAGTAAAGTAATCAATTTTGAAAAGACAAAAGAATTAATAACACAAAAAGAAGCAGAGCATCTCGTCACAGTCAACCCAGACGCCCTTGAGATTCCCATCGTCCTTATGCTGCTGTCAAAAATCCGACAATCATAGTAGAAGCGGTAGCGCCACCGAGCTTCCCGTCCTGTCGAGGCGGGAGCTCGTATGTGCACGTCGACATGTATGGAATCCAACATGTCGACAAGGAGCCGGCGGTGCAGCTCTTTTTTTTTTTCGAAAATGATCAGATCTACTATAAACATTCACCGAAAGTACAAAACACTTTAAACATAATAAAAATTACATCGAGGTCCATGGTCCATCGAACGATCACTGCCGCCGCCAGAACGAGCCGTCGACGAGCCACTGTCGCCACTCCCATACCGGAGCCGGCCTGACCTTGTCTATGACAACCGGAAAGTCTTCATGCACGTGCCTGTAAGGACCAGCGCCCCGGAGCCACAGTCGTCGCCGTTGAATCCTTGAATCGATCTGAAGAACCTGACACCAAATATCGCCGTTGCGTACGCACGACGAGAAACCCTAAACTCGCCGCCACAAGGAGCTGGCAGGAAACTACGCCGGAGCTCCGTCTAATCCGTCCCAACGGTCGAACTTGAGGAGGATCGGAGCCCGGAAGACTGACTCGAAAAAGAAGAGCCGCCATCCGTCCAAACGCCGCCCCTGGGAGGACTAAAACCCTAACTATCTACTAGCCGGATCCGAGGCACCAGAAATCCCTTCCCGGCACCGGCCGCCGAAGCGGTGGGCTGAGGGGTAGCGAATCCACGGACTCGCCGGTGAATATCGAGGGGAGGAAGGCTTTTCCTAGTCGGCTTGCGAAAGGGGAAAGAAAAGCTCTTCGTGGCGGCGGTGCAGCTCGAAGGTGTCCAACTCTGCGTGTGCATGGTCAGCCGTGTCATCCGGAAGGAGGTCCATGCAGAGCGTCCCGGTCGTCATGCAGAGCGTCGTCCTCATGTGTCCTATCAATTTTTGACCAATTTTAAATTGTGTTTTTTCATGGAGTGTTATATAGTGATCCCATGCCGGCCGTGTAAATAATCTATTACCTCCATCTCAAATTACTTGTCATAAATTTATCTAGATACGGATGTATCTAACACTAAAACGTGTATAGATATATCCGTATCTAGACACAAATCTAAGACAAGTATCTAGATATATCCGTATGTAGACACAAATCTAAGACAAGTAATTGGGGACGGAGGGAATATGTGTTAACGGTGGAGTGCAGCCATTGACATCACTGAAAACCACTACGCCGAGCGAGTCTGCTGCACCCCTCCCTATGGTGAACGGGGTGGAGACTGTGTTGCCGGCAACCACAGAAGATGGAGGCGCGCCTGCTGCCGTGATGGACCTGAGCTTGGGTACGGCTGTATCCACCAAGACGGCCACAGAGTTAGGGTCGGAGGAAAACAAGGCCAATAGCAGAAAGAGATATATCAACCAGTTCAAGGACAGGAAAAACTCAGCGGAGGGGGACTCGGTCCTAGGCAAGAGGGCTACCTGCAATGTTCCTGTAACTAAAGTAGGGCTAGACAGTGAGCTAGACGAGTGCAGCGACATGTATAAGAAACAGAAGGGTGCTGAGAGAGAGGAGGAGGAGGGGCCCAAGGGTGAGCGAGGCGGTCAGGAAGCTACCGGTGTTGGGGCTACCGGGGAACTGACGGACACAAGTGATAGCGTCCGTCAGGAGGAATGACGATCCTCTGCTGGAACTGCCGGGGTTCGGGCCACCCCGGGACAGTTCGTGAGCTTGTGTGCCTAGTGCACACTTACCGCCCCACTGTCGTGTTCATCTCAGAGACGCGGCAGTGCGAAGAGAGCGTGAAGAGAATAAGAGAAAGAATAGGCCTCAAACACTGTATCACCCATGATGGGAAAGGCAAAGGTGCCGGCATCGCCCTATTTTGGGACGATAGCATTGAAATAAATTTGCTCTCTTATGGACCGCAGTATATTGATGTTCATGTGCGCAATGATCCCAATAGCCCTCTGTGGCGTGGCGCTTTTGTTTATGGGGAACCAAAAGCACACAAGAGACACCACATGTGGAACTTGCTAAAAAGGATTAAACCTAGATCTGCTGAACCGTGGTTGATGATTGGAGACTTCAACGAAACTATGTGGCAAGGAGAGCATCATTCGGTGGCAAAATGTCCTGAACGTAATATGAGTAACTTCAGAGAGGTTTTGGGATGGTGTGATTTGCATGATCTGGGATTTAGAGGCCTAGAATGGACTTTTGATAACAAACAAAGTTGGAGGAAGAAGGTGAGAGCAAGACTGGACAGAGGGGTGGCATCACCGTCCTGGAGTGACAGGTTTCCTCAAGCTCAGGTCCAACACATCATCACTTCGAGATCAGACCACTTCCCATTGCTACTCACTCTTGAGGAAGATCAGTCAGTGAACAAGAGGAAAAGTTTCAGATACGAGATGATGTGGGAAAGGGTACAGTCCTTGGAACCTACTATTCGGGGAGCTTGGGGCAGTGAGGGAGCAGCTAGCAGCTTGGCCGACGTTGCAGATAAGCTAAACAATGTCCAGAGCGTGCTAACGAAATGGGCTAGGAAGGATTTTGGATCGTGACTGCAAGCATTAAGAAAAAGAGGCTCCGGCTGAAGGAACTAATGGAGCATCCGAGTCGTGGTGGCAGCGAAGAGCAGATAAAGAAAATGGCCGAGGAGCTGGATGAGAATCTAGTAAGAGAGGAAGTTATGTGGCGTCAACGTTCGTGGGCCACATGGATCAGAGAAGGGGATCAGAACACAAGGTATTTCCATCGGAGAGCAACCTGGAGGAAGAAAAAGAATATGATAAAAAGTTAAAGAATAGTGCTGGAGGTTGGGTAGAGAAGAAGGAGGAACTAAACACTTTGGCCCCTGATTTCTTTAGGGAGCTGTACACGAAGGAGGAGGGTGTGGCGCCTTTTGAACTAATTGACATCCTACAACATACAGTAACAGAGGAGATGAACAGTGCCTGATTAAAGATTTCATGGAGAAGGAAATAAGCGATGCCCTCTTCCAGATTGGCCCTCTTAAAGCACCAGGACCGGATGGATTTCCAACCCGTTTTTTCCAACGAAGCTGGGAGACCATGAAGAATGATGTGGTTGCTGCTGTGCAATTTTTTTTTAGTAGTGGGATCATGCCTGAAGGAATAAATGATACGTCCATTGTTTTGATACCCAAAGGAAAGAACCCACAGAGTTTAAAAGATTTTCGCCTCATAAGTCTGTGCAATGTCATCTATAAGGTAATATCCAAATGTTTGGTTAATCGTTTGAGTCCTATGTTGGACGAGTTGATTTCAGAGACACAAAGTGCTTTCATCCCAGGGAGGATGATCACGGATAACGCCATCATAGCATTTGAATGTTTTCATAAGATTCAGCATAGTAAGAATCCCCATAATACGCATTGTGCGTACAAGCTGGACCTTGCCAAAGCATAGGACAGAGTCGACTGGGATTTCCTTGAGCGTGCTATGGAGAAGATGGGTTTTCATATGCTCGGGATCAGTTGGATAATGAAATGTGTTAAATCTGTCCGTTTTCAGTAAAAATGAACGGGAAAGTGTTGGAGCCGTTCTTTCCCTCTAGAGGTCTCAGATAAGGGGATCCCCTCAGCCCTTATTTGTTCCTTTTTGTTGCAGATGGGCTTGCTAGAATATTTAACAAAGAGGTCCAGGGAGGAAGTATTTCTCCAGTGAAGGTGGCCCGGAATAGTCCTGAAATTTCAAATCTACTGTTTGCTCATGATAGCTTGGTCTTCTTCAAGGCTTCTTGCGAACAAGCTCTAGCCGTCAAGAATGCTCTCAACTTATTCTAGAGATGCACGTGACAGTTGCTAAGCAGTAGCAAATGCTCTATCCTTTTTAGTGAACACTGCCCAAGCACGTTACAAGATGAGATCAAGGATATCCTTGCATGTGAAACATCTACGTTCGAGAGTAGGTACCTAGGACTGGCAACACCGGAAGGAAGAATGAAAGATGAGAATTTCCAACCCATCTTTGATAGGTTTTTGAAGAGATGCAATGATTGGGTGGGGAGGCACATGTCTTTTGCCACAAAGGAGGTGCATGTTAAATCAATAGTCCAAGCACTACCAACCTTTGCCATGGGAGTGTTTAAGTTCTCTGTGGGCTTTTCTGAGAAGTATGAGCGCCTAATCAGAGAGTTTTGGTGGGGAGAGAACGAAGGGCAAAGACAAGGTTGGCGTCTTATCCAAAAACCGAACAGCTTGTGCGCGAGAGTTCTAAAATCTAAGTACTACCCAAAGGGCGATCTTCTGGACACGGTGTTCACCTCGGACGCTTCTCAAGTATGGAGGGGGATAGAGCATGGCCTTGAGCTTTTGAAAAAAGGCCTAATTTGGAGAGTAGGCAATGGAAAGAAAATTCAGATTCAAAGGGACCAATGGGTCCCTAGAAAGAGTGGCCTAAAGATCACGGTGTTTAAGAGGAGATCACGGATTAGATGGATGAACCAGCTCATGAAGGCCGGAAGCAAAGAATGGGACGAGCCCCTCATCCATCAACTCTTCCATAAATATGATGCAGATGAAATTTGTAAGATCAAAATTCCGAGGAGCGAGGTTGATGATTGTGTAGCATGGCATGAAGAAAAATCGGTCATTTTCTCAGTCCGGAGTGCGTACAAACTTGGCGCAAATCTGAAGCAGCGAATCAGCATGAAGGCTTGTAGCTCGTCAAATGATGCGGACAACAGAAACATATGGGATTTTATTTGGAAAACAAAAGTCCGGGAAAAAGTAAGAATATTGGCATGGAGGGTGGCCAGAAAAACTGTCCCCACAAAAGAAAATAAGTGGAAGAGAACCCTCGAGCTGGATAATATCTGTAATATCTGTGGGAGAGAAACGGAGGATGAATATCATGCGGTAATAAAATGTACCAAGGCCCGTGCGCTTCGAGATGAGCTAAGGATAAAATGGGAGTTACCCAATGAAGATCAGTTTCAGTGTACATGTGTGGATTGGCTTCAGAACCTGCTGTGTAAGTGCGATGCAGAAGCTAGGAGGAAAATCCTGTTACTAATATGGCGTGCTTGGTGGCTCAGGGATGACTGTATCCATGCAGAGGGCAAAGCAACAATTGGCCAATCTGCCCAGTTCCTATATAAATATGCGGAAGAAACTAGAGTGGGTGGAGTGGAACTCACAGAATGCGAGACGGACCACCTTCTGGTCGGAGGGCAGGACCTGTCGGGAGACAGGCGACGCGCTGAGATTAAAAAAGGGAAGCAGGTAGTGGCTGGGAGTCTGAAGAGTTACCAACCGGACACGACAATTGATGTATGCCATGCAGGCCAATCAGATCCACCAAAGAATGGGACATTGTGTGCAGCTGAAGTGAGCAAATGGATTCCGCCTCCGGAGGGTATCTGGAAAGTAAATACTGATGCAGACTTGTAATAGCCCGGAAGAAGCTGAAATCTCTGCTACCCTACATGGGTTGTCAGTCCTAAGCAAAATATTACAGGGGCCCAGTCTGTGTCGAATCGGATTGTGCGCAAGCCGTTGCAATCCTGAACAAACAATGCGAGTAATCAGTCTGCCTTATTCCCCCCTGGTCGCGGACGTGTGGCACAAAAAATCTCTGTTCAGAGAGGTGCAGTTTATAGCCACGAGGAGATCCGGCAACAGGATGGCGCATGAGCTTGCTGCTCTGGCCAGGAAACAAGGAGATTTTCTGTCTATAGGATATGTTCCTCAAAACTTAAGAAGTATCCTCATGGAGGATTGTAATAGCTCTCTCCTTGTAATGTAATTTGTGGCTGGGTTGTTACTCAAAAAAATAAATAAATTATGGAGCAACTTGCAAGTTACCTTGACGTGAACACGTGAACTAGCGAGTAGCAATCATTGATCTTGTCTCTTGGTCTTATCTGTCTAACTAAATAAAAAAAGCCAAAAAAGAAAGATGCTTTTCACGACCTGAATATGCAACTCTGACGATTAAGGTCAAGTGCATGTGGGGCCTACCATTCTTCCTCCTTTCAAGAACACTTGTCTATATATACACAGTTTTTTTTTTTTTGCGGGTAGTCTATATATAGACAGTTGCACACACATGGCTTGCACACGGACACACACCCCTCGCACATATGTATTGATGGTACAAGTACAACACGCAAATTTAAAGTAGCTAGCTAGCCAGAAGAGCCAGGGCTAGAAATTAGGTATCTATGGGGTTCGCGGTGACGAGGACGAGCAAGTCGCTGGTGGCGCCGTCGTCGCCGACACCGGCTGGGGAGACGCTGCAGCTGTCGGTGCTCGACCGCGTGCCGGGGCTGCGTCACCTCGTGCGGTCGCTGCACGCGTTCGACGGCGCCACGCGGGTCGACTGCGCCGGCGAGGGAGAAGCTGTCAGCCCGGCAAGGGTGGTGCGTGAGGCCCTGGGGAAGGCGCTGGTGGACTACTACCCGTTCGCCGGGCGGTTCCTGGAGGCGGAGGAGGAGGGCGGCGAGTTGAGGGTGGCGTGCACCGGCGAGGGCGCGTGGTTCGTGGAGGCGACGGCGGCGTGCAGCCTGGAGGACGTGAAGCACCTGGACCACCCGATGGTCATCCCCAAGGAGGAGCTGCTGCCGGAGCCGTCGCCCGACGTGCCGGCGCTCGACATGCCACTCATGATGCAGGTACGTACGTACGTGTACGTTGGGACATATATTTGCATGCAGGATTTTTTTGCAGCAATTTGCATGCCTACCTCGAAAGTGTCCTCCTGCTCCCGAGTTCAAATGAGCTCGGTGAACAGTAAAATTAGAAAAATAAAAAGAAATTCAAAAAATCTGATTTTTTTTATGACAAACATTGACAAAAGTTTCAACTGCTTGCAAAAATTCGTCATGGAATCACATTCCTGTAAGCCGTGGCAAAAAATACAAATTCAATGCTCCAAAATGCTTTTGAAAGGATCATTTTCAGAGTACCCTTTTTTTTATTGCCCCGCTTTATAGGAATGTGATTCCATGACAAATTTTTGCCAGCACTTAAAACTTTTGTCAAATTTTTTATGATTTTTTTTAATTTTACTGATCACGAGCTCAGAAACTCTGCGTCATGCCTACCTACCTACCTCCCAAATAAAGCGATGGATCAACCTACCTACCAAAAGATAATGCAATTTTTGCATGTCCACATGTTATCTATCATTTGCTACGTCTATGAGTATCATGGCAGGGCCAATTGAATAGTAAATTGGAGCTGCATATAAATAGTTATGGGTATGTATATTCTTAGTTGAGTGAATCTATCTTCATGTATAATGATGCTATTTCAGCAGTGCCACATAGGATAAATACTCAGGTGGAGGAAAGAGAAACCAAAAAAAAGGCTTAGCCTTCTCTTAATTAAGAGATGATCTCTTAGCAACAAATCTCTAGCCACATTTTTATGAATATCTAGTTACTAGAGATAAGATTAAGAGACAACACATTGTACATCACATCTTTCTGCCATTTTTAGATTACATGGCAGGATTAAGATAAGACTATCTTATCAACCACTGTACATGCCGTAAATTGGTCGGCGATTCCTTTCATAAAATGAATCGATCGACCACTTGCTTCACATGCATGCGTGCGTGCAGGTGACGGAGTTCACGTGCGGCGGCTTCGTAGTGGGCCTGATCATGGTGCACACCATCGCCGACGGCCTGGGGGCCGGGCAGTTCATCAACGCGGTGGCAGACTATGCACGTAGCCTCCCCAAGCCTCGCGTGTCCCCGGTATGGGCCCGAGAGATCATCCCGGACCCTCCCCGGATGCCGGAACCGCCGCCGAAGCTGGAGCTGCTCGACCTCCGTGGCTTTACCGTCGACCTCAGCCCGGACCACATCACCAAGGTCAAGTCCGACTTCTTCGTGTCCACGGGGCAGCGTTGCTCCGCCTTCGATGTCTGCGTCGCCAAGATGTGGCAGTCCCGCACCCGTGCCCTATGCCTTGCCGGGTACCTCGCCGACGACCATCCCATCCACGTCTGCTTCTTCGCCAACACGCGCCACCTCATGCTCGCCGGCGCCGGCGAGGGGTTCTACGGCAACTGCTTCTACCCGGTGACGGTGACGTGTGGCAGCGGGGAGGTGGCGGCGGGGGAGATGGTCGAGGTGGTGCGCATGGTGAGGGATGCCAAGGCGCGGCTTGCCGACGACGTGGCTCGGTGGGCGGTGGGCGGGTTCGCGCAGGACCCCTACGAGTTGCGGTTCACGTACGACTCGCTGTTCGTCTCCGACTTGACGAGGCTGGGATTCCTGGAGGCGGACTACGGGTGGGGCCCACCGGCACACTTCGTGCCGTTTTCTTACAACCCGTTCATGGCTGTCGCCGTGATCGGCGCGCCCCCGGCGCCTAAGGTTGGAGTGCGGGTGATGACCATGTGCGTCGAGGAGGCGCACCTGCCAGAGTTCCGGGACCAGATGAACGCCTTCGCCGGCGGCAAGTAAATCATCGTCGATCGACACCCAATAAAGTGTGCAGTGCAAGCTCTTAATCACTAGTACAACTTCTATTCTAGCTCCTTATACATGTCGGAATGGTCACGGTCCGTATGCGTGTGTATTTGTTTTGCTTTGATTCTCCCTAATCGATTTGGTTTCCCTTGGCCCCATGTTTGAATCCTTTCTGCTGGGTGGTGGTCTCTGTAATAATGCTTAGTGTGCGATTCTTCGTTGCTGAGCCTACTTGTTAGTTGGTTCGTTTCATTAAACATTCAGTGCTATTTTGTTTCTGATATTCAGGGCCATGTGTGCAGGTACGTAGCTTGTGTATAGATGATCCATCCATCGGTTCCGTATGTAGCTTGTGTTGGCCGAAAACAAAACAGCAGACGTGCCACAGAAGATACAGTTTTAGCTTCTCTCCATCGCGTGTGTGCTTCCGCGGGAATGGGCAAGACGTAATGTTTCAGTGCGTGCTTGCGCGTCGACGCACGCATATGCGTGTCAACGTACGTGCTGCGACGGGCAAGAGACGATGATGCCAACAATGCAAACACATTGTTCCGCAGCACTCTGCAAAATGTCGTCCTTCCAAGCAAACTCAAACAAATAGCTATCTTAATTAAAGGCAAAGAGCTAACACAACAGAGTTTTACAAACATCAATATGATTCCCAATCTTTCAAGACCAGCTTTGGTTCACATAATAAACTGGACGAACAAGTCTCTCTAGTTATCATGTGATACACCGGTACAACAGTACCACAGAGGAACTCACAAATCCACCCGCGAGACATCAGCTAAAGCATCTACCCACCACCAACCGTGAAACCCATGCACCCAGAATCTTTTACTCGAATCGAACCTAGATAAGATGAAACAAGGACCGTTTTCTGCACGGAAATCCCACAACATGATACACATGCACTAGTAGAAAACAAGGCTTTGGTCCAGGCCTGGCGTGCCCATTAGTCCCGGTTCAGTCACGAACCGGTACCAATGGGTGAATAGGTCCCGGTTCATGAGCCCAAAGGGCCGGCCGGGTCTCGTGGGGCATTGGTCCCGGTTCGTCTGGCCCCTTTGGTCCCGGTTTCAGACACGAACCGGGACCAATGGTGGCTGGAACCGGGACCAAAGGTGTGGCTTTAGTCCCGGTTCCACCCACGAAGCGGGACCGATGAGGTGCCTATATATACCCCCTCGCCCGCGAGCAGAGCACTTCACTGCTCTGTTTTTCCTTGCCGGCGAGGGGAGGGCTTTGTGGTGCTCTAGCTCACCTCCTATGCACATGAGGTGTTCGATGAAATGCCCGAGCCACACTACTTAAGTTTTCTTCTCTCCAAGCTCGACCTCCAAGCTCCATTTTCCTCAAGATTTGTCTAGGTTTAGCGGTCCGTCACGTCCCGTCCCCGTCTTCACCGCCGTCGATCGCCCGCGCCGATCTCGTTGCCGGCACCACCGTGGTGAGCCTCTTGTTCTTATCTTCTTTCTAAAAGAAAAAAATTCTTACTTGTATGATTTATATAGATACTTGTATATTTTTCTTACTTTTATTATTGTTTGTTATTACATAGTGTGATGGTTTTGGTATCTGCCCCCGTCGGCCCTCGTCCTGTCTATGATTCGGATGTGGTATATAATATATTTTATAACTATTTGGTTCATTTATTGTTTATGACAATTATGCCGACCAACGTGACATAGATATTTTTATCTAGGAGGTATGTGAACCGGAAATTTCAACCGACCCTATTGTCGAGAGGTTAAATTTAGTTGAAGAAAAAAACAATTACTTGAAGGAAAAATTAAAAAATTGAGAAGGAGAAGATGATATTGGAGTTGCATGTTGCGGATGTCGTCGATCGCCACAAGATCAAGATGGATGAAATGCGCTTGAAGATTAGAAAGATTACAAAATATGCTATTCATACCGAGGCTTGGTATCATTATGCTGTTGGATCAATTCATACCTTGGTTGCGATTATGATCGCATTTGTTGTTGCATTGAAATGTTTTACATAGTTTCAATGTATGGTTTAATTAGATGCTCTGGAGAACTATGTATGCACTTTGGTTTTAATGTGATGATGAACTTCTATTAATTTGGTCACTTATCTATTCATGATGTTCTGTAATGGTTTTTGACACACTTAATTATATATAATGCACGCAGATGAACCGGCAATGGATGTACGGTAATAGACGCACCTCCGAGTACATTGAGGGCCTGCATAATTTTCTCGCAGTGGCTGAGGCAAACAAGCAGAATGGTTTTATGTGTTGTCCATGCCCTAGCTGTGGGAATACGAGGTCTTACTCTGACTCGAAAACCCTTCACACCCTCCTGCTTTATAAGGATTTCATGCCACACTATAATGTTTGGACCAAGCACGGAGAAATAGGGGTTATGATGGAAGACAACGAAGAAGAAGAGGATGATGACAACTATGTGCCCCCTGAATACGATGATGCTGCAACGGGGGAAGCTGAAGATCAAGAGGAACCAGACGATGTGCCCGATGATGATCTCCGCCGGGTCATTGTTGATGCAAAGAGACAGTGCGAAAGTGAAAAGGAGAAGCTGAAGTTCGATCGCATGTTAGAGGATCACAAAAAAGGGTTGTACCCCAATTGCGAAGATGGCAACACAAAGCTCGGTACCGTACTGGAATTGCTGCAGTGGAAGGCAGAGAATGCTGTGCCTGACAAAGGATTTGAGAAGCTACTAAAAATATTGAAGAAGAAGCTTCCAAAGGATAATGAATTGCCCGACAGTAAGTACGCATCAAAGAAGGTCTTATGCCCTCTAGGATTGGAGGTGCAGAAGATACATGCATGCCCTAATGACTGCATCCTCTACCACGGTGCGTACGAGGATTTGAACGCATGCCCGGTATGCGGTGCATTGCGGTATAAGATCAAACGAGATGACCCTGGTGATGTTGATGGCGAGCCCCCCATGAAGAGGGTTCCTGCGAAGGTGATGTGGTATGCTCCTATAATACCACGGTTGAAATGTCTGTTCAGAAACAAAGAGCATGCCAAGTTGATGCGATGGCACAGAGAGGACCGTAAGAAAGACGGGAAGTTGAGAGCACCCGCTGACGGGTCGCAGTGGAGAAAAATCGAGAGAAATTACTGGGAGGAGTTTGCAGGTGACGCAAGGAACGTATGGTTTGGTTTAAGCGCGGATGGCATTAATCCTTTTGGGGAGCAGAGCACCAATCACAGCACCTGGCCCGTGACTCTATGTATCTATAACCTTCCTCCTTGGTTGTGCACGAAGCGGAAGTTCATTATGATGCCAGTACTCATCCAAGGCCCTAACCAACCCGTCAACGACATTGATGTGTACCTAAGGCCATTAGTTGAAGAACTTTTACAACTGTGGAATGGAAACGGTGTACATGTGTGGGATGAGCACAGACAGGAGGAATTTGACCTGCATGCGTTGCTGTTTGTAACCATCAATGTTTGGCCTGCTCTCAGTAACATTTCAGGACAGACAAACAAGGGATACCACGCATGCACGCACTGTTTAGCTGACACCGAAAGTATATACCTGGACAAATGCAGGAAGAATGTGTACCTGGGGTATCGTCGATTTCTTCCGACCAACCATCAATGTCGAAAGAAAGGCAAGCATTTCAAAGGCGAGACAGATCACCGGAAGAAGCCCGCCATGCATACCGGTGATCACGTACTTGCTATGGTCCATGATTTACACGTAATCTTTGGAAAGGGTCCCGGCGGACTATCTGTTCCGAATGACGCTGAGGGACGCGCACCCATGTGGAAGAAGAAATCTATATTTTGGGACCTACCCTACTGGAATGACCTAGAGGTCCGCTCTTCAATTGACGTGATGCACGTGACAAAGAACCTTTGCGTGAACCTGCTAGGCTTCTTGGACGTGTATGGGAAGACAGAAGATACACCGGAGGCACGGGAGGACCTGCAACATTTGCATGAAAAAGACGGCATGCCTCCAAAGCAGTATGAAGGTCCTGCCAGCTACGCTCTTACCAAAGAAGAGAAGGAAATCTTCTTTGAATGCCTGCTCAGTATGAAGGTCCCGTCTGGCTTCTTGTCGAATATAAAGGGAATAATAAATATGGCAGAGAAAAAGTTCCAGAACCTAAAGTCTCATGACTTCCATGTGATTATGACGCAACTGCTTCCGGTTGCATTGAGGGGGCTTCTACCGGAAAACGTTCGATTAGCCATTGTGAAGCTATGTGCATTCCTCAATGCAATCTCTCAGAAGGTGATCGATACAGAAATCCTACCCTGGCTGAGTTATGTGGCACAATGTCTTGTCAGTTTCGAGCTGGTGTTCCCACCATTCTTCTTCAATATCATGACGCACGTCCTAGTTCATCTAGTCGACGAGATTGTCATTCTGGGCCCTGTATTTCTACACAATATGTTTCCCTTTGAGAGGTTCATGGGAGTCCTAAAGAAATATGTCCCTAACCGCGCTAGGCCAGAAGGAAGCATCTCCATGGGCCATCAAACAGAGGATGTCATTGGGTTTTGTGTTGACATTATTCCTGGCCTTAAGAAGATTGGTCTCCCTCAATCGCGGTATGAGGGGAGACTGACTGGAAAAGGCACGCTAGGAGGGGACTCAATAATATGTAGGGACGGGCATTCTTGGTATCAAGCACACTACACAGTTCTACAGAACTCTACCTTGGTGACCCGGTATGTCGATGAACACAAGAACATTCTGCGCTCCAAACACCCGGAGTAGTGTGACGACTGGATTACATGTGAACACATCAAGACTTTCGGCAGTTGGTTGGAAACACGTCTCAGAGGTGACAACACTGTTTCTGATGAGCTGTACTCGTTGTCCAGGGGACCATCTTCGACTGTATTGACTTACAAAGGATACGTGATAAATGGGAATACATTTTACACGATCGCCCAAGTTAAAAGAGCACCAACCAAAACAGCGGTGTCCGCTTTGATGCAGCAACCAAGAGGGCAAATGACACATATTATGGTTACATAGTGGACATATGGGAACTTGACTACGGACATGATTTTAAGGTCCCTTTGTTTAAGTGCAAATGGGTCAATATGTCAGGAGGCGGGGTATAGGTAGACCCACAGTACGGAATGACAACAGTGGATCTGAACAATTTTGGGTACACAGACGAACCATTCGTCCTAGCCAATGATGTGGCGCAGGTTTTCTATGTGAAGGACATGTCTACCAAACCGAGAAAAAGAAAAGATAAGGAAGCGAATACATCATACGATGAGCCAAAGCGCCACATAGTTCTTTCAGGAAAAAGAGACATCGTGGGATTGGAGGGCAAGGCAGACATGTCTGAAGATTATGAAAAGTTTCATGAAATTCCTCCCTTCAAAGTCAAGGCTGACCCAAGAACCCTGTTAAGCGATGAAGAATATCCATGGTTATGGCGCAATAAGCAAAGGACACAAGCGAAGAAAAAGTGAAGACTTTCTCTCCACAACTATTATGATGATGCCTTTGATCTAGAATATCACTGCAGTTACATGTGAAGAAATGAAATGCCTTTTGTAATAGACGAGTTTCCGAAAACCCTGATACTTCGAAACAGATTGTCCGTTTTGTACACGAAGTGCATCCAGTTTTTGCCGTAACCCTCTCAACTATTTAGCACATGCTATGTGGGTGAAATGATGATACCATGCCAATTTTCAACCTGTTCAGAGTTCATTTGAAGTGCTTTTCAATTTCAGGGTCATATAGCTCAATAAAATCAGTAAATGCTTGAAAAATAACAAATGAAGTCAGAAAAGGGTTGAAAGTTGATGATGTAGCTTTGAATGGTGCATTTTGAACACAGAAAAAGTCTGGAATTCAAATAAGTTAAAAAAATGAAATCCCTTTGTAACAGAGGAGTTTTTGTATGAAACACTGATACTTCGAAAGAGATTGTCCGTTTTGTACATGAAGTGCATCCAGTTTTTGCCGTAACCCTCTCAACTTTTTAGCGTATGCTATGTGGGTGAAATGATGATACCATGCCAACTTTCAACCTTTTCAGAGTTCATTTGAAGTGCTTTTCAATTTCAGGGTCATATAGTTCAAAAAAATCAGTAAATGCATGAAAAATAACAAATGAAGTCAGGAAGGGTTGAAAATTGATGATGTGGCTTTGAATGGTTCATTTTGAACACACAAAAAGTCTGTAGTTCAAATAAGTTCAAAAAAATAAAATCCCTTTGTAACATATGAGTTTTCGTCCGAAACCCTGATACTTCGAAAGAGATTGTCCATTTTGTACACGAAGTGCATCCAGATTTTCCCGTAACCCTCTCAACTTTTTAGCACATGCTATGTGGGTGAAATGATGATACCATGCCAACTTTCAACCTCTTCAGAATTTTTTTGTTTGAAACTTTAATAGCAAACTAAAATAACAAAATCTGTTTTTGATTAAAATAGACATTTCAAATAACCTAAAAATTACCAAATTGAATTTAATGATAAAACACAGTAATATTAAATAGCAGGAAAAACAATCAATCAAAAATCTATTTTTATAGTAAAGTTATTCACAAACTAGTGATTCACACAAATTTCAAAAAATTCAAATTTAAACTATTCAAATTGGAAAACTAATGGCACTAACAGAAAGTTTATAATTTTTATTACCTAAAAGCAAAAAGAATCACTAAAAAACAATAAGTCTTTTGCTGTAAGTAGAAAAAAATAAAATAAATAAATCAAAAAAGAAAACAAAAAATAGGATAAAATAAAAAAAATGCCACCTACTGCGCCACCACGGCCTGAATACGACTAGAAACCCATCCATGGGTTAGGATTCAGGCCCGCAGAAGGCCCGGTAGGCCCACAGGCAGCGTAGTGTGAGATTAGGCTCGTAAGCCTGCATTTGAGAGGAGCTCGAGAGGGCAGCCGCAGTGGGGCTTATAAACAACTCTGAGCCCCTCTCAACTACCGAGATGTGACTAAACTTTTGGCCGCGGGCAGCACAAGGCCTTTTGTCCCGGTTGGTAGCAGCAACCGGGACGAAAGGGGCGCATTGGTACCGGTTCGTGGTACCAACCGGGACCAATGCCCCCTTTAATCCCGGTTGGTGCCACCAACCGGGACCAAAGGTCCCTGTTTCCCGCCCTTTGGGCTGCTGAAAATAGACCTTTGGTCCCGGTTGGTAGCGCCAACTGGGACTAAAGGCGGGAATTGGTCCCGGTTGGTGCCATGAACCGGGACCAATGCTCTGGGTATATAAGTAGCACTTAGGAATTTTCAGAACCGCCCATCCCAACTTCGATCTCTCCTCCTCCTCTCCCCCTGACGGCGACGAATCCATCCACGACACCGGCAGGCTTCCCGAGCTAGCCGTCGCCGACGCCCTCGGCGCGTCCTGCCACCGACACTGCCGCTCCTCGCGCCCCTCTGCCCTGACCCGATGCGCCGCCGCGCCCCGTGCCCCGTACGCCTCCTCGTCGCCGTCGCCGCGCCCCTGCCCCGCCGTCGCCGTCGCCGTGCCCTGCCTCCTCGTCGCCGCCCCCAGTGAGCTCGCCGCCCCCAGTGTATTAATTGTTTTCTTCATAGCATTTTTTTTATATGATGAATTTTTTTTCATAGCATTTTTCATAGCCATATATATGTATGTGGTTATATGTATGTATATATGGATGTTCATAGAATTTTTTTTATATGTATGTGGCTATATGTATATGTCGTTGTCGATATAGCCCCTCCCCGATAACTTCGACATGAGGGGGGGGGGGTCGATATACCCCCTCCCCGATAACATTTTTTTATATGATGATTTGTTTTTCATAGCCATATCACTACTAGAAAAAGGGCTGTTAGTGGCGCACCTGTTTTTGATATTAATGGCGCACTACAGGTGCGCCACTATTAACACGCCACTAGTAACAAACAGTAATGACACACCTCTGGTGCGCCACTAGTATCCCAGATAATAGTGGCGCACCACATAGTGCGCCATTACTATGTCCACCAGTGCGCCATTACTTTGCCTCCCAGGGGGCCATATTTACCTTGTGCTCTGGGTTACTAATGGCGCACTTTTAGATAATGCGCCACTGGTGTGTTTATTTCTGTGCGCCACTAAAGTGCAATATGGTGCGCCACTAGTATGAATATTAGGAATTTTTTTTCTTTTCTGATATTTGCACAGGTTACAAAATACATTACTGCACAGAATATAAACAACACAACATATAAACAGCAGATTTATCGAATACAATAGAAGATTAGTCTCCGAATACAATTCATCATATTAGTCTCCGAACAAAGTTAGAACATTACAAGTCTCGAGACCGCGAGTAGCGAGTTTGTCTTCACATTACAACTCGATATCGATCATCTAAACTACCATCACATATAAGAGAGCTGCTGTCACGATGAGCATCATCGCGATGAAACTGGTCTTCATCCGGTTCCTCCTCCGCTCCCTCCTCTCTCCCGCTAGATAGCGCGCGTATCTAGCTTCCGCCTCCGCCCTAGTGGTGTACCCTTTGTAACTGTTACCGCTGAAACGGTGAACCTGTCTCTGACACTCCTCCCAGTCGTCGTAGACTCCGGGAACCTTACCCTTATACACGACATACGACGGCATCTCTATGCACTAGGCAAACAAAACGTTAGTAGCAATTCACAGACAATACATAAGCAATATATAAGTATGCAACAAAAGGATCGGAAGAGAAAAGCAACACATTAATAGCACGATTCATGGTCCTACTAATAAATAGCATCGATTACATATAAGTTGAACGACTGTCCAAACTAAAGAGACATACAAGTTCATTAAAGTTTAATTACAACATGAGCTAATCGATATTTCAGAACTACATAGCATAATTACTTTCGACTCGACTCAGGGACCGGAGCGTGGATGAAGCCGCCGTCTATCGTGATGGCCATGAAATCGCGGTCGTTGTCAGCCTGCATTTGTAGCGTTGTTTCTATTTCACTGTTGGACGGTTGATATCTGAGGTAGAACTGCCCCGAGGTATGAAGGACATCTTGATGGATGATTTCCGCAAACTCCAACTGGATGCGAAAGAATTCTTGTCTGATGTCCGCGTCCTGGATTGCCGACAAGCGTGCGGCCCAATCTTTGAGATTAGTTGGTAGCAAAAGGTGATTATGGTCCCGTACGATCGCCCGCATGTGATGGAGGGCTAGTAGGCATCTTTCTGACCGCCAGGCGGCTGCTTGACGCAGGGGATCGTCGTTACGTGGGTGAACACGTGCTTGCCGTACCTACAAATTGGCCTCCTGAAGGTGCCTCCAGATTTGGCGTAGCCGGGGAGAGCATCATCAAGAACTTTCTTGATATTTGTGTAGTCTTTCTTCGACTGACGGTCCGAGTCAAAATACGTGGCCATGGAATATTTCGGGCTTAAGAGGATGAGTGTGCAATGTGTGTCACTGCACAAAACACGGAATGTTAGAAAAAAAAAGAACGATCGAAATCTAAGAAATCATATGTTACGGGGCGGTGAGGGGATGACTTACTCGGGAAAGTAAGGCACGAGGAAGTTATCCTTATCTGGGTTCGCCAGAATGACGCCTTCGAGGTATGAACTCGCGACTTGCCGGTCCCTAGCGCTGCCCAAGATCTTGGCACGCATGTAGAAGGGGTCGACTATCACGATGTCCGGGGTCTTGTCTCTAATGATCTGCATCTCCATACTGAGCGAAAATAGCCGAATGAAGGTGTAGTGCAGCGGATGAAGGTTAAACATAGCGAAGATGTCATCAAACCGCAGGACGATCATACCCCCGATGGTGCTATCGACAAAGCCCTTGCCCTCTGGCACCTTGGCCACGAAAACCGGGTATGCCAGATCATTCTCGGAGAGACGCTGCTTCTCCAAAGAAAGAACACTGTCATGCAGACTCCGCATAGCACCGGTTGCAGCATTGAGCAGATTAGTCGGTAGCATC
This sequence comes from Thinopyrum elongatum, assembly GCA_011799875.1. Lineage (NCBI taxonomy): Eukaryota > Viridiplantae > Streptophyta > Magnoliopsida > Poales > Poaceae > Thinopyrum > Thinopyrum elongatum. The sequence goes on along the minus strand of CM022302.1, from coordinate 16,247,394 downwards.
GTCCTACCCGCCACATGCACCCTCCTCGAGATATCCTTAGGTGAAGGTGGCCCGTCCTGAGCACGGATCGTACTCGGTGTCGGCTGGCTCGCACCCTTGTTATTTTTTCTTTTCCGTCCCTTCTGCTTCTTCTGCTGTAATGGGATCGAGTTCTGCTCAGAGACCACCTTCTTGAGTGTGTTGGGGCTGATAATATTTCGCACCTCGGCTATCTGAGGCTCGGTGAAGGCGGCAGCTGGAGGCGTCTCCTGAGAACTGAAAGCCAGACGACGCCTGTTGCAATTGGGTTTCTCCGCGGTACCAGCTAGATCGCGATCGTCTTTTGTAGGGTTGGGTTCTTGAGAAGGAGGCCCCAAGAATTCGTCACCGTACCCATGTTCGTTGAAGTACTTATCGACGTTGGTAAATGTACCGTCGTCATCTTCCGGATCCTGTGCCATATGCATGTCCGGATCAGCTGACGGCGGTAGCGTTGCGGCGGTCTTGCCATGGCTTGGCGCCGGCACGACTGGCGGTGTTGTCTGTGGGGTGGTGTCTCCCGCCCCCAAACGAATCTGGCTCTTCGGCCAAAGCATGGACCAGCTTATGCAGGCGCTGAGGGTCATCACATCATCTTCGTCGGCCCCAGGGGGTCGATACGGAGGTAACAAGTCGTCGCAGCCCCGCAGCACCCGAACCAGTTGAACCCTATACACGGTGGGTGGCATCGGATTACCGTGGAACACGCGGTTGCCCGGTTGAACGATTCTGGCCTTGGCGACATCGATCAACTCGCCGTCCACGAAGTGCAGGAGAGTGCATGGATCATCGGCGGCGCCCTGCGAAAACATGTAGGGCGTCAGGGATGCCCAGTCAAAGGCAAGGAGATGAAGTCATCGGCCGAGAGGCTTAGTTACCGTGATGGCCTCGAGCTCGGCTAATGTCGAGGCACCGCCAACGGCGGGCGTGCAAGTGATGGAGGGGCCGCTTGATGCCAAGGTGCCGGCCGGCGTATTCTTCTCAAACCCGGGTGCATTAAGCTCCAATGCCGGCGCCGACGCCGGAGACACCAATGCCGCCTCTGCCAGAGACACCAATGCCGCCGCCGGCGCGTTGTGCGAGTTGCTGCCCGTGAAGCTGGGAATCGGGGGCGGCCCCTGTTGGCCGCCCGCAATCCACGCCTGCAGCCCCTCAATCAAGGTAGGCACAATGGCGGTGATCGTCGCTCGCAGTTGGTCTCGCACTTGCTCTTCGACTATCTCCGGAATCCGCGCCACTTGTGCCTTGAGTTCTTGAACCTCGCGCTCCTGGCTTTCCGAGCTGATCTTTCTCTCCTTTCGCCCAGCGTTATAGTATTCCGACCATTTCGTGGACAAGCCTTTGCCGGCCACACGACCAGCTGACGACGGCTTACTGAACTTATCCTTGTGTTTCATTACGTTCAACGCCCCATTTAAAGTGGTGTCCCAAGGGGAGCTCTGAGACGACCCCGCGCTACTGCTTACAGTGTCCTGCGGAAGGAACGTGAACCATTTAGAAATTTGGCTTCATTAATTAGAATGCAACCATATGGAGCTAATTACGCGGGGGTGTATTCCTTACCAGAACAAGCTCAAGCGCCTTGGTCTTCGGATCCGTCGTAAGCTCCTTTGTTACCGGGTCCACCTTGTACCGGGCCCTGACATAGTTCCTGGTCTGCTTGTCACGGTATTTATCGAAGAGGGGCGGTAGGCCTTGCTCGGCACGCTCCGCGTCCTCCTTGTCCCATATAGGTTCCGCCACTCTATAACCGCCGGGACCGAGTTTGTGGACCCCTAACTTCAAGTCCCGCATATCTTTCCCCCACTGACTTGATTCCGCGGATGCGTTGCTCTCGCACTTGATCTTGAACTCCCGGTAGTCAGCTTCGCTGATCGAAGGATTTGTCTCCTTGATCTTCTCATAACTATCACCTCTTAGAATCCTTCTCTTCACCGCGGCTCTCTAAGTAGCCAGGGCCGTGCTCATCTTCGTGAGGGCGGCACTGTTCACTTTATTCCCAGAGAGGTGTGTGTTTGCGAAGCCACCGGGGAACTTGTATCGTTCGTGCAGCTTTGTGAAGAGGAGGTTGCGCAAATTCCCTCGGTCACGATGCCTTAGGTTCTCGGTGTTGATCGAGACGGTGCTCCGGAGAATGCACCCGAGTTGTCCCGAGTACCCACTGACTAATTCTTTGGGCGCCGTTGGATGCCCACTGGAGGACACTTCAGTAAATTCCTCCTTGACGGTGCCGAGCACATTCGGGCGCCGGTCCTTCCGTTGCCTCTTCGGTTGGCTGCCATCTGTGCGTGCGCTGCCATCATCAGTGGTGGCATCCTCGGCGGCACCATCAGTGGTGTCATCCCCGACGCCACTAGGGGTTGTGTAGTCGGGATCGGTGTCTTCCGCGGCGTCCTCATAGCGGTGAGGTTCTTCCTCCATCTCCTGGGATAGCTCCCAGAATTGCTTGCCCGAACCGCAGGCCTCATCGTTGTTGGCCATGTTCGCTCTAAATAGGAAAATAGTTTGGTCAAAAAGTTGGTTATTGTCAAGGAACAAGATCTCTAGGGATGTCTCCAGAAAGTTGGTTGCTCTCAGGATCCAAGGTTGTGAGTTTGGTCAAATTTCCTAGGCAGTTTGGGATGGAACCTGTTAGTGTGTTGTAGCAAAGCCACAACTCCTCCAAGTTCTCAAGATAACCTAGTTGTCGAGGGATGTGTCCAGAAAGTTGGTTGCTGTCAAGATACATGCTGATTAATTTTTGTTTCGGTTGAGAATCGGGCACCTTCTAGGTCAAGAAAATTGGGCATGACCTTTGCTAATTTTCTTGACCTAGGAGTGCCCCATTCTCAACGGAAACGGAAATTAATCAACATTTCAGGAGAAAGGGGTAACGAAGTGATGGGGCAAATGTGCCAGGCATCACAATGTGATCACAAAAACAAAGCAGCACCACAACCTAGTTCTACCTAGTTGGTTGTTGGAAATTCAGTTGCTTTTTCATTAGGACTGGCAACAACACTAGCCCTTTTGTAAGTTCATGAACTTTAATAAAGTTTGTGAAGTTAAAAAATACTCACAATTTTTTTCCAGAATATAGTACATGTTCACATTTAAAAAATATCCAATAATTTAAAATGGCACTCTTATACGGTGTGTTCTATGATTCTATTATCTATGGGAAACTCCTGTAGAGAAAAATCACGAGCATAGAGGGAGTAATCTTCCACCATAAAGATGAATTAGGTACAGGTGTAAGCCAACAAGCAAGCAAGCTTTAAATTCCCAAATTTGACACTTCGATTTCGGTGCATTTGTCGATCAAATTTCATTCAAGATTTGTAGATCAAATGTTCTCAAACAACTTTGGAGGAAACCCTGTCAATTTGCTAACTATCTCAATAAGCCATATATAACCTAAATAATGTTTTGCATGATAAAACAACCAAAATGGATTCCAAACGGTGAATAAGAGCTACATTTTTGCCACATTTACACTATGTAATCAATATATGCTACAGTAAGTCTAGAAAGGATTAATAATTTGTCTATATTGATGACTATCGTTGGAAATAATAGGTATCTGACAGTAGCAAAAATCTAAACTAAAATCTAGCATCTGATCTACACAAGAACACCACAAGAACACCACAGGATGGCACCGACGGCCTGGAAGTGATCCATGGAAGAACTCACCTCGATGGACGCGGTCGCAGACGAGGTCATAGACGGCGGCGGAGCAGAGACGAGGTCGCAGACGCGGTCGTGGTGCTCCGGTGGACGCGGCTGCATCAATCGTTTGAATTGACATTTAATCAAACACCTCACAGGCAAGAACAGAAGGTGGAGACAGAGAAGAGAGGGGATCGAGCAGAGAGGGAGAGGGCAAGGAGGGAGGAGCAGAGAGGGAGAGGGCAGGGCGCGGTGGCTCACCGGTGACGTCGGAGGTGTAGGGTAACGCAGCAGAAAACAAAAATTTTCCGACCTACGCACCAGCCTAGGACCACTATGGAGACTGCATACAAGGTTTGATCATTTTCGTTACCGACTCGTAGCGCAGCGGAAGTAGAGTCGATGACGATCGGCAGTGCAGATCCCCGCAGCTAGGATTTACAACCTCCCAACCACGAGGATGTATACCCTCGTCTTCCCTTCGGACAGCCCTCTGGGTGTAGGGTAACGCAGTAGAAAACAAAAAATTTCCGACCTACGCACCAGCCCAGGACCACTATGGAGACTGCATACAAGGTTTGATCATTTTCGTTACCGACTCGTAGCGCAGCGGAAGTAGAGTCGATGACGATCATCGGTGCAGATCCCCGCAGCTAGGATTTACAACCTCCCAACCGCGAGGATGTATACCCTCGTCTTCCCTTCGGACAGCCCTCCGGGAGGCGGTCGAACAGTCCCCCGGACTGTGTCGCGGACAGCCCTTCGGGAGGACCTTCGAAACTCGAACGGTCACTCGGATAGCCCTTCGGGAGGACCCACAGAACTCGGACCGTCACTTGGACAGCCCTTCGGGAGGCACTCACAGAACTCGGACCGTCACTTGGACAGCCCTTCGGGAGGCACTCTCGAACAGCCCCTCAGGCACTAAGATCGAAACTACGACCTCTCTACAGAGTTGCACACATACGGTGTCATCTATCCGGCAGGGCTTCGCCGTCCAGAACTAGTTCCCACCGGAACCCAGACAGCCTTTCGGCACTACGAAACTATTTCGTGGGAGGGAGAGAGAATGCCAGATCATGCATGGCTTGTGTGAGAGAGTTGGAGTGGAGTTGGAGAGCACCTCTCCTCCTCCTTATATAGTGGTGGAAGGGGTGGAGGGGGCTGAAAATTCAGCCCACTAAACATGGGGAAAACATGTTCCCACAAAACAAGGAGAACATGTTCCCACCAAACAAGGGAAAAACATGTTCCCTTGTCCATGGTGTTCCCCCATGGGGCCCCACCTTCCTCCCAACACTCTCCACCATTTGTGGGGGCTGCCCCCCACCATGGGGGGCCCCCCCAACATTTTGTCCAGCCACAAGGGGGCTGCCCCCAAAGGGCCCCCCCCCCAAAAACAGCCCAAAAACAGCCCCCACGATCTGTGGGATCTTGTCCCCTCACGCTGGGACAAGATGTTTTCCGCGACTATTATTTCTGAAAAATTCCAGAAGGTCCCAGAACATTTCCGGCACCCTCTAAAATTATCTGGACGCGCTCTGGAACATTTCCAGTATGGTGGTTTAATTTAAAACCATCTTTGTTTACCCGGTAAACAACTCCGGCAGCTCCGAAACTTTTTTTTTCGGTTTTTTCTCCAGAAAAATTCCAGAAATTACCAGACCAATCTGGCAACCTCCAAAACATTCCCGGTGCTTGCCAAAACCTTTTTGGATCAATGGTTTTATCCGAAACAACTTTTCGGTTTTACCGAAACTTTTTCAGTGTTCTTTCTCCGGAACTCTTCCGTTGTCTCCGAAACTTTTCGGTGATTTTCTCTCAGACTCCCTGTCTAGAATTCAGTAGATAGATGACCCTTAAGCGTGTGACCCTATAGGTTCGGTGAAGTATAGACATGACCGGAACACCTTCCGATCAATGATCAGCATCGGAGCCGTGGACACCCATATTGACCCCTATACCCACACGAATGAATATTCGAGTGAACCTCCAGTTGCCGTGTGCTATTCCTGTTGCTTCACGATATGTTACAAATACCCGAGGTTAGACATGTTGGCATTCCCGTGGATCAACAACTTGTCCACTATGCTAGTTACCTCGTTACCGGTATTGTTCTCTTTTCTCGTTACCGTGTTCCGGCATCCCCGTGATCAAATCACAAAGTGTCTGGCCAGACGATGATGGATACCGTAACACCGAGAGGGCCCAGAGATATCTCTCCATCGTCGGAGGAGCAAATCCCAATCTCGAGCTATCAAGTTACTTGACACACCTTTCCATGAACCCGTAAGCCGCCGTAATAGCCACCCATTTACGGATGACGTTTAACAAACCCCAAAGTTCATGAAGCAAGTATGAAGAAACTCGACACTCTCATGGTCTAAGGAATTTTGCAAACATTAACCATCTCTGTGTTATTAACCATTAATATGTGACGAATGTAACTCATAGCATAACATCAATTTGGGTCGATTGAACACAAATGTTCTTCTAACACTGTGCCCTCAAAATTGCTGGCATAGACATGCCCATGATCAGGAAAACAGAACCATCATGCAATACTTGAGCTAGTCTTAGAGGCCAGACTAGGAATACATATTACCGTTTATTATTCCACACGTGCATATGAGTCTTCCTCCGAGCCTCGTTTTATTTGCAGACTCGAGAACCATAGCAGTTATAGCATGGAACATAAACCTAATTATGAACAGGGAGATAATCAATAACATTTATTATTGCCTCTAGGGCATATCTCCTACACAGATTTCATCTGCTACCCGCACAATAATTTTCAGTAATAGAACTCATCTACTACCTAATTATATTGTGCAATACCCATACATCTCATGTATTCTAGATCCAACCTGCATCTACGCATAGCACGGCTCTTGATGCCACTATCATATTACCATCAATATTCATAACATACATCCCATCTAGGATGGAAGCATGGCCCTTCATGTTATTCATAATACTGAACAACAATTGTTGTTTTTATGAACAACTCTTTTGCAACAAACATTGTGTAATGGGCTAGAGTGTATGAAACTCTAAAATGAATTATGAAAGTAAACCCAGAGGTAATGTATTATTATCAATATTCATAACATACATCTCATTCATAATGAAAGTATGGCCCTTATGTTACTCATAACATCGAACATCAAAAGTTCTCTTATAAACAACCTTCTTGCAAGATACCTTATGCAATGGGCTAGAGTTTGTGAAACTCCAAATGAATTATAAAAATAAATACAGACGGTAATACACCGATGGAAGGTATAGTAACATTTACTATGTTCCCTGTGTATACCTAAAACTCATTTCTGGCTAGTCTTTCAGGCCAAAGTAGTTCTTACATCGAGTTGCAACAGAATGCAATCGAGCGGGTATCTTTGTGATTAACTCACAATACCCAAAAATTAGTGATTAACATGTTTAACCATAATTCCCAAGAACTATATCTTTGACCAGCCTTCTATACATCAAAAACTTGTATGACATTCATACATGAGCTGGATATTCCAGTCTTCTTTCCTTTTTGCCATTATACTTCTAACAGTTTAACTTTTAGTATTTCTCCTACTCTCAGAAGAAGCACCGAACTTAAGAGTGGCGTTAGCCCCGGACTTCCTAGGTGTGTAAGTCACACTAACATCCTTCGGACACTTCCTTTCTCTTTAAGTTGTTGTTTTATTCACCTTTCATCATATGACAGGCGTTCTTCTGGATCCCTCTCTTATCAGTCTAATGCATAGTAAACTCCTTTACTAATAGTTTGCAAACAAACATTGCTTTGGATATCTCATATCTTTTAGCCTTTGTCTGTCTCTGAAAATGATTTTCAGATTCCATGAATATCACATAACTATCCAAACTTTCGAAGTTCAGGTCTCATGGAAGCAAATGTATTGCATTTGACTGAAACGGAATTCTAGCTTTTGGATCAAAGGACGAGAGTCACATGATCCATAGCATAAGCGAGAGAATACCAAAGTATGCGATAGGACAAAGTCCTTCTCGGCACTCTTGAGGACAATCCTCACATTACGTTACCAACCGTAAAGTTTTAACCAGATATTTAACAGCTATTCAATTTTAATAGGGAAGGTGGAAACGCGAGCCATTATTCTACAACTATTATGCATATAACACTTAGACAGTGTCCATAATTAATTGCACTGAGAATTAAACAAGTTAATTCAACAGTGCGCTCCCACTCAAATCAATATCTCTCATAATTGATTGTGAGTGATTCAAGACCCGCATTTCCATTCAACGCCATTGAACGAGATGAACACTGATGGCGCGAACTTCAATCGGTAGGCAAACTTGCCGATCACATCTCTATGTGACTCTTGTTCATCTTTCGATGGGCGTGTTCCGAGCTCAGGGAGATCCTTCCAGAACGTCAAGACAACCAAGTGATCTCGCTGCGAGGTCTCAACTCACCCGCCTCACACATCCCTAATCGTTCGCACCCAGGGAGATCCTGCGATGCCCCGAAAAGTTAGGTGCCGTGACGGTGCTACACTTGGGAGAACACTAACTACTTGATATTTTGTGAGAGATCACCCTAATAAAAGCGACTACCGCGCAATCAAGAAGGGCGCATCATAAGGGATAAACATCTCAGGCAATTCATAATAGCATGATATGGTATAGCCCTTTCTGACGGAGAAGTCTTGTATTTCTTCGTCTTTGGCATTCGCGTCGGTGTTCACCTTTGCGAAGATTGCCACCACCTTGTCGATGCACCAGATAATATTGCTATCTCTATAGCTAATAAAATAAGTGCATTACATAAGGTTGACACGCAGGTCATTAAAGTGCAATCATATGGCTCCAGCCATCATGCCAAATCATGACACGCAGGTCATGTTAATCAATTTACATCATATAGTCATCTCATACATAATCAAATTATTATGAGCACTGCTATACCACATCATATGCACATGCAAACCCTCCTGCAAAACCAAGTTAGACGCCTCTAATCGGTTCATGGAAAAACTTGTTTTACGTGGCTTCTAAGGTTTTGAAACAAACCGAAGCTACCAACGTCCATCATCAAGTATGATAATTCAAGTTGCTAGATTAACTTTCCAGGGTGTATGAAAACCGAGATAATAAAATCTCGAGCCCCATACTAAACTTCGTCATACGCATGACCCCTGTGCAGATCATATCTGCATTGCCCTTTCGTCTGCGAAACATCCATCTTTCTTTAACTAAAGTGGAACCCAAAGAACTGTTAGCACTTCGTTGATCTGTCAATCAGCATACTCAGGAGTAGCATGAAAGGATCGCGGATTGCCAGAACTTTGTGAGATTCCACAATGCTGTCAAGATCAGGACTACGCAAATTCAAGGGAAGTAACAAGAACATCGGGTAACAGATTTCATCTGCTACCCGCACAAATAATTTTCAGTAATAGAACTCATCTACTACCTAATTATATTGTGCAATACCCATACATCTCATGTATTCTAGATCGCAACCTGCATCTACGCATAGCACGGCTCTTGATGCCACTGTAGGGTAACGCAGTAGAAAACAAAAAATTTCCGACCTACGCACCAGCCCAGGACCACTATGGAGACTGCATACAAGGTTTGATCATTTTCGTTACCGACTCGTAGCGCAGCGGAAGTAGAGTCGATGACGATCATCGGTGCAGATCCCCGCAGCTAGGATTTACAACCTCCCAACCGCGAGGATGTATACCCTCGTCTTCCCTTCGGACAGCCCTCCGGGAGGCGGTCGAACAGTCCCCCGGACGGTGTCGCGGACAGCCCTTCGGGAGGACCTTCGAAACTCGAACGGTCACTCGGACAGCCCTTCGGGAGGACCCACAGAACTCGGACCGTCACTTGGACAGCCCTTCGGGAGGCACTCACAGAACTCGGACCGTCACTTGGACAGCCCTTCGGGAGGCACTCTCGAACAGCCCCTCAGGCACTAAGATCGAAACTACGACCTCTCTACAGAGTTGCACACATACGGTGTCATCTATCCGGCAGGGCTTCGCCGTCCAGAACTAGTTCCCACCGGAACCCAGACAGCCTTTCGGCACTACGAAACTATTTCGTGGGAGGGAGAGAGAATGCCAGATCATGCATGGCTTGTGTGAGAGAGTTGGAGTGGAGTTGGAGAGCACCTCTCCTCCTCCTTATATAGTGGTGGAAGGGGTGGAGGGGGCTGAAAATTCAGCCCACTAAACATGGGGAAAACATGTTCCCACAAAACAAGGAGAACATGTTCCCACCAAACAAGGGAAAAACATGTTCCCTTGTCCATGGTGTTCCCCCATGGGGCCCCACCTTCCTCCCAACACTCTCCACCATTTGTGGGGGCTGCCCCCCACCATGGGGCCCCCCCCAAAAACAGCCCAAAAACAGCCCCCACGATCCGTGGGATCTTGTCCCCTCACGCTGGGACAAGATGTTTTCCGCGACTATTATTTCTGAAAAATTCCAGAAGGTCCCAGAACATTTCCGGCACCCTCTAAAATTATCTGGACGCGCTCTGGAACATTTCCAGTATGGTGGTTTAATTTAAAACCATCTTTGTTTACCCGGTAAACAACTCCGGCAGCTCCGAAACTTTTTTTTCGGTTTTTTCTCCAGAAAAATTCCAGAAATTACCAGACCAATCTGGCAACCTCCAAAACATTCCCGGTGCTTGCCGAAACCTTTTTGGATCAATGGTTTTATCCGAAACAACTTTTCAGTTTTACCGAAACTTTTTCAGTGTTCTCTCTCCGGAACTCTTCCGTTGTCTCCGAAACTTTTCGGTGATTTTCTCTCAGACTCCCTGTCTAGTATTCAGCAAATAGATGACCCTTAAGCGTGTGACCCTATAGGTTCGGTGAAGTATAGACATGACACGGAACACCTTCCGATCAATGATCAACATCGGAGCCGTGGACACCCATATTGACCCCTATACCCACACGAATGAATATTCGAGTGAACCTCCAGTTGCCGTGTGCTATTCCTGTTGCTTCACGATATGTTACAAATACCCGAGGTTAGACATGTAGGCATTTCCGTGGATCAACAACTTGTCCACTATGCCAGTACCTCGTTACCGGTATTGTTCTCTTTTCTCGTTACCGTGTTCCGGCATCCCTGTGATCAAATCACAAAGTGTCTGGCCAGACGATGATGGATACCGTAACACTGAGAGGGCCCAGAGATATCTCTCCATCGTCGGAGGAGCAAATCCCAATCTCGAGCTATCAAGTTACTTGACACACTTTTCCATGAACCCGTAAGCCGCCGTAATAGCCACCCATTTACGGATGACGTTTAACAAACCCCAAAGTTCATGAAGCAAGTATGAAGAAACTCGACACTCTCATGGTCTAAGGAATTTTGCAAACATTAACCATCTCTGTGTTATTAACCATTAATATGTGACGAATGTAACTCATAGCATAACATCAATTTGGGTCGATTCAACACAAATGTTCTTCTAACACTGTGCCCTCAAAATTGCTGGCATAGACATGCCCATGATCAGGAAAACAGAACCATCATGCAATACTTGAGCTAGTCTTAGAGGCCAGACTAGGAATACATATTACCGTTTATTATTCCACACGTGCATATGAGTCTTCCTCCGAGCCTCGTTTTATTTGCAGACTCGAGAACCATAGCAGTTATAGCATGGAACATAAACCTAATTATGAACAGGGAGATAATCAATAACATTTATTATTGCCTCTAGGGCATATCTCCTACACCGGGATGCAGGTCGAACAGTCCCCCGGACGGTGTCGCGGATAGCCCTTCGGGAGGACCTTCAAAACTCGGACAGTCACTCGGACAGCCCTTCGGGAGGACTCACAGAACTCGGACCGTCACTTGGACAGCCCTTCGGGAGGCACTCACGAATAGCCCCTCGGGCACTAAGATCAAAACTACGACCTCTCTACAGAGTTGCACACATACGGTGTCATCTATCCGGCAGGGCTTCGCCGTCCAGAACTAGTTCCCACCGGAACCCAGACAGCCTTTCGGCTCTGCAAAACTATTTCGCGGGGAGGGAGAGAGAAGCCAGATCATGCAATGGCACTTGTATGTGAGAAGGAGTGAGTGTGGAGGGCTGCCCCTCCACCTCTATTTATAGGAAATCCCAAGGGGTAGGGTGGTTTTACAAGAAAACCCAAAAGCACATGAATGAAGTCCTTCCACAAGGACCCAAATGTGAAACCAAGGCACAAGAGGGGGCTCCAAGGAGGAGCCCCCATGTGGCCGGCCACACGTAGGAGGGGCCTCCCCAAGGGAGCCTCATCCATTCATGTCACCCCCCAAAAAAAATCTTGGGACAAAACCCAAAATAATGGCTTTCCAAAAAGTAACACAAAAAGCACTTTCACTATTCATGACGACATTTTCAGCGTCCGTTCGAACTGAAAATATTTATGTGGGCTTAGAACATTTCCAGTACCCACTAAAATAATTTTCAACGCGTTCTGGAACAATTCCAGTTTAGTGATTTCATCTGCGAAAAGCATCTGAAGCGGTTCCGGCAGCTCCGGAACATTTCCGGTTTTTCTTCCAGAAAATTCCCAAAAGTTTCCAGAATGATTCTGGCACCCTCCAAGAATTATCAGGCATGTGCCGAAACCAATTTGACTTAATGGAATACCCCGAAACAACTTTTCAGTTTCTCTCTGCGGAACATTTCCGCTGTCCGAAATTTTTTCGGTGATTTTCTCTCAGACTCCCTGTCTAGGATTCAGCAGATAGATGACCCTTAAGCGTGTGACCCTATAGGTTCGGTGAAGTATAGACATGACACGGAACCCCTTCCGATCAATGATCAACATCGGAGCCGTGGACACCCATATTGACCCCTATACCCACACGAATGAATATTCGAGTGAAGCTCCAGTTGCCGTGTGCTATTCCTGTTGCTTCGCGATATGTTACAAATACCCGAGGTGAGACATGTTGGCATTCCCGTGGATCAACAACTTGTCCACTATGCTAGTTACCTCGTTACCGGTATTGTTCTCTTTTCTCATTACCGTGTTCCGGCATCCCCGTGATCAAATCACAAAGTGTCTGGCCAGACGATGATGGATACCGTAACACCGAGAGGGCCCAGAGATATCTCTCCATCGTCGGAGGAGCAAATCTCAATCTTGAGCTATCAAGTTACTTGACATACTTTCCCATGAACCCGTAAGCCGCCGTAATAGCCATCCAGTTACGGATGACGTTTAACAAACCCCAAAGTTCATGAATCAAGCACGAAGAAACTCGATACTCTCATGGTCTGAGGAATCATGCAAACATTAACCATCTCTGTGTTATTAACCATTAACTTGTGACGAATGAATCTCATAGCATAACATCAATCGGGTCGATTCAACACAAATGTTCTTCTAACATTGTGCCCTCAAAGCTGCTGGCATAGACATGCCCATGATTGGGAAAACATAATCATCATGCAACACTTGAGCTAGTCTTAGAGGCATGACTAGGAATACTTTTTATCGTTTATTATTCCACACGTGCACATGTGTTTTCCCCAGAGCCTTTATGGATATACGGGCTCGGGAACCACAACAGTTATAGCATGGAACATAAACATAATTATGAGCAAGGAGATAAATAATAACATTTATTATTGCCTCTAGGGCATATCTTCTACAGACTCCCACTTGCACTAGAGTCAATAATCTAGTTAATGTTAATGCACTTTACACCTATGGCACATTGGTGTAAAATATGCGTCGCATGTGGTATAGCCTGATGTCCAACGGATCTGACGACTTCAGATCCGTGTGTATCTTTGCATATCCTCGCGTTTTCACGCTTTCACAAAATTCATATTTTGTGTACACCTTGCTTTGTATATGTGTGAATCATTGGTCGAAACCTGATTCCTCAGACTGAGCTATGGAGCAACTATCTGCAATAGTGTCCCATTGACCAAGCCTTCTTGGAACCATACTAAGTTCATGAATGAACTATATGATTCAACAACTTCTTTGTCGCTTCTATAGCGTCAACATACTTAGCCTTTGTTATAGAATTCGCCTCAGTATCTTCTTTTGAACAATTTCCAACTACCGTGCCACCATATTGTGTATTGCACAAAACCATTAACTTTAATCGAAAATTGCTTGGAGCATGGATAAAGACTGTATCGATGTAACCTTTTACAACGAACTCTTCATGATCTCCGCTTGCGAGAAAACATGTCATCAGTGCTACTATAGTACTCAATGACCCTTTTTCACTGTTGTCCCATGATCAGTACTTTTGATCACTTTGGTATCTATACTCGCAACAACTTTGGAGTATTGGACATATCTGGTTGTTTTTACATACCATGGAATACATGATTAATCCAAACATGAAGGTGTGTGGAATCTCCATCATGTATTTTGCTCATCAGTGTTTTTGGGACACCGAGTCTTGCAAAACCTCTTTCCATGTGACTTCGGCAAGAATCACTCCTTGGCGTTTTAAATGCTAAAAAGTTTTAGCATCTTGTCAATATGTATTCATTGCTTAGCCTTATTAGGCAAATCTATCTCCAAAGATCATTATGCCTAATATTGAGGCCATTTAGCCCAAGCACTTCATCGAAAAACTATTTTCAAATGAAGTCCTAATTCGTGTCAAGAAATTTATTTCCAATTAACAATGTGTCAAGCACACAACGTTCTTAGAAATATTATTATGCTCCCACTTACTTTCTTGAATCACAAGCATCTTCGTTACCCATTGATGAAGTCAAAACCCTTTTGACCAATCCATCAAAACACGAAGATCCAACTCCATTTTGCTCTCTTCGTCCATTGCTGGAACTCTGAAGTTTGCATAGTTACTAGCATCCTTTGGACTGTAGCACATGCAAGTCCTTCGTTTCATTTCCATCAGATGGAAATCTTTTTGTCATCCATGTTTCATATCTCATGATTGAAATATGTATCAATTACTAGTTCAACCCGAACCGACTTTAAGCTTCGCTATGATGAAACAACCTCATCATAGTCAACTCCTTGAACTTGTTATTGCAACAAGTCGAGCTTTATGGATAAAACATTTTATCCACATCAGTTTATAGTTACATAAAAGTTCGTTAGACTCTAAGTCTTCCGAAGTGGTCATCAAGATATGATCTTGAATCATTTATATGGAAACTATCTCGGATTATATTGGCATTTAGCCAATCCCGGAGTCAGGGCCCATCAACGCTTCCTTGTGTATCATAGGTATACTGTTGTCTAACAACAATATCTCGTCTGCGCACCTGAGAGGTTTGCACGAGCCTTGCCTACGTGGTTTAGCTGCAAGTTCGACCGAAGTCCATACATTTTATTGTAGAGACTTCCGTATCAGTCGCAGTAGGAAACTCCGGAATCACTTCCAAGGTTCCTTTCCTTTGACCTGATGATGAAGATACTGGTTATCTCGTCGAGTTGCACTGTCCTCCCACTCACCTTTTGCAAGAACAATTCTCTTTAAAAGCATACCGTTTTGTGGCAAAAACTTTTGCCTCGGTATAGTGGTGGGGGAATACCCAATGACTTGGGATAACCTACAAAGTAGCACTTGTCTGATTTGGATTAGGTTTGTAACCTGTTACACAAGCCCCATATTCCAAATGTTAAGAAAAGATATAACATGGTTGGGCGTACCATACCATGGTGTCATTTCAACAGACCCGATGGAGCTCTTTTCAGTGTAAAAGCCGCAGTCTCTAAAGCATCACTCTTTAAAAGGGATAATGGCAAATTTATTTATGTCATCTTTGATCTTACCATGTCATAAATGGTTCGATTACATTTTCACGGACTTTCCACTTGCAGTGGTGTTCCAGGCGGTGCAAGTTATGAAACCCCTTTCACAACTCATCAGACATTCGCTAAACTTGTAACTCAAATATTCTTTTCTGCAATCGAATTGTAGAAACATAATCTTCTTGTTACAATAACTTCTACTTCATATTTCAAAACCTTTTGAATGAATTCAAAAGATCCAGACTTACGTCTCATCAAGTAAATATCCACATATCTACTTGAGTCATTTCTGAAGATAGATAAATCCACTACTTGCAACAATATTTATTGAACTACATACATCAAAATGTATGATCACCAATAAGTTCTTTGCTCGTTCCTTATGGCCTGTGAACGGTATTTCAGTCACTTCTCTTTTCGGAGGAAAGTTGCAAGTGTTAGATGATTCAAAATCAAATGACTTCAAAATCCATCATAATGGAATTTATCCATGCGGGTTTCTCCAATGTGACCAAATGCAGTGCCACACTTGTGTGGTATTCTTTATGATATTTAGCGTCAGTGTTATGGATGTATCATATTACCATCAATATTCATAACATACGTCCCATCGAGGATGGAAGCATGGCCCTTCATGTTATTCATAATACTGAACAACAATTGCTCTTTTTATGAACAACCTTTTTGCAACAACATTGTGCAAGGGGCTAGAGTGTAAAACTCTAAAATGAATTATGAATGTAAATCCAGAGGTATATATTATTATCAATATTCATAACATACATCTCATTCATAATAAAAGTATGGCCCTTATGTTATTCATAACATCGAACATCAAAAGTTCTCTTATGAACAACCTTCTTGCAAGATACCTTATGCAAAGGGCTAGAGTGTGAAACTCTAAAATGAATTATGAAAGTAAATACATAGGTAATACACCGATGGAAGGTATAGTAACATTTACTATGTTCCCTGTGTATACCTAAACCTCATTCCTGGCTAGTCTTTCAGGCCATAGTAGTTCTTACATCGAGTTGCAACAGAATGCAATCGAGCGGGCATCTCTATGATTAACTCACAATACCCAAGAATCAGTGATTAACAAATTAATCATAATTCCCAAGAACTATATCTTTGACTAGCCTTCCATACATCAAAAACTTGTATGACATTCATACATGAGCTGGATATTCCAGTCTTCTTTCTTTCTGCCATTATACTTCTAACAGTTTAACTTTTAGTATTTCTCCTACTCTCAGAAGAAGCACCCAACTTAAGAGTGGCGTTAGCCCCGGACTTCCTAGGCGTGAAAGTTTCACTAACACCCTTCGGACACTTCCTTTCTCTTTAAGTTGTTGTTTTATTCACCTTTCATCATATGACCGGCGTTCTTCTGGATCCCTCTCTTATCAGTCTAATGCATAGTAAACTCCTTTACTAATAGTTTGCAAACAAACATTGCTTTGGATATCTCATATCTTTTAGCCTTTGTCTATCTCTGAATATGATATTCAGATTCCATGAATATCACATAACTATCCAAACTTTCGAAGTTCGGGTCTCATGGAAACAAACATATTGCACTTGACTGAAACGGAATTCTAGCTTTTGGATCGAAGGACGAGAGTCACATGATCCATAGCATAAGCGAGAGAATACCAAAGTATGCGATAGGACAAAGTCCTTCTTGGCACTCTTGAGGACAATCCTCACATTACGTTACCAACCGTAAAGTTTTAACCAGATATTTAACAGCTATTCAATTTTAATAGGGAAGATGGAAACGCGAGCCATTATTCTACAACTATTATGCATATAACACTTAGACAGTGTTCACAATTAATTGCACTGAGAATTAAACAAGATAATTCTACAGTGCGCTCCCACTCAAATCAATATCTCTCATAATTGATTGTGAGTGATTCAAGACCCGTGTTTTGATTATTCGTCATTGATGTTAGTCACTAATGATGACAAAAATCTCAACCGGTAGGCCAACCTGCCAATCACATCTCTATGCGACTATTGTTCATCTTTCGATGGGCGTGTTCCGAGCTCATGACTGTCATGTCTACCAAGTGATCTCGCTGCGAGGTCTGAACTCACCCGCCTCACACATCCCTAGTCGTTCATACCCATGTTAGTCATGGCGCACCCCGAAAAGTTAGGTGCCGTGACGGTGCTACACTTGGGAGAACACTATCAACTATGATATTTTTGTGAGAGATCACCCTAATAAAAAGTGACTACCGCGCAATCAAGAAGGGTGCATCATAAGGGATAAACATCTCAGGCAATTCATAATAGCATGATATGGTATAGCCCTTTCTGACGGAGAAGTCTTGTATTTCTTCGTCTTCGGCATTCGCGTCAGTGTTCACCTTCGCGAAGATTGCCACCACCTTGTCGATGCACCAGATAATATTGCTATCTCTATAGCTAATAAAATAAGTGCATTACACAAGGTTCACACGCAGGTCATTTAAACTGCAATCATATGGCTCCAGCCATCATGCCGAATCATGACACGCAGGTCATCTTAATTAATTTACATCATATAGTCATCTCATACATAATCAAATTATTATGAGCACTGCTATACCACATCACATGCACATGCAAACCCTCCTGCAAAACCAAGTTAGACGTCTCTAATCGGTCCATGCAAAAACTTGTTTTTCGTGGCTTCTAAGGTTTCGAAACAAACCGAAGCTACCTACGTCCATCATCAAGTATGATAATTCAAGTCGCTAGATTAACAATGCAGGGTGTATGAAGCACGAGATAATAAAATCTCGAACCCCATACTAAACTTCGTCATACGCATGACCCCCGTGCAGATCATATCTGCATTGCCCTTTCGTCTGCGAAATTTCATCTTTCTTTTTAACTACGGTGGAATTCAATGAACTGTTAGCACTTCGTTGATCAATCAGGATCGCGGATTGCCAGAACATTGAAACTCCACCATACTGTTATCAAGATCAGAAATATGCAAATTCCAGGGAAGCAACAAGAACATCGGGTAACAGATTTCATCTGCTACCCGAACAAATAATTTTCAGTAATAGAACTCATCTACTACCTAATTATATTGTGCAACACCCATACATCTCTATGTATTCTAGATCGCAACCTGCATCTACGCATAGCACGGCTCTGATACCACTGTAGGGTAATGCAGCAGAAAACAAAAATTTTCCGACCTACGCACCAGCCCAGGACCACTATGGAGACTGCATACAAGGTTTGATCATTTTCGTTACCGACTCGTAGCGCAGCGGAAGTAGAGTCGATGACGATCGGCGGTGCAGATCCCCGCAGCTAGGATTTACAACCTCCCAACCGAGAGGATGTATACCCTCGTCTTCCCTTCGGACAGCCCTCTGGGAGGCGGTCGAACAGTCCCCCGGACGGTGTCGCGGACAGCCCTTCGGGAGGACCTTCAAAACTCGGACAGTCACTCGGACAGCCCTTCGGGAGGACTCACAGAACTCGGACCGTCACTTGGACAGCCCTTCGGGAGGCACTCACGAACAGCCCCTCGGGCACTAAGATCGAAACTACGACCTCTCTACAGAGTTGCACACATACGGTGTCATCTATCCGGCAGGGCTTCGCCGTCCAGAACTAGTTCCCACCGGAACCCAGACAGCCTTTCGGCTCTGCAAAACTATTTCGCGGGGAGGGAGAGAGAAGCCAGATCATGCAATGGCACTTGTATTTGAGAAGGAGTGAGTGTGGAGGGCTGCCCCTCCACCTCTATTTATAGGAAATCCCAAGGGGTAGGGTGGTTTTACAAGAAAACCCAAAAGCACATGAATGAAGTCCTTCCACAAGGACCCAAATGTGAAACCAAGGCACAAGAGGGGGCTCCAAGGAGGAGCCCCCATGTGGCCGGCCACACGTAGGAGGGGCCCCCCCAAGGGAGCCTCATCCATCCATGTCACCCCCCAAAAAATATCTTGGGACAAAACCCAAAATAATGGCTTTCCAAAAAGTAACCCAAAAAGCACTTTCACTATTCATGACGATATTTTTCAGCGTCCGTTCGAACTGAAAATATTTATGTGGGCTTAGAACATTTCCAGTACCCACTAAAATAATTTTCAACGCGTTCTAGAACAATTCCAGTTTAGTGATTTCATCTGCGAAAAGCATCTGAAGCGGTTTCGGCAGCTCCGGAACATTTCCGGTTTTTCTTCCAGAAAATTCCCAAAAGTTTCCAGAATGATTCTGGCACCCTCCAAGAATTATCAGGCATGTGCCGAAACCAATTTGACTTAATGGAAAACCCCGAAACAACTTTTCAGTTTCACCGAAATTCATCCGGTGTTCTCTCTGCGGAATTTTTCCGCTGTCCGAAACTTTTTCGGTGTCCGAAACTTTTTCGGTGATTTTCTCTCAGACTCCCTGTCTAGGATTCAGCAGATAGATGACCCTTAAGCATGTGACCCTATAGGTTCGGTGAAGTATAGACATGACACGGAACCCCTTCCAATCAATGATCAACATCGGAG
This sequence comes from Thinopyrum elongatum, assembly GCA_011799875.1. NCBI lineage: Eukaryota > Viridiplantae > Streptophyta > Magnoliopsida > Poales > Poaceae > Thinopyrum > Thinopyrum elongatum. The sequence goes on along the minus strand of CM022302.1, from coordinate 16,227,431 downwards.
CCATGGACACCCATATTGACCCCTATACGCACACGAATGAATATTCGAGTGAACCTCTAGTTGCCGTGTGCTATTCCTGTTGCTTCGCGATATGTTACAAATACCCGAGGTGAGACATGTTGGCATTCCCGTGGATCAACAACTTGTCCACTATGCTAGTTACCTCGTTACCGGTATTGTTCTCTTTTCTCATTACCGTGTTCCGGCATCCCCGTGATCAAATCACAAAGTGTCTGGCCAGATGATGATGGATACCGTAACACCGAGAGGGCCCAGAGATATCTCTCCATCGTCGGAGGAGCAAATCCCAATCTTGAGCTATCAAGTTACTTGACATACTTTCCCATGAACCCGTAAGCCGCCGTAATCGCCATCCAGTTACGGATGACGTTTAACAAACCCCAAAGTTCATGAATCAAGCACGAAGAAACTCGATACTCTCATGGTCTGAGGAATCATGCAAACATTAACAATCTCTGTGTTATTAACCATTAACTTGTGACGAATGAATCTCATAGCATAACATCAATCGGGTCGATTCAACACAAATGTTCTTCTAACATTGTGCCCTCAAAGTTGCTGGCATAGACATGCCCATGATTGGGAAAACATAATCATCATGCAACACTTGAGCTAGTCTTAGAGGCATGACTAGGAATACTTTTTACCGTTTATTATTCCACACGTGCACATGGGTTTTCCCCAGAGCCTTTATGGATATACGGGCTCGGGAACCACAACAGTTATAGCATGGAACATAAACATAATTATGAGCAAGGAGATAAATAATAACATTTATTATTGCCTCTAGGGCATATCTCCTACAGGAGGAGAGGCCCCGACGAGCACGTCTACAGCGGCGAGCACGTCTACTGGGGGCGGGCGAGCTTCCCCGAGGAAGAAGAGGTGGAGGGGGGTGGAGGGGTCGAGCGCCGTCGCGCCCTGCTTTCGCGGCTCGCCGGCCCGGGGTTGAAGCAGATTCCGCCAGCCGCCTTGCCTGTCGCCTCGCACGGTGGAGCTCGAGCGGAGAGGTGCCGCGGGTTTCTAGGGTTTCGAGGGCTGGGAAGGCGAGGGAGGGGGTGGGTGGGAGAGGCAAGGGACGAGGCAGGTGGATATTTTAGTGGGGGGAAGGTTAGCAATGGCGCACCTCCTAGGGGTGCGCCATAAATACCTTGATAGCAATGGCGCACCTTCCCCTGGTGCTCCATTACTAACTTTTTTTTTTGATTTTTAGTTGCATCTAATTTTTTTTTAGAAAATGACGATCAAATTTGAAAACATTTATGAATGTGAAAAAATATGATCAAATTTGAAAACATTTATGAAAAAATATGAATATGAAAACATTTATGAATATGAAAAAATATCATCCAATTTGTTATTTGAAAATATTTTTTTTTGGATTTTTAGTTGCATCTAATAATTTTTTAGAAAACATTTATGAATATGAAAAAATATCATTAAATTTGAAAAAATATTCATGAATTCAAAAAGTGCCCATTTCCATATGTCGAAATACAATCGAGAAATGAAGGCTACAATTTAAATACAATCGATCTTAGCTATCTTTTCACAATCTTCTTGCCCTTCTTTTTCGCAAATGGAGTTCTTCTCTTGAACGGACGTCATTTAGGTAGGGTGGTCCTGCTTCTTCTTGTGGTGTATGCTTGTACTTCATCGTCGTTGTCATGTTCCATCTTCGGGTCGCCGTACTTGTCGAAGTCTTGCTCATTGGCGACTCCATCCATTCCGATGATCTTCCTTTTGCCTCTCCTCACGACAACACGACTGGGCTTTGACGGGTCGGTAATGAAGAAGCATTGGTCCACTTGGGAAGCCAGTACCCATGGCTCATTTTTCGCGGTGATGTTTGCGCCCGCGGTCTTGGATTTGTCTTCGGGTATAACCATGGTGGTGAAATACCGGTCTTCTTTTAGGACGCTCTTGGCCCATCTGACACAGAACATCGGGACCTTCTCTCCAGCGTAGCTCAGCTCCCAGATCTCCTCGATCCTTCCGTAGTATCTGTCCTTGTCGTTACCGGTGTAGGATTCCATCGTTACCCCGGAGTTCTGATAACCATCGCTCTTCATGTCCTTTTCCTCGGTGTAGAATGTGTAGCCGTTGATATCGTACACCTCATAGGTCATCAGCTTGTGCTCAGCGCCCTGTGACAAGGCGAATATGAGTTTTTCTTCCGCGGAAGAATCCTCATGTAAAGGGTACGACAGAAGCTTCTCCTTGAACCAACGCGTGAAACATGAGTTGTGCTCTTTGATTATATCTCCGTCCATCCTCTGTTGGCCTCGGTCATTGTACGTCTTCTCAATAAAGATTTTGTGCTCTACCACCCAAGGATCGACCACGTCTATGTGTTGTAGCGCGACTAGGTTTGCTCTTTCAAAGTCGGCGAGTCGACCCTTGAAGTCGACATGCATTTCGCGGCGACCCTCGCGGTGACAACATCCAGCGAGCCTGCCGAGGTGCCTGTTGATGGGCAGACCAATGGGGTTCTCGATGCCTAGATAATTCGTGCAGTAGGAGATGCACTCTTCGGTTAGAAAGCCCTTGGCTATGCTTCCCTCTGGACGTGACATGTTGCGAACGTATCCTTTGATGACACCATTCATCCTTTTGAACGGCATCATGCTGTACAGGAACGTCGTTCCGAGTTGGATGATATCCTCCACGATATGGACCAGCAGATGTACCATAACGTTGAAGAATGCGGGCGGGAAGTACATCTCAAGCTCGCATAGTATCACCACGATCTCTTTCTGTAGCCTTCTGAGTTGCCTCATGCCAAACGACTTATGAGAGATGATGTCGAAAAAGTTGCATAGGCCAAATAGCGTTTCACGGACGTGCGCGTCCATGATCCCACGGATTGCAACTGGAAGTATCTACGTCATCAGCACGTGACAGTCGTGAGACTTCATCCCGCTGAACTTCTGCTTCGCTGAGTCTAGGTATCTTCTTATCTTCCCCGCGTAACCGTAAGGAAGTTTTACTCCTACGAGGCAGGTGAAAAACTGCTCGATCTCCTCCTGACTTAGAGTGAAGCACGCGGGAGGGCAGTCATTTCCGATCTTCTTGGCCTTTTTGCCTTTGCGACGACTTTCCGTGTCCTTCGCCTCATCATCATCATCATCATCATCATCATTAGCGTGAAGCTCCTCCCTGATGCCCATTGATTTCAAGTCTGCCCTTGCTTTCGGCCCATCTTTGGTCCTCTCTGGCATGTTGAGCAGGGTACCAAGCAGACTCTCGCACACGTTCTTCGTGATATGCATGACATCAAGGCTGTGAGGCACACGGAGGATCTTCCAGTACGGCAAGTCCCAGAAAACAGACCTCGTTTTCCATACCTTCAGCAGCGGCTCAGGCGCCTTTTGCTTCTTTCCCGGCTCTGGCGCCTTTCGCTTCTTTCCCGGCGGTGGGAACTCTTTCCAATTTTTCAACAGCTCGTCTATTTCCTCACCGCTCCTCATACGCGGGCGTCTTCGGGGTTCGGTTTCACCATCGAACAGATCCTTGCGTTTTCTCCATGAGTCATCGTCGCGAAGCCACCTTCGATGTCCCATGAACACGGTTTTCAAAGACCCGGGATCTCTATCTAGCGGGCAATACGTTGTGTCATCCATGCACCTGACGCATCCAGAAAATCCGTGGACCACCTGCCCCGCGACATATCTGTAACCGAGATAGTCGTGCACCGTCGTGAGCAGTGCGGCTCTCATAGGAAAATATTCTTTCTCTGCGGCGCCCCACGTATTGGCTGGCGTTTTCCACAGCATGTCTAGCTCCTCTTTCAGCAGCCCCAGATACAGATTGATGTCGTTCCCTGGTTGTTTCGGCCCTTCAATTAGCATACTCATGTGAATGTACTTCCTCTTCATGCACAACCAGGGGGGAAGGTTGTACATCCACACAAACACAGGCCAGATGCTATGTGTGCTTCTCTGGCTGCCAAACGGATTGACTCCATCGGTGCTCGCACCCAGAACAATGTTCCTTGGATCGTTCCCAAATTCTGGGTGTTCGAAGTTCAACGCTTGCCACTGGCTCGCATCCTTAGGGTGACTCAGCATCTTGTCTTTTTTATTTATCTCCGGATCATTTCCGTCATCTTCTCGCTTCTTCTCCTCCCTATCCGCGTGCCAACGCAGGAGCTTTGCTACCTTAGGGTCCGCGAAATACCGTTGTAGACGAGGAGTGATCGGAAAGTACCACACCACTTTTCGAGGAGCTTTCTTCCTCTTCTTGTACCGAGTGACGCCGCACACCGGACATATGGTAGACTCCGCGTGCTCGTCCCGATAAATGATGCAATTGTTCATGCACACATGGTATTTCACGTGCGGTAAATCCAGAGGACACACGATTTTCTTCGCCTCCTCGAAACTGGTTGGGCACTTGTTCCCCTTGGGAAGACGTTCGTGCCAGAATGACATGTTCTCGTCGAAGCATGCGTCGGTCATTTTGTGTTTTACCTTCATCTCCAGAGCCACGAGCGTTACATTCAGGCGGGTATCCTCGGGCCTGCATCCTTCATACAATGGAGTAACCGCGTCTATCTCCAGTTGATCCAGCTTGGCTTTCTCTCGGGCGGCAGCTCTTGCGTTATCCGTCTGCTTGAGAAGCAGCTCTTGAATATGAGGGTCCTGCACCCAGCCCATCGATGGTCCATCGTCGTCTGCTCCGGCATCTTCATCTTCATGATCATGCCCTTCGTCTTGATCTTCCTCATCATCATGTTCGGCATCTTCTACATGATGACTGTGTACTGCATCTACTTCGTGATCATGTCCTGGAGATTCTTCATCTTCTCGCCCGCCCTCGCCATGGTTGTCTTGCTACCCTTCCTCATTTCTTGCCCGGCCCCCATGGACGACTTCATAATCATCTTCATCACCTTGCCACCGATAGCCATCCATGAAACCACGCAAGAGCAGGTGGTCCCGCACCTGTACGGAATCCGGGTCCATAAGGCTCTTCAGCTTGCATCTTCGACACGGACATCTTATCTCCGTCTCGTTCTTTTGAAGCATCTCCGCCTTCGCGGAGCTCAAAAACCTATTGACGATGCCTTCGGTCATCGTGCGGACCATGGACGCCTGCGGGGTAAAGCAAAACGATATTTTAGAACCAAAAAAAAAATTTGGCATGACTTTGCCTAAAAATAGGACCAAAAAGAATGCATAGTGCCAAATTCTCGCCGAAATGGAAATGAATCAACATTCCGGCAAAATATTGGCAACTATCGCATTTCAAATACCGGTACCTGCAAACACAAACATATGCAACACCACAAACATACGTAGATCTAGGCCATAAAAAGTGCATGTGCACGTTGTTGGAGGGAGAAAAAAGTAGATCTAGAACATAAAGAAAGCTTTCCCGGCCCCTTACTCACCTATCAAAAAAAGGAAATTTAACCACTTAATTTGGGTGAATCTATGGTGCCAATGAGGTGAGGAGGAGGAGGCAGCCGAGACAAGCTTGGAGGAGGAGGTGGAGAGAATGAAGTGGGGAAAGTGAGTGTGGTAGGTGGCTGTCCAAAATATCTAGCTGCTCTCAGGTTACCAATGGCGCACCTCCTAAGAATGCGCCATTAGTAACCCTGGTTACTAATGGCGCACCTGGTATGCGGTGCGCCATTACTAGTTTTGAAAAAAAAAATTGTTAGTAGTGGCGCACCGTGGTTGTGGTGCGCCATTAATAGTTTTAACTAGTAATGGCGCACTATCCCAGGTGCGCCATTACTAGTTTTGAAAAACAAAGAAAAAAAAATTGTTCGTAGTGGCGCACAGAGTGTGTGGTGCGCCATTACTAGTTTTAACTAGTAATGGCGCACTATCCCCTGGTGCGCCATTACTAGTTTTGAAAAAAAATTAAAAAAAAATTGTCAGTAGTGGCGCACCGTGGGTGTGGTGCGCCATTAGTGATATGGACACTAATGGCGTACCTATACATGGTGCGCCACTGCTATATAGCAGTGGCGCACCACATACCTGGTGCGCCATTAATGTCTATATTAGCTATAGCCTTTTTTCTAGTAGTGTATATATGTATGGATGTTCATAGAATTTTTTTATACGTATGTGGCTATATGTATGTCGTTGTCGATATAGCCCCTTCCCGATAACTTCGACATGAGGGGGGGGGGGGGTTGATATACCCCCTCCCCGATAATTATTTTTTTCTAAGTTACTAAGGTAAAATGTTCACCCCCCTCTCGATATACCGGGCGACCAACTCTCGAGGCCACCCAAACCCTAGAAAAAAAGCGTTGTCGATCTCCTACCCCCTCCCGCCCCTACCCGACAAACTCTCGAGGCCACCCAAACCACTAGCTAGAAGATAACTCCGGTAACTTCGACATGAGGGGGGACGTCGATCAACCCCCTCTCGCCCGAACAAGTCTATGTATCATTTTATATCGCGGTGGACATATATCAAAGTTTGATCATATGTCAAAGTTTGAATTTTGACATATGCAACATTTGATCATATATCAAAGTTTGATCACATGTCAAAGTTTGAATTTTGACATATGCAACATTTGATCATATGTCAAAGTTTGATCATATGTCAAAGTTTGAATTTTGACATATGTAGATTTATCAAGAATGCCCCCATTATAGATGTGCACAAGTTGATCCAATTTTTTTCTGATCTCATCTATATATATATTCTTCTATACGTCACGTTGTCTGTCAAAGTATTGAAGAAATCCATGGCTTCATCATTAGCCGGAAGTAACAAGCGTATGATGCTACGAAGCTCTTCAAAGTTGTTTTGGAACGGAGTTCCGGATAGAATAATTCGCTTTTTGGTACGAATTTCAGCAAAGGCCTTCCAAATAGCGATATGAGGGGGGACGTCGATCAACCCCCTCTCGCCCGACCAAACCCTAGAAGCGTCGAGGCCACCCCAAACCCTAGAAGCGTTGCCGAGGCCACCCCAAACCCTAGAAGCGCCGAGGCCACCCAAATTTACCAAGTTAAAAGTGCGTTGTCGAGGCCACCCCAAATAGTAGAAGCGTCGAGGCCACTAATTAATATTCCTTGTTGTGATTAGCTAGCTAGGTCTATGTTTGCCACTAATAGATCCATCTCTCATGTTTGTATATTAATTGCCATGTTGTAATATTTGCAGAAACTATGGATCAACAAAGAGAATTGGAAACAGAAGAGTTCTTGGGGGACATCATCCTCGGCGGAGGTGATGTCTTGTCGTATCTCAACGACACCGATTGTCTGGAAGGAGAGGGTGAAGGCTCCGATGATCGAAAAATGGAGGAGGAAGGACATGATCATGATGGCTCCGGTGACCGAATGCCGGAGGAAGAAGGAGACCATGATGATGGGTCCGGTGATCGAACGAAGGAGGGAACTGTTGCGAAGTCCGGCGAGGTATATATATTAATTAAGCCTGTGCTGACTAGCTAATTGATGCATTAATTGTTTTGGTATGTACATATATTAACTCTTCATTCTTCTTTTAAAGCCCTCCGGATCGAGCCAAACTTCGGTAACGAGATGAGGCCCGAAGAAAAGGTTGCGTCAGGATGAAAGGTTCACGATCACAGCAATCGCGGACGATGGCCAGCCGATTGAACCGAGGCGGACCAAGGATGCATTTTCTGCTCAGTGCGGAGCTATTGTTAGGGATAGCATCCCGATCAGCATGCAGCTATGGAATGAGCCTAAGAAGAACGAAGAACCTCAAGTTTCTTATGTCACCGATAGACAGAAAGATGATCTTTGGACCTCGCTGAAGGCAAATTTCACCCTACCGCCAGAGGAGGATCCGGATAAGCCAGTTATAGAGCCATTATTCAAGGCGTGTGCTCTTAAGAAGATGGCAGATCTATTCAGGAGGTGGAAGAATGAGTTGAAATCAACGTTTGTCGACAAAGGGAAGACTCCAGAATTCACCGGCCGATTTGAGAAGATAAGAGATCACTGGCCCGCATTTGTGGCCTACAAGACATCGGACAGGAGTAAGAAGATGTCAGAGACAAATAAGATAAATGCTGCAAAGAAGAAGTTTCACCATCACACGGGGTCAGGTGGCTACCTCAAAGCTCGGCCGCTATGGGACAAAGCTGAGAATGATCTACTTGCTAAAGGGGTCGAACCAGAGACATTGAACTGGCCATACCGTTCAAGGACTTGGTTCTTCGGGGTTGGGGAAACCTTGGACCCTGAAACAGGGAAGTGCATTTGGACGGATGAGCAACTTGCAATACCTGTCAAGAAGCGTCAGAAGTGTATCGCCACAGCGCAGCAAGGGACGTTCATTCCCGAGAGAGAGAATGACGAGCTGACCGAGGCCCTCGGGAATCCTGAGCACCCTGGACGAACACGAGGCACGCCAGGCTCCGTTGCGTGGAAGGTTGGGTTTCCCGGCGCAGGCGGTTACAAAACCCGGGAGAGGAAGAGGAAACTGGAGCAGAGCGAACTGCAGAAGCTGAATGCAAGGGTACAAAAGCTAGAGGAACAAGTTGAGAGCCAACGAGGTGCCGGAGCTACCCCCGAAGCTACCCCGCCATCTCAGCGGAGAAGCAGCATGGCTTCCACCGAGGTCGTTCAGCAGCCTGACTTCACGGCTCCTAGCTACCCCGTGGATGCTATCACGGAGGCTCAACATTGCCAGCTTATGACGCAATGGCAGCACCTCAAAGTCAAGGCGGCTGTCGGCTCTGTTGCACCTCCTGAACCCGACGCAACTTTTCACTGCCGTCCGATTCCACAAGGCTATGCTGTTGTGATGGTGGATGAAGTAACGGAGGGATTTTAGGAGCTCGAGCTTCACCACCCTACAGGTCAAGGGGATACTCAGCTGGGTCTTGCTCTGAAGACTCCATGTCTATGGCCGAAGGAGCACATCAAGCTTCCGAATTGGACGCCTCCGCCTCCTCCTCCTCCTCCTCCTCCTCCTCCGGCGAGTGATCAAGGCACTCTGCCTCCTTCTCCGGCTGCTCCGGCGCGTGAGGCCACTCCGCCTCCTCCTTCGCTTCCTCCGGCGCGTCCGAGCAGTCCGCCTCCTCCTCCTCCTCGTCAGCAACGGCGGAAGACAGACGCCGCCGCTCCGGCTCCTCCGGCGCGTCGGAGCACTCCGCCTCCTTCTTCGCCTCGTCAGCAACGGCGAAAGAGAGACGCCGCCGCTCCGGTGGCTAGTAGTACAAGCAGAGGCGGGAGGCAATTCAGATACGGTCCATCTCTCAAGCCTCTGGAAAAGTTACCATATGAGAGGACCAACAAGGAAAACGAGGACATCTCTCGTGCCCAAGTGAGGGACTTTTTTTGCAAAGAAACCTCAACCTCCGGAGGAGAAGATAGATCCGGTGAAAGCGAAGTGCACTCTCGATGCCCTGAAGCGACCACCAGCGTCTCCGCCGCAAACGAACTATGAGCGCATTATTGAAAGGACATATCAGGAAGCGGAGCGGTCGGGAAGTACTTGCAGTGATCGAAGGTTAGGAGAACGAAGAAGTGGGAAAAAATTCCCCAGCTCGGCGAACAAGCGAACCAATCGTGCACCCCGCTCAAGGTGTCTAGCGATATCGTCGCTAATCATCCGGGGATGGTGCCCGGTACCAATCCTGAAGATTACCTGCACGACGATGCACATTTTGATATAATGGAGGTGGACGAACACAAATACCGGCACGGGAAGCCTCTCGTCAAACCTGGTCATCCTCCTCTAACAACGATGATGCGAAGATTCCATGAGTGGTACATGGACACCTGCAGCGAGTCTGGGAAGGATACTTTGACGCTGAGAGTTGAAGAGGAGCACGACCTCGTTGGAATTGATCTGTTCTCTGTTCCATTTGAGGAGTTCTTCCAGTTTTTCAATCAAAAGGCCCTCGATAAAATAATCGTCACTTGCTACTGTCTGTAAGTAATACTTCTGTAATTAAGTCTCTATATATAGCTCAGCTCTTTCATTGCATGTATATATAATTATCCTCACTATATTATGCAGAAAAGCACAAATCTATGATATTGAGTTCATTAACACAAATCTCATAGATGAATGGACGGTTAAATATAATGCCAAAGAAACCGAGGCCAACTTGCTACAATCGTGCTTCGAAATCAAAACAAAGATAAAATACTCTTTCCTTACAACTTCAAGTGAGTGTTACTGTCTTGGGCATATTCGGTTTCCCTTATTACTTGAGGTTATAGTAATGTAATTGATGAGTTATGCATGCGTGCGCAGCTTCCACTTTATTCTCCTAGAGATTTAGCTTGAGCAGGGACTAGCAACCGTCTTAGACTCGAGACGAAAAGATCCCAAGGAGTATGCGGCCATGACTAAAATGCTCGAGAAGTAAGTTCAATCGATCGTTATCGGACCATATCGGCAACTTTGTTCATTTTCTGATATCAAGTAATTGTTTTCTTTGTCTGGCAGGGTTTGGAAAGAGTTCACCGCTAAAGCTCCGGCACTATCGGGGGAGCTCTGATTTACACACCCGAAAGTAAGTACTACTAGCTAGTTCCGCGCATCTCCCATTGTTTCTAGCTAGTTTCATCAATACCATTTAGCATGCCTGCTTATCAGTTTGATTGATCTCTATTTCTTGTAAAGTGGTTATGGCAGGAAGGCGGGACTGATTTTTGTGGATACTACATTTGCGAGTTCATCCGCCACACGACCTGTGAGCGGGGCTACTTTCAAAAACAATATGAAGTGCGTAAGAAATAATATTCACAATTTTATTTTATTACCATCATTTGTGTTGAGTTTCATTCATATATATGTATTGACCCCTTCTTCAAATTAGATGTGGCAGATGCAGGATGAACTCCTACCACAAGATCGCATAAAAGCAATTCAAGAGGAATTGGCGGGATTCTTTCTTGACCACGTCATCAATAAAGCCGGAGAATACCATGTGGAACTTGACATCAGATGTTGGGATTGTAAGAGATCTTATATTGTATATATGTAGCTAGTAGCGTCGGATAGATATACGAAAACTTGTTGTTTGACCAATCTCTCGGAGAAGGAGGAGGTCGATCACTTCTCTCTGTATATATATGTTCATGACGATCTTGTATACTTAATGGTTTCCTTCATTTCCTTACTAGCTAGCGTGTCGAGAGTTCTCTCTATACGTATAGTACGTAGCGTCGACCAAGCACGGAGATAAGGGAGGTCACTTCTCTCTATTACCTAGCTAACACAATATATGAAACCCCTAAACTAACCCTATAAAACCCCCAAAACCCAACCCCCCCCCCCCCTTTCAAAAAAAAAAACAAAAACCCCAGCCCCTGAACTGCTGACGCGTGGATGCTTTTTGGTCCCGGTTGGTGCTACCAACCGAGACAAAAGGCCCTCTTGCCTGGGCAAGCCGCAGCGGCCACGTGGAGCCCCATCTGTCCCGGTTCGTAGGCGAACCGGGACTAAAGGTATTGGGCTTTAGTCCCGACCCTTTAGTCTCGGTTCCAGAACCGGGACAAATGGGCCTCTGGAACCGGGACAAATGGGCCTTTTTCTACTAGTGAGGAAACTGGAGTGCACAGACAAACTGATCTTCATCCAGACCACCTTGTTGGGGGGGTCGCGGACCTCCTGCTGGCTTTGCCATGATGATCTGTGTTCCACATAAGTATTAGACTATGAATAAATGACCATAATTTTATGTATATGAAGATGACACAAAAGATTGACAATCCTACCTGGTCAACCCGTAGTACAGTACATACAACATCTGCTGAGTATTTTAGAGCGAAAGACCTGATGGAATGCAAAAGGTTAAGTGGGACATACATTAAGTGGGACCAAACAACCTACGTATGCACTTTAAATACACAAATTAATAAACTGGCCATGAAAGCACGTAACGTTTAGACAACAATACAAATTATTGAACTGGGTATGAAATAATGGATTATGTACAAAAGGCACCTTGACGTAGCATTTTCATATCAGGGTATAGATTGCATCCAGCTATAAGCAACATTAACATGTATTGCAAAGGCTAGCTGGATTTCCACACCTATTGGCAACTACTCCCTCCGTCTCAAAATAAGTAAAGTCACTTATTTTGGGACGGAGGGAGTACATGTTTAGGAAGTCTTACTTTGTAACGTAGAGGTCCCATATTTTCATACTTGACGCATCCTTGCAAGCACCTTCCTTCAAGTCAATGCCAACTTTCATATTGCCAGCAGCATGCTCAGCATAGAGGGAACATACTATCTCCATTGCACCAAGTCCAGCATTTTCAGACAGTGTTCTTGGAACCATTTCAAAACTTTCACCAAACTTTGCAATGGCATACTGATCCAACCTGCATAATTGACCAACAAGAGGTAGTGTAAATTAGGAAAAGCTTAATAAGGAACATTCCGTTTCATAAACGAACTACCAAAAATGATTATAGCAAGAACATAGTTCACACATCAAATATGTCTAAGTCCTACATTAGTATGGAACTCTAACAAAGAATGCAAACAAATGTTTTTATTAGTACAAAATTGTAGATAAACATGAAGCTGTGAACTAAAAGCCCCAATCTGGACTTCAGATGTAACCACTACATCTACCCTTATATTCCAATAAACACCAGGAGAAGATGTACAATAGGACTTGTATGTTTATTGTCATTGTACTGGAAATGAATGCGACGATAAAATTTGCGCACTTGAAGGTGGTTAATCAACAAAACTATCATTTGTAACATCATGTTTCAGATGTACCCTTTTACATGTATATATGAAATTTATTTGTCTGACAATCAAATATAGTTACCCTGTTTCCTTCAGAGAAAACTCCTTCAATCTCTTTGCCATTTCTATTGCTCCAGGAATAATCCGACTGTCCCTGCACATTGACTGGTATAAACACCAACAGTTAGATAACATTTTACAAATCAGACGATAATGGAGCATGACTAATAAGTACAAAACAATGCAAGTAGATTGGTTTCAACCTACATCACATACATACCTTGTACACATTTACGCCATCATCGACAGCTCTTTCAAGATCATCTAATATACTATCAGTACTGCCTCTTAAGACAACAGTAGCCACTTAATTTCCGCCTTCTTCATTTTGGACAATAGTCACCTATAAAGAAAATCAGGCATGTTGAGGTAGCACAAAGTGATGTTACTTGAGAAAGCATGAAAGCATGAAACATACTCGAGCACCGCCAATTTCTTCCACCGAAACAGAGTCTGCATATCTTAATTCGTCTGCATTTGGTCAGCTAAGCTTTAACTTTTTTTCATAAAGCACATGGCATCAGAATAAAGTTACTATTGATATTAAATAAATATATTTTGAACCCAGAACTTACAAGTGCTATAGCCCCAGTAGTACGGCAAAATCTCCGAAGCTCAAACTTTGAGCTGACTTTCAGAACCATTAGCCTGTCAACCAGAATATCTATAAGTATCCCTTGTAAAGCAGGACCAAATCATGGTACAATAAAAATAAACCTATATTTTGAGATGTCTTCCACTATTACAACCTCCAATTAATGGTTATGTCAAAATGTAGAAAGTAGTTTCTCTAGAAAAAACTGACTTGAAACATTCACAAAAATGCAATGCCATATCGCCAACTGCAGCTCCACTGACAATAACCTTGGCACCTGAATCAGCCACAGATTTAATAAGCTCCTCCACCTTTGCTTCCTCAGTTTTAGCATAGTTTTCAAGCTGCACAACATCACAAGCATGTGTGCTATAAGGTTACTACACATGTTTGTAAGACATTAGTAAATTATATATAACCCGTTCTGAGTGCAGTGGACCAGCAAAGCATACAAACAAAAAATGAATGTTTATCTTACACAACGAACATACATGCTCAGCAGAATGTATAAGAACTGTTCCCTTCGTTTCAGTTGCAGAAGTGTCAACACTACCAGCAAATACCGCAACCTAAATAATGAAACAAAATTAGAACAATGGCAGGAACCCCAAAAATCCTGCTTAAAATATGAAACATGCATAAAAGGGGGGTTACAGCAAATAAAAATTACAATGCATCGTGGTACAATGATGTAACAGTTGCATTCTACAGTGGATCGATTCATGAAGACACTGTTGAAATTGTTGATTTCATGAATGATGCAATGCTATGTACGTGTACACTAAACAACAGTCCATGATCAGAGCAGAGAATCTCCGCCGGTCAATTTTCGTCCCACCTGAGACGGTTTATTTTCGTCCTCAATCCCACCTCACCCACCACCTACCACTTTCGTTTGTTTTTTTTCGTCCTCGTCCCGCCTTTCACTTTACGTCCCGCTCGCTCGAAAAAAAAAACGGGCGAAGATAGCCGTACGAACGGAAAACACCGTACGAAGCGGGAGCGAGCCCCCTCGCAGGAACCAGAGATCCATGCCCACCGCCGCCGCCGATGCCTCCTCCTCCACCTCCATTCCCAAGCGACGGTGTCTTCATGCCGATGCCTCCTCCTCCTCCTCAGTCATTCATGGCAACAACGTCGAGCCGGGATCCCTCCTCCCCAAGATCCATTAATCCATGGTCAGATCTCAAGGAGGAGGCACAGATGGCGGCTCCATGACGACGATAAGTTCGACCTCCAGGACTCGCCTCCCGCCGTGGCCATGGCCGCCGACGAGCCCAAGCACGAAATTTTAGTCCGTGCATTGGTGTACCACCGCTGATCCAACTCCTCTCTTGATCCAATCCTTCCTCAATCTTTTGTGTCGCCGTACGCATCTGCGCTCCCATGGCTGGAGTCGCTCCACCGTCGCCCGTGCCCGCGCTCCCAGCGGCTGCGCTCGGCTCCACCGTCGCAGGCGTCCGCTCGTGCTCGTACAGTGCCACAAAACCAATGGCGACCGCACAACGTCGACCTCTTGAACGGGGTGAGGTCCTGGGAAGCGGGAAGAGGAGGCGCGCCTCGACTCCAGTGCTGGTTCGTGCACGTAATGGTAAATCTCATCACCCCGTCGGTTAACGGCGGCATGCCGGACTCTCTCGCGCCACTGTCAGTGAGGTTCAGTTCCCCCTAACTTGATGGGCACTACGGCGATATTCAGGTACGAGGACTGGATGTATTTCTAAGACCTACTGAGGCTTCAGTTCTCCCCAACTTGATGGCCACTCCGTGCTTTGATTCAATGATTACAAACAGGGATTTCTGCTTGCAGATCAATATTCAATCATGGCAAGTATGTATTGTGCTATTTCCTTTTGTTGATCCATGGTCAGATCTCAAGGAGGAGGGGCGTGCGGCGATTGCCACCGTCGGTGCCTGCACTGGAAGGTCTCCGGCGCCTGCTCCAACCAGATCCAGCCGGACTGCCATCCCATTGCGGTAATAAATCTCAAGCCATGGCCTTTTCATTGAGTTGAACTACAAAACGCATGTTGTGTTTATGTGTTAGATCTTGCTGAATGTCTTGCCAGATATGTGTGCTGCTCCTGTTGTGCATTTGCTGGTTAAGCCGCTGCTTGTGCAAAATATGCTTACTGCTACCCGGGCTCACATGACCCAGAGGAGAAAGGAGCTGCGCAAGGAATCACTGCCAGAAGACTCAATACGAGTGTCTTGGACTGTAGGCCAAGTTCGGCAAGGAAGCAGCAATGCGAGCTAGCCGAGGGTTCAGACTGATGTGCGCTTTGATTCTCGCTGATTTATGATTTTGACCAAACCAAGCTGCTTTGGTTATCACGGAGGAGAACCCGCTGTTCCTAGAGGCCTGACGCGTGGTCGATCACAAGTCCTCCAAAGGGTGGAGCTGTTTCAGGTACCACGAGCACCTTCCACGACAAGCAGGTTCCAGTTGTGCCAAGTCTACCTGCTACTGCTATTCGTACTGTCCCCCTAGCAAAATAAGTTTATCTGATGCCTCAACGGCTCATATTTCTGCAAGTCAACCATTTATTTAGTGTTGGTCTGGGGAATTTTTTAAGTTGTTGTCTATACCTTCATGCCTCACCTGTAGTTTAAGTTAGAATCCATTCTGAAGCAAACTGAGTTACTAGCAGTTTACATGCCTTCTGGGCAAGCTAAGCTTCTTGAGGAAACTTAAAGTTTCCAGAAGATGTTATACACTTGACTGACGAAGATCTTTTCAGTTTTCATAAAGAAATTGATATGTATTTTTTTTATGTCCACAAGGCATTTCATGACGATCCAAGCAGGTTGCTGATCAAAAAGAAAATATGTAATTTTCTGTTTTGGTAATAAACGTGCAATTCAACATATAGCTGGGGCAGCCTGATTTCCTCTTACACACGTCCGCTAGCAGCAACAGTTACAACCAGGCGGTTGCGGCCTGACTTGGCGGCTCTTCCTTTTCTTTTGTGTTTGAATCAAATTTGGTGGTCTCTGATTTTACAGGCACGTGTTGATCTTGGTCTTGTTCTGTATGCAGGTAGGGTACACTTGATATTTCAAGTTTGGTGAAAGAAAAAGAGCTTCCTATGTTGATTTCGGGCAAGACATACATTCTGCCATGCATTAGTAGATCAATTGCTTCTCTGTGCAGGTGAACACTTAGTGATTGAATCTCTCTGTCACGTTTCTTGATTATCCAATTAATTTACCCCCATCTATGCATAAATTGGTCTGATTGAGATATGCCATTTTTTTATGTAATAATCTATATTGGTTCTATATATGACTAGAACAATATGATACGATGCACATCGGTCCGCTTTACTGGCAATCTATCTACCTAGATGGAGGGGAGGCACTCGTGTGGAGCTGCTCAATGTTCGAGGAGATACAGCTGATTAAACAAGGTTATTTTAAAGTTCTTTGTGGTTCATGTTAGCTAGCTATCAGTAATAGTACAATCTTGATTTTTATGTCGTTCAGGTTTACCTAACCATCAGTAACATTACTTTCTATTGGAGACTTCTTACAGGAGGTGCTTATAAAATGATAGTTCAACAGGTACAGATTTTGGATTGCGGTCATCTATTTACCAGGGCATCAGTTAACTCAAGGCATCGATCAAAATTTAGCATTCTTTGTTGTGTGCAGCAAGGGAAAGACAGAGATTGTCTGATATATGTGATAGCGCAATATAATTTTCTCTTGCATATTTATAATCTGCCATTTGAATGATGTTTTCTGTGTTGTAGTCCAATCAAGACAATTTGCAACTTTGGTGTTGTGACGTTGGAGGCCGTGCTCAACAGCAATGGGGGACTGTCGTTGATGCCTGACCCATGATGCCGTACTAAGGTGGATCAAACCAATCGAGCCACCGTGGCGGGGAGGTGGGGATGCAGGTGAAGTCGTCAAGGGAAGGTAGGACAGGCTCGGCGCGCGACATGGAGGAGAGATGGCGGGGATAGGGGGACAGTCGGCGCCGTGGAGGCGAGTGGAGGATACGGGACGTCGTCAATTGACGGGAGGCGGCGCAGACATGAGTAAGCTTGAGAGAGTGAGAGGAATTGTACGGTGCCACTGTGCTGTGAGGATAAGGATGTATATTAGGTGGAAAAGAAAACACCTCCGAATTGTAGCAAGCTCGAGCTTAGCCTGTCTTCTTGACGTACCCATAACTACGAATTATTATTTGCGCTGGCCACAAGGTGCTTAAAGAGTTTTCAGCGTGGGTGGACGCCTCGGGTTGGCTAAAAAAACTAATTATGAGTACTCAGTGTTTTTTCGAATAAAAACATCTGTGTTAGTCTCACTTTTATTTTAATATATTATATATGTTTATATAATACGGTATAAAATATTTTTTATTTTTATATGTTTTATTTTTGTCCATCAGAGATAAGAAGTGATGGATTCTAAGGAGGCTTTAAAAATATCAACGGGCTTAAGGCATTGATGTAACGATGACGGACCGGACTGAAATATCGTGAGAAGAGGTGCGTACAAATAATCCTTATTTATACATATGTTATACATGATAATACAAAATGTCCAATTTTATATGACTATTTTTGTAGCATATGAGAGAGAGATGTATTCTAGCGACATTCAAAATGAATCCATTCAATGAGGGTTCCGAGGCGACATTGATGGAAGGGGCCAAAAGTTTATACAACTTTTTCACAACATAAAAAACCAAAAAAACAAATATAAAATTGTGCTCTAGATTATGCTCTGGTGGAACAGTTAAAAATTGGTTCGTCTGGTTTGCACGGTAAGCTCCGTTGCATATTCTTAGGTCTTCCACGTAAAATATTCGTACTAATTACGTATATTGCTTATGCACAATGGTTAAGAGTTGTGGAAGTAGTTCTATTATACATGCTTAAATATCGTGTGAATGCAGCTAAAGATAACATTTTTTATATTGTGCAAGAATATGATAAGCGCATCAAGTAGATTTTAATTTGTAACAGATTATTAATTGGATCATCGCTCTCTACGTATACACCGTGAAATTGCCTTTTTTTTATCATTTACATTGCAAATGAAGTTGACTTCAACAATTATGGATTATCTTTTGTATAAATGTGAAAGTTAATATGCATTATGTTTATATATAACTTCAGTCAAATATTTCAAAAGCCCGTAGCAACGCACGGGCATTCTACTAGTACACAATAATGACCGTCTATGTATGCCAAAAAGCTCATATAAGCCATCCAGGATGGTTCATGAGGTTGCTATCAGTAAAACTTAGCTACATAATACCAACTAAGCTTCAATGTTTATTAATAAGATGGGTATGATTTAACAAAGCTAAAAAATACTATGCTGCCAACAAATGTAAGCAACCAACATTAAAGAGAAAGCAGTGTCATCATAACTCACAGAAAAACTTTAAAAAGGTTAAATTTTGAGTTATTGAGAACTTTGATTTTGGTGGGAAAATACATATAGCAGAATAAACTCTAGGTAGTGGACGGTCTGATTCCATCCATTAGAAGTAGTACAGAAGGAGATTTGCTGTTAGAAACTGGCAGCACCTATTGTATGTTAGTACTCTAAAATGTGGGAGCTGCTTATACATAAGAAAATGCATTGTGGTATTAATCATAGTTGCCAGAAATCCGGGTCGTCCGGGTCGAGGAACGGGGACGCGGATCGTGGGTCGCCACTCCTTCGGAATGCCGTGCGACGAGGGATATACATCTTCGGAACGTCAATTGGGAACGTGGATCGCGATCCAAACATTCTCGGGGTCGATGACCCCGGGTCGCGATGATTTTTCCATGGAAGGAAACAAAGATCCCGTCATTCCCCCTAAAAAGATTAATATCTGCGCGGTGATTTTTCCATGGAAGGAAACAAAGATCCCGCCATTCCCCCTAAAAAGATCAATATCTACGCAGTGATTTATTTCCCTACGGACTTCATCAGAAAAAAATGGGGCCACAAGCAGCTGTCTACGGCGTGATCTTCTCGTCTACCATTTTCTTTTACACAAAGCCTGTAAAGAATAAGTGTTGTCCGCAAGAACTATCCCCAAATCTCTCTACAGCGTTTCATCTGCAAAGCTGTAGTCCCTGATCCAGTTTCAAGCCTCGAGCCATCCACGATTCTCCTGTCTGGCCTTCCAGCCGTTCCTTCTTCCTTAGCCAGCATTGAATTCTCAAGCGGCGGCGGCGAGCATGGTGCCTATCCATCAATGGCTTGAGTGCGCGAGCGGGACGGGAAAGGGCGCATACGGCAGCAGGCAGCTCGGAGACTGGCAGGCGAATGGCGGATCGCGGAAAGGCGGACACCGACGATCCGGCAAAGTTGAGTACTTTGGAGCGCGATTACCAGGTATTCACCATAAACACCCAATTCCCCATAGATGTTTTTACCTTCTCCTTCTTACAATCTTCCATACTGATCTGCCCTATCATCGATCGATTGGGATCGCGATCCGACCAACGACCCACCTCGTACCCGATCCTCGGTTGGGGTCGATCGACCCTGGGTCAGGGAACGCGCCCTCGACCCGCGAACCCGGCTACTATGGTATTAATCATCGTGTACAATTTCGAGCTCACCATGGCATTCTCCACTTCTTTTATGCTCCCAACAGCGTCATGTTTCAGAACCATCCCACGGACTACAGAAGAATTGTGCAGGCCGCCTCCAACCAGCGTTGCCACTCTAACATTATCAACACTAGTAGAGTGCCCGTGGCAACCATTGCCACGGGCTTTTGAAATAGTTTACAAGAGTTACATGTTAAATTTCAAATATACAAACAATATAACACAAACACAATTATTGAATAATTGAAGTCCATTTTTGCAATGTAAATTGATAACAAAAAGAAAGACTAACGACATGTCCATGTAACAAACTGAGCGATGCTCCAACTAAACATATATTACAAAACTATCAATATCTAGACGATGAGCTTAAGAAAATCTTTCACAATATCATGAAAGTTGTCTTTAGCTTCATTCCCACGATGTTTTAGCAAGTATAATAAAAACCGCTTCCTCAACTCATACCCATCCTGCACAAACAATATATGTGTGTCATCTATCAACCATAAAGAAAAAAAGCAACAGGCGAGGGAGTCGACCACTCCTTAGTGAATCCCTCCCGCCCATGCATGTTGTCACCAAATGAAAAGCACTTGCAGGTAAGTAAGAAACGTAACAAAAATTAAGCATGGACTCTTATGTATACCTGCAAGTCTGCAGCCAAAAGCCTTGACACACAAGAACAACAATAACAGCGAAGCTGCTCGAGTCTGGGCATACACTTGACTTCACGTGCAAATCTATTCACTATATTTTTTACCCATAAATCACTCTTCATCATCTTCCTATTTCTCCAACAGCTATGTCTGCATGACCAATCCAAGTTCACCACCTCTGTTAATGACAGATCCAACTCACAATCCCCCTTCCACTTCCACCAACACACTTAAAATTTCGAACACTTACCAGTGCACTTGTCTTCCACAGCTCATTAAAGTGGAACCTTAATATTTACATGGTGTAATGCAACTTCTCGAACTTCATCCTGGCTCATTAACTCCACCACTCTAGCGCAAACACAAAATAATGATTATACTGTGTAGAACAAAGAACAAAAATGACTTCACATGCTAAATAATGATTCTGACAAGGACATACTGTTTTGAGAAGCTGATCAATACTCGTAAGATCTGCAGTAGGTACAGATGTTGCAGAAGTTGATGTACTTTCTGAAGCTTCCCCAAAGATATCATTGTCATTCATCAGGGCAATCAGCATAGCCTATTGAACACATTCAAGTGTCACGTTCAGTATTGATAAATTCAGAATTATTTATTTACAACTCATGCAAGGTACTTTGTTCAGTTTTCCTCATATTGATAAGGAGAGGAGCATATAGTGTTACTTAAATATTTCAGTCTTAGAGCTAGTCTCACAAAAGTTATGGACTTTTTACACCATGAGACAGATACTTATTTAGAAGCTATGCGGCACCATGATTGGATATGCGCCATAACTCACCTCACCACAAAGTTCTTCAAAGAAACTCTTTACATCTAATTGAGTAACCTGCAGAGAAAACAGGTAAATTGTAATTAAACGTCTGATTTGATTGCGGTGTCTTGAAATATAAAAAATGTATGATGAGAAAATGAGCAAGTGAAAGACAATACGATGTCGAAGTAGAACATGAGTTTGTACCTTCTTATCCATATTTTACAATAAACCGTTTATAGGACCATTTCTTTCTAATCCTCCATCTACGGGCCAGGAAGAATAGGATATTGTTGTTAGTATTGTGGATAAGTAGAATAGAGCTGGCAGAAGGTGAAACATCAAACAACCTACCACCGGAAGAATTTCTGGATTCACAGGTAAGATAGTTGTCTTTGAAGGCAAGACTCTAACAGGGTAGAACCCAAGCATTGTGCTACCAAGGTTAAGTGTAGCTCTAGCACCCGCTATATTAAATGTGCCATGTATCAAGCCATCAATTAACTGCTGAAAAATGTAAATGTAGCATCTGAAGATATAATAATACCTTCTGCACCGAACTCGATAAATGCAAACGTATCAGCAAATCTTTCATCTGTCACCTAACAGATTGTCAAAATTATTAGATCTAACATGCACCCAAGAATATAGCTATGCACACTAAGACAATCGTCAATCACCCACGGTATGGTCCGGTTCAGAGACATAAACGGTTCATAAAATGCTGTGTGGCCTCCTCATTCACATAAAAAATGGATCTTAGTGCACAGGAAATAAATCTTCACCTGAGATTGAAGAAAGAAAATATGATGAGCTCACCTTAGACCTGACCTTGCCTTGAAGAGAGACGTGTCGACGGCCGAACCAAAAGAATTCCAACAAAGAAATGATGCATTTTTTTATTACTAATTAAGCATCTCTGCGGTTAAAAGATTCCAGGCTCCATCTGTATTCATCGACCACGGAAAACTGAATTCGTTAACTGAATCACATAAATAGAAAGCGCTTGCTCAAGGGCAGTACTTAGTACTAACTTTCCCATAATACCTAATAATAAAATCAAATAGGCATTGCACCAATGGGAATAAATTGAGAAGATGCACGCATATTAATAGGATATGGAACAACGATGTTTACTAAATAATATTTAGGCCAAGAAAGCAGTATAACAGTATCATTTAGCCTCAATAATTAGTGTTACCATCTATTCAGAACAGTAGCCAGACAAACAAGACACTCAACACCAGGATCTCCATGCCACTACGCCCTGCGCCAGCTGTAGGGTAACGCAGCAGAAAACAAAAAAATTCCGACCTACGCACCGCCCAGGACCACTATGGAGACTGCATACAAGGTTTGATCATTTTCGTTACCGACTCATAGCGCAGCAGAAGTAGAGTCGATGACGATCGGCGGTGCAGGTCCCCGCAGCTAGGATTTACAACCTCCCAACCGCGAGGATGTATACCCTCATCCGCCACTCGGACAGCCCTTCGGGAGGCGGTCGGACAGTACCCCGGACGGTGTCGCGGACAGCCCTTCGGGAGGACTCACAGAACTCGGACCGTCACTTGGACAGCCCTTTGGGAGGACTCACAGAACTCGGACCGTCACACGGACAGCCCTTCGGGAGGCACTCTCGAACAGCCCCTCGGGCACTAAGATCGAAACTACGACCTCTCTACAGAGTTGCACACATACGGTGTCATCTATCCGGCAGGGCTTCGCCGTCCAGAACTAGTTCCCACCGGAACCCAGACAGTCTTTCGGCTCTACGAAACTCTTTTCGTGGGAGGGAGAGAGAAGCCAGATTATGCATGGCACTTGTATGTGAGAATTAGTGAGTTTGGGCAGCCCCCTCCACCTCTATTTATAGGAGAAGGAGGGGTGGAGGGGCTGAAATTTCAGCCACATCCATCCATGTCATCTCCAAGATATTTTGGAGCAAAAGCCCAAAAAGGTGGCTTTCCAAAAATTAACCCAAAAAGCACTTTCACTATTCATGACGACATTTTTCAGCGTCCGTTCGAACTGAAAATATTTATGTGGGCTTAGAACATTTACAGTACCCACTAAAATAATTTTCAACGCGTTCTGGAACAATTCCAGATTAGTGATTTTCATCTGCGAAAAGCATCTGAAGTGGTTCCGGCAGCTCCGAAACATTTCCGGTTTTTCTTCCAGAAAATTCCCAAAAGTTTCCAGAATGATTCTGGCACCCTCCAAGAATTATCAGGCATGTGCCAAAACTAATTTGACTTTATGGTATCCTCTGAAACAACTTTTCAGTTTCACCAGAACTCATCCGGTGACCTCTCTCTGCGGAACTTTTCCGCTGTCCGAAACTTTTTCGGTGTCCAAAACTTTTTGGTGATTTTCTCTCAGACTCCCTGTCTAGTATTCAGCAGATTGATGACCCTTAAGCGTGTGACCCTATAGGTTCAGTGAAGTATAGACATGACACGGAACCCTTTCCGATCAATGATCAACATCGGAGCCATGGACACCCATATTGACCCCTATACCCACACGAATGAATATTCGAGTGAACCTCCAGTTGCCGTGTGCTATTCCTGTTGCTTCGCGATATGTTACAAATCCCCGAGGTGAGATATGTTGGCATTCCCGTGGATCAACAACTTGTCCACTATGCTAGTTACCTCGTTACCGATATTGTTGTCTTTTCTCGTTACCGTGCTCCGGCATTCCCGTGATCAAATCACAAAGTGTCTGGCCAGACGATGATTGATACCGTAACACCGAGAGGGCCCAGAGATATCTCTCTATCGTCGGAGGAGCAAATCCCAATCTCGAGATATCAAGTTACTTGACATACTTTTTCATGAACCCGTAAGCCGCTGTAATAGCCACCCATTTACGGATGACGTTTAACAAACCCCAAAGTTCATGAAGCAAGCATGAAGAAACTCGATACTCTCATGGTCTAAGGAATCATCCAAACGTTAACCATCTCTGTGTTATTAACCATTAACTTGTGACGAATGTAACTCATAGCATAACATCAATCGGGTCGATTCAACACAAATGTTCTTCTAACATTGTGCCCTCAAAGTTGCTGGCATAGACATGCCCATGATCAGGAAAATAGAACCATCATGCAACACTTGAGCCAGTCATAGAGGCTTGACTAGGAATACATTTTATCGTTTATTATCCCACACGTGCATATGAGTCTTCCTCCAAGCCTCGTTTTATTTGTAGACTCGAAAACCATAGCAGTTATAGCATGGAACATAAACCTAATTATGAATAGGGAGATAATCAATAACATTTATTATTGCCTCTAGGGCATATCTCCTACAGACTCCCACTTGCACTAGAGTCAATAATCTAGTTAATGCTAATGCACTTTACACCTGGGGCACACCGGTGTAAATATGCTTCGCTTGTGGTATAGCCTGATGTCCAACGGATCTGACGACTTCAGCTCCGTGTGTATCTTTGCATATCCTCGCGTTTTCACGCTTTCACAAAATTCATATTTTGTGTGGACTTGGTTTTGTATGTATGTGAATCACAGGTCGAACCTGGATTCCTCAGACTGAGTTATGGAGCAACTACCTGCAGTAGTGTCCCATTGACAAAAGCCATCTTGGAACCATTCTAAGTTCATGAATGAACTATATGATTCAACATCTCTTTGTCACTTTTAAAAGCGGCAACATACTTCGCCTCTGTTATAGAATTCACCACAGTAACTTGTTTGGAACAATTTCCAACTACCGTGCCACCATATTGTGTGTTACACAAAAACCCTCAATTTAAATTGAAAATCGCTTGGAGCATGGATGAAGACTGTATCGATGTAACCTTTTACAACGAACTCTTCATGATCTCCGCTTGCGACAAAACATGTCATCGGTGCTACTATAGTACTCAATGACCCTTTTTCACTGTTGTCCCATGATCAGAACTTTTGATCACTTTGGTATCTATACTCGCAACAACTTTGGAGTATTGGACATATCTGGTTGTTTTCACATACCATGGAATACATGATTAATCCAAACATGAAGGTGTGTGGAATCTCCATCATGTATTTTGCTCATCAGTGTTTTTGGGACACCGAGTCTTGCAAAAAACTCTTTCCATGTGACTTCGGCAAGAATTACTCCTTGAGGTTTTTAATGCTAAAAGGTTTTAGCATTTTGTCAATATGTATCTTTGCTCAGCCCCATTAGGTAAATGTATCTCCATAGATCATCATGCCTAATATAAAGGCTATTTAGCCCAAGCACTTTATCGAAAAACTATTTCCAAATGAAGTCCTAATACGTGTCAAGAAATTTATTTCCAATAAACAATGTGTCAAGCACACAACGTTTTAGAAATATTTTTATGCTCCCACTTACTTTCTTGAATCACAAGCATCTTCGTGGCCCATTGATGAAGTCAAAAACCCTTTTTGACCATTTCATCAAAACATGAAGATTCCAACTCCATTTTGCTCTCTTCTGTCCATTGCTGGAACTCTGAAGTTTGCACACTCACTAGCATCCTCTGGAATGACAAAATACCTTGGACTGTAACACATGCAAGTCCTTGGTTTCATTTCCATCAGATGGAAATCCTTTTGTCATCTTTTTTTTCATATCTCATGACTGAAATATGGATTAATTGCTAGTTCAACCCGAACCGACTTTAAGCATCGCTACGGTGAAACAACCTCATCGTTGTCAACTCCTTGAACTTGTTATTTCAATAAGTCGAGCTTTATGGATAAAACATTTTTATCCGTATCAGTTTTTAAGTTCCATAAATATTCGTTAGACTCTAAATCTTCCGAAAGGTGTATCAAGGTTTTAATCTTGAATCACTTATATGGAAACTAACTCGGGTTGTATTGGCATTTAGCCAATTCCGGAGTCAGGGCCCATCAATGCTTCCTTGTGTATCGTAGGTATATTGTTGTCTAACAACAATATCTCGTTTGCGCACCTGAGAGGTTTTCACGAGCTTTGCCTACGTGGTTCAGCTGCAAGTTCGACCGAAGTCCATACATTTTATTGTAGAGACTTCCGTATCAGTCGCAGTAGAAAACTCCGAAATCACTTCCAAGGTTCCTTTCCTTCGACCTGATGACGAAGATACTGTTTATCTTGTCGAGTTGCATTATTCTCCCACTCACCTTTTTGAAAGAACCATTTTCTTCTAAAAGCATACCGTTCTTTGTGGCAAACCTTTTGCCTCGGCATAGTGAGGGAGGAATACCCAATATTTTGGGATAACCTACAAAGTAGCACTAGTCTGATTTGGAATAGGTTTATAACCTTTTACACAATCCCCATATTCCAAATGTTAAGAAAAGATATAACATGGTTGGCGTACCATACCATGGTGTCATTTCAACAGACCCGATAGAGCTCTTTTCAGTGTAAAAGCCGCAGTCTCTAAAGCATCACCTTTTAAAAGGGATAATGGCAAATTTATTTATGTCATCTTTGATCTTACCATGTCATAAATGGTTCGATTACATCTTCACGGACTTTTCACTTGCAGTGGTGTTCCGGGAGGTGCAAGTTATGAAAACCCTTTTCACAACTCATCAGACATTCGCTAAACTTGTAACTCAAATATTCCTTTCTGCAATCGAATTGTAGAAACATAATTTTCTTGTTACAATAACTTCTACTTCATTTTTGAAAACCTTTCGAATGAATTCAAAAGATCCAGACTTACGTCTTATCAAGTAAATATCCATATATCTACTTGAGTCATTTATGAAGATAGATAAATCCACTACTTGCAACAACATTTATTGAACTACACACATCAAAATGTATGATCACCAATAAGTTTGTTGCTTGTTCCTTATGGCCTATGAACGGTATTTCAGTCACTTTACTTTTCGGAGGAAAGTTGCAAGTGTCAGATGATTCAAAATCAAACGACTTCAAAATCCATCATAATGGAATTTATCCATGCGGGTTTCTCCAATGTGACCCAATGCAGTGCCACACTTGTGTGGTATTCTCTTAGTCTTACGACATTTAGCGTCAGTGTTATGGATGTATCATATTACTATCAATATTCATAACATACGTCCCATCTAGATGGAAGCATGGCCCTTCATGTTATTCATAATACTGAACAACAATTGTTATTTTTATGAACAACTCTTTTGCAACAAACATTGTGCAATGGGCTAGAGTGTATGAAACTCTAAAATGAATTATGAAAGTAAAAACAGAGGTAATATATTATTATCATTATTCATAACATACATCTCGTTCCCAATGAAAGTATGGCCCTTATGTTATTCATAACATCGAACATCAAAAGTTCTCTTATGAACAACCTTTTTGCAAGATACATTATGCAAAGGGCTAGAGTGTGTAAAACTCTAAATGAATTATGAAAATAAATACATACAGTAATACACCGATGGAAGGTATAGTAACATTTACTATGTTCCCTGTGTATACCTAAACCTCATTCCTGGCTAGTCTTTCAGGCCATAGTAGTTCTTACATCGAGTTGCAACAGAATGCAATCGAGCGGGTATCTATGTGATTAACTCACAATACCCAAGAATTGGTGATTAACATGTTTAACCATAATCCCAAGAACTATATCTTTGACGAGCTTTCTATACATCAAAAACTTGTATGACATTCATACATGAGCTAGATATTCCAGTCTTCTTTCTTTCTGCCTTTATACTTCTAACAGTTTAACTTTCAATATTTCTCCTACTCTCAGAAGAAGCACCCAACTTAAGAGTGGCGTTAGCCCCGGACTTCCTAGGTGTGTAAGTCACACTAACACCCTTCGGACACTTCCTTTCTCTTTAAGTTGTTGTTTTATTCACCTTTCATCATATGACAGGCGTTTTTTCTGGATCACTCTCTTATCAGTCTAATGCTTAGTAAACTCCTTTACTAATAGTTTGCAAACAAACATTTCTTTGGATATCTCATATCTTTTAGCCTTTGTCTATCTCTGAAAAAGATTTTCAGATTCCATGAATATCACATAATTATCCAAACTTTCGAAGTTCGGGTCTCATGGAAGCAAACATAATGCACTTGACTGAAACGAAATTCTAGCTTTTGGATCGAAGGACGAGAGTCACAGGATCCATAGCATAAGCGAGAGAATACCAAAAGTATGCGATAGGACAGAGTCCTTCTCGGCACTCTTGAGGACAATCCTCACATTACGTTAACAACCGTAAAGTTTTAACCAGATATATAACAGCTATTCAAAATTAATAGGGAAGGTGGAAACGCGAGCCATTATTCTACAACTATTAGGCAAAACACACTTAGACAGTGTACAAAATTAATTGCACTGAGAATTAAACAAGTTAATTCAATAGTGCGCTCCCACTCAAATCAATATCTCTCATAATTGATTTTGAGTGATACAAGATCCAGACTTCAATTCATCGTCATAGAATCATCATCTCATGACGGGAATTTGAATCGGTAGGCCAACTTGCCGATCACATCTCTATGTGACTCTTGTTCATCTTTCGATGCGTGTGTTCCGAGCTCATGACTTTCATGCCTGAACGTCAAGACAACCAAGTGATCATGCTGCGAGGTCTCAACTCACCCGCCTCACACTTCCCTAATCGTTCGTACCCATGCATCCATGGCGCACCCCGAAAAGTTAGGTGCCGTGACGGTGCTACACTTGGGAGAACACTAACTACTTGATAATTTTGTGAGAGATCACCCTAATAAAAAGCGACTACCGCGCAATCAAGAAGGGTGCATCATAAGGGATAAACATCTCAGGCAATTCATAATAGCATGATATGGTATAGCCCTTTCTGACGGAGAAGTCTTGTATTTCTTCGTCTTCAGCATTCGCGTCGGTGCTCACCTTCGCGAAGATTGCCACCACCTTGTTGATGCACTAGATAATATTGCTATCTCCATAGCAGATAAAATAAATGCAATACTTAAGGTTGACACGCAGGTCATTAAAGTGCAATCATATGGCTCCAGCCATCATGCCAAATCATGACACGCAGGTCATGTTAATCAATTTACATCATATAGACATCTCATACATAATCAAATTATTATGAGCACTGCTATACCACATCACATGCACATGCAAACCCTCCTGCAAAACCAAGTTAGACGTCTCTAATCGGTTCATGCAAAAACTTGTTTTTCGTGGCTTCTAAGGTTTCGAAACAAACCGAAGCTACCAATGTCCATCATCAAGTATGATAATCCAAGTCGCTAGATTAACATCGCGGGGTGTATGAAACACGAGATAATAAAATCTCGAGCCCCATACTGAACTTCGTCATACGCATGACCCCCGTGCAGATCATATCTGCATTGCCCTTTCATTTGCGAAATTTCATCTTTCCTTTTAACTACGGTTGAATTCAATGAACTGTTAGCACTTCGTTGATCAATCAGGATCGCGGATTGCCAGAACATTGAAACTCCACCATGCTGTTATCAAGATCAGAAATATGCAAATTCTAGGGAAGCAACAAGAACATCGGGTAACAGATTTCATCTGCTACCCGCACAAATAATTTTCAGTAATAGAACTCATCTACTACCTAATTATATTGTGCAACACCCATACATCTCCATGTATTCTAGATCGCAACCTGCATCTACGCATAGCACGGCTCATGATGTCACTGTAGGGTAACGCAGCAGAAAACAAAAAAATTCCGACCTACGCACCAGCCCAGGACCACTATGGAGACTGCATACAAGGTTTGATCATTTTCGTTACCGACTCATAGCGCAGCGGAAGTAGAGTCGATGACGATCGGCGGTGCAGATCCCCGCAGCTAGGATTTATAACCTCCCAACCGCGAGGATGTATACCCTCATCCGCCACTCGGACAGCCCTCCGGGAGGCGGTCGAACAGTCCCCCGGACGGTGTCACGGACAGCCCTTCGGGAGGACTCACAGAAGTCGGACCGTCACTTGGACAGCCCTTCGGGAGGACTCACAGAACTCGGATCGTCACATGGACAGCCCTTCGGGAGGCACTCTCGAACAGCCCCTCGGGAACTAAGATCGAAACTACGACCTCTCTACAGAGTTGCACACATACGGTGTCATCTATCCGGCAGGGCTTCGCCGTCCAGAACTAGTTCCCACCGGAACCCAGACAGCCTTTTGGCTCTACGAAACTCTTTTCGTGGGAGGGAGAGAGAAGCCAGATTATGCATGGCACTTGTATGTGAGAATCAGTGAGTTTGGGCAGCCCCCTACACCTCTATTTATAGGAGAAGGAGGGGTGGAGGGGCTGAAATTTCAGCCACATCCATCCATGTCATCTCCAAGATATTTTGGAGCAAAAGCCCAAAAAGGTGATTTTCTAAAAAGTAACCCAAAAAGCACTTTCACTATTCATGATGACATTTTTCAGCGTCCGTTCGAACTGAAAATATTTATGTGGGCTTAGAACATTTATAGTACCCACTAAAATAATTTTCAACGCGTTCTGGAACAATTCCAGATTAGTGATTTTCAACTGCGAAAAGCATCTGAAGTGGTTCCGGCAGCTCCGGAACATTTCCGGTTTTTCTTCCAGAAAATTCCCAAAAGTTTCCAGAATGATTCTGGCACCCTTCAAGAATTATCAGGCATGTGCCAAAACTAATTTGACTTTATGGTATCCTCTGAAACAACTTTTCAGTTTCACCAGAACTCATCCGGTGACCTCTCTCTGCGGAACTTTTCCGCTGTCCGAAACTTTTTCGGTGTCCGAAACTTTTTGGTGATTTTCTCTCAGACTCCCTGTCTAGTATTCAGCAGATAGATGACCCTTAAGCATGTGACCCTATAGGTTCTGTGAAGTATAGACATGACACGGAACCCTTTCCGATCAATGATCAACATCGGAGCCATGGACACCCATATTGACCCCTATACCCACACGAATGAATATTCGAGTGAACCTCCAGTTGCCGTGTGCTATTCCTGTTGCTTCGCGATATGTTACAAATACCCGAGGTGAGATATGTTGGCATTCCCGTGGATCAACAACTTGTCCACTATGCTAGTTACCTCGTTACCGGTATTGTTGTCTTTTCTCGTTACCGTGCTCCGGCATTCCCGTGATCAAATCACAAAATGTCTGGCCAGACGATGATGGATACCGTAACACCGAGAGGGCCCAGAGATATCTCTCCATCGTCGGAGGAGCAAATCCCAATCTCGAGCTATCAAGTTACTTGACATACTTTTTCATGATCCCGTAAGCCGCCGTAATAGCCACCCATTTACGGATGACGTTTAACAAACCCCAAAGTTCATGAAGCAAGCATGAAGAAACTCGATACTCTCATGGTCTAAGGAATCATGCAAACGTTAACCATCTCTGTGTTATTAACCATTAACTTGTGACGAATATAACTCGTAGCATAACATCAATCGGGTCGATTCAACACAAATGTTCTTCTAACATTGTGCCCTCAAAGTTGCTGGCATAGACATGCCCATGATCAGGAAACAGTACAATCATGCAACACTTGAGCCAGTCATAGAGGCTTGACTAGGAATATATTTTATCGTTTATTATCCCACACGTGCATATGAGTCTTCCTTCAAGCCTCGTTTTATTTGTAGACTCGAAAACCATAGCAGTTATAGCATGGAACATAAACCTAATTATGAACAGGGAGATAATCAATAACATTTATTATTGCCTCTAGGGCATATATCCTACACCAGCCCCGAGGTAGGGTTTCCTGCGACGCTAGAGACGCCCTGCGCGACGCCGGCGAACAGCTTCAGTTCGTCGCGTTGCCACGGGCTCTTGCATTGTGGAACCGGCAGCATCGGCACCTCCACCAGGAGACCCGACCGTGGGGGAAAACGAGGAGAAGCCGGGGTGAGCTAATCCATGGAACCGGCAGCGTCGGTTGTGGCCACGGCCAGATCCGTGGAAAACGGCCATGGCCGAATCATGGAGGATCCCGCACCAGCTGCTCCGCCACGCCGTCCAGCCGCTCGCCGTTGGTCTGCGGCATCAGCTTCTTCCCCCGGAACAGGACCGACTCCACCTCCCGCTCCGCCATGGCCGCCTCCGCCGTCGCTCCGGCGGTAATGCCGTTACCCTGAGGACAGGAACAATTGGGACAGTAAGCTTTGGTTGACTCACATTTCACAGTGGTAATAATAATTCAGCAGCCGTGAAGAAAATTACAGTACAAGATAAATTATTTACCTGGATGCGGATGTAGTTGGTTGCTCTGTTCTCTCCGAACGCCATTGATACGGCTTGGTCCACCTGAAAAGCACAGACACCCACAGTCCTGTTTAGCCCCGCGTATGTGACGATGGTACGATTATTTTTTGACGAACCGCAGCAGGTGCTGCTTTTCATTCATTAAGAGGGAAACCACAGGTTACAGGGCAGGACCGTAATCAGGTGGCGTAACTACAAAAATGAAGGAAAAATACTAAGAACTAATTACAGATGTACAGAAACATGGTAGCTCACATGTCGACTACTCAATCCATTTCACTCCTTTGATGCCTGCGTGCAGCCAGGTTCGAAGTTCTTCAGTGATCGAATTGCATGTGCCCAGAAAATCACAAGCCCTCTGATTGAAGATCCTACTGTTTCTCTCTTTCCATGTCATCCACCAAATCGCCATGCACATGGAGGAGAACTCTTTGTGGCGCTGCACACGAAGTAATTCAAGGGCTTCTAGCCACCACTCAATCAGGCAATTTACATTGAATCCCGGTCTTAGTCCAAATGGGTAATCAAATTTATACGATTATGTCCGTGCAATGAATGCTCAAGAATCAATCGGGACGTACCATGTCGGCCTGGCACGCGCCGGCGATGCGCAGGAGGCTGGAGGACGACGCGCGGGCGCCCGACCCGGCGGCGGCGGCGTTCCCGCCAAGAGACAGCACGACGAGGTCGCCGGCGCCGGCGGCGAAGGGGAACTCGCGCTTGTTGAGGAGCACGTGGGTGACGGCCACGGCCGTGGGGTTGGCCACGCCGGCGCCGGTCCCGCCAGCCGCGGCGGCGGCGCGTAGCCTAGTGCGCCCGTGGAGGGACGCCACCTCGGCCGGCCCCACCCCGCACGCGGCCACGCAGACCTGCCAGAGCGGGAAGTCGAACGCCTCGGCCTCGACGGCGTCGGCGCGGGAGAAGACGAACGCCCCGCACGCGGCCGCGCAGACCTGCCAGAGCGGGAAGTCGAACGCCTCGGCCTCGACGGCGTCGGCGCGGGAGAAGGCGAACGGAGGCGATGGTGAAGTCTTGAGGAGGAGGACGGAGAGGGCATGAGGGGGGGGGGGGGTCAGATCGGGGATTGGGGTGCGGCGGCGGGTGCGGCTGGAGGCTGGGAGACGAGGGGTAGCTAGGGTTCGAGGGAGGGAGGGAGCCTCGTTCGTCTAATTTTTCGCGTCAAGTGCGAGGGGGCCTCGTCCCTGGTTAAATTTCGTAGGTTATTTTTCGTAGATTTTTTTTTAGGACGAAATAAACCAGTGGAGATGGGACGAAAATTAACCGTCGGAGACTACCAACTAAGACATTAGGAGTAGAGATTAAAGTTTGCCTGATTTTCTTGGCAAACTTGGATACAGGCCTGAAAAGCCATGATAAACAGATGAAATAAACCAATGGTTAGTGATATATATTCCATGATGTGGCAAAAAACTTGCTCTCGGGTAAGGTGGCAAGGATTAGCCTACATCAGCGACAAGTGGACACAGCACATCCTCCTGGCCAAATTGCTTGCTGGCAACAACAGATTTCATCCTCAACACGACCTCCTCGTTTTTCCTTACATCCATATTTTCCGAGCCTTTCTCAGCAAGATCCTCCAAAATCTCAAGCGTCTGCTTGTACAACACAAAGATTAAACTCATATGTGTGACAGGATTAATAATACCATGCATACTTGTTGGACGGTAAATATATACCTTATTAATGGCCTTGGTGTACCCAATGATGATCTCACTTGGATGCAATCCCATCCTGATGAGCTCCTCGGCCTTGTCGAGCAGTTCACCCGCGAAAGATATAGTGAGGTTAGCTCCATCTCCGATCTCCTCCTGTTGCGCTCTGGCGGCGAGCACCAGGAGCTTAGCGGTAGGGTGCTGGACCTCAAGCTCGTTCACGATTGTTGCAGCATCATTCGTGATAAAGTGCTTGTCTAGATGATTAATGACCATCTTATCCATTCCTAAAATAGAAAACTAACACTGTTGAAAACCCACCTTCAGCACAGGAATAACCCAATGAACAAACCCAACACAATCAGTCGATGTTACCCTGACAGCCAAACACAACTTCATTCAAACCCATCACCTTAGATCAATGAGCCCCAGCTCTGGTCTCATCACCAGAATCAGCTCATCATTAATGCGCACACAAAAAGAAAAGCTGTGGAACTTCTCTGCATCTACCAACTACCATCCTACCAAACAGCGAATCACAGAAAAACGGGCCAAACGCCACGACCTTAACCATTGCTAGGGCTAGACTAACAACCTACAAGCGACTGCCCGTATCGATCGAGCGCGCGCCTCGAAAGCGCCGGCATCTGACAACCAAACAGCGTCAAAGATGCATGGAACGGGAGAAGAGCACTCACCATTGGGGCCAAGGGAGGTGCGGGTGATGGCGGTGAGCTCGAGGCAGGCGCCAATGTTCTTGAGGACGGCCTCGTCGAGGCCCGAGAGCTGCTTGTGCCCATCCTTGAGAATCGTTGGGGCCAAGGCTCACCATCGTCAGCAGGGGTGAGAGCGTACGGTGTTGCGGTAGGACGTACGCGGAGGCGATCTGGCGGTGGCTAGCGTGTGCTGAGGAGAATCGGTAAAACCCTACGACGTGTGTGGGGGGGCGTGGAGGGGCAGGACGATTAGTTGAGACGAAGAGGCTGCCCGGTTGTAGAACGCCATTAGACGCATCTGAATGGGCTGATTTATTGGCCCGAGAGACAACATATTGTCGGCTGGCCAGGATAGGCTCCGAACTCCACCTGTGGAGCTGGCCCGAACGGTAAAAATCTGCAAAGCTGAGAGCCTTGCAATGCAATTCTACAGAATTATCTCAAAAATAAAATCCAATTCTATTTTCTTAGAAAACAAAATGCAGTTCTACAGAAGTACAATGAATTACCCCTAAAAAAACAGAAGTACAATGACTTACAGAAAGAAAATTATGCGGAGGCAGCCGTCTCGTGTTCAATGGTTTACTGAAAGGGACGAAATACAGAAATATTCCATCCGAATCACTTGGCTAGCTTTGCAATACATGTTATGGTCCTCGGATAGACGCATGAGGCATGGCTTGCAAGCGCAGACCTCCCTATGCTTCTTTTGTCTTCAGGATGAGGACACGGTCGATCACATTTTTGGTGCTCTCTGTGGCTGCAAGGGAAACTTGGTGTCGCTGCTTTGCAAGACTGCGGATTACAGTGGCCATTCCATCCCACCATCACAGCCTTTCATAAATGTCAGATCATCACGAGTTATGAAAACCTGCATAAGTCAGCAAACTCGGTGGGTCTTGAAGTGGTGTTGTCTCATGTACCTTGTACAGTTGATGCAAATATGAATGAGATGCTCGATGCTTCACACTCTGCTAAGGAAGCGGTAAAGGAGGCCCTTTTTTAAATATTCCAAACAAAGGCTCCGGGGCCCAATGGTGTTCTATCGCTATTTTTCAGAACAATTGCGCCGTATGTCGTGATGAGTTGACAAACTTGTAGGATGGTTGAAACTCTGAGAAATGCCAGAGAAGTGCATCAATTTGCAAAACACTGTTCTGCATGAAACAAATCCAACCTGAGTTCATATTTGTCCCCAAGCCGCTTATCAAGGAACTCTGATTGATGGCTTTTTTTTGGGTGGAGTCGTGCGCTATTCTCTGAAGAACATGCCAGCAAGATTTGAGTCTATTCTGAGGGCTCTAGACAATCATGCCATCACTGCACTAAGCCATCGTCCTTCGTAGGCTCTGAACTCACGGCGCCAACATCATCGCATCTCCAGCATGACGCGCCGACCTCTCGCCGCCCCACGGATTTTCGTATCTCCTCGTCTGACTTGAGGACTCCGACTTTCTCGTGTCCAGCTTCAGGTGCTATTAATCAAATTATTTTTTTAGTACCAACTAAAAATCTCTAAATAACTTTTTACCCCGAATTCCACTACTTTGTGTGCACAAGATAATTGGCCCACGGCCACCATGACGTACGATTCATCGCTGACAAGTCATGACATAAAGTCTTCCAAGACCGACCTCATCGCCATAGACAGTCAATCTAAAATATCTGTTCGCAAAAAAAAAATCTAAAATATCTCTCCATAAAGTAATATAAGATCGTAAAGAAATATAAGAGTGTTTAGATCATTAAAATAGTGATCTGAACGATCTTATATTTCTTTACGGAGGGAGTACTTAAGAAGCATGTAAGGTCCGTTCCTGATATACATTCCTTTTTTCATCCAACATCCCGACTCACATCAGTTTGTGGCCGATTTTCCTCACCGGGTTTCCTACGAAATGCCTTCGACCGGGCGTTTGGGGCGGATATAGGGTGCCCGGTTGTAGATGCTCTTAGGTTTTTTGTTCTATATCAGTTTTCATTCCTCCGTTCCTGTCACCAGGGGGACTTGGCGAATATGACTTGTCAGACATATTTTTGCGAATGGAACTTGTCGTAATTAACAAGAAATCAATCTAAAATATCTATTACTTGCAGGCATGTAAGGTCCGTTTCTGACATACATTCCTTTTTTTATCCTCCGTCCACATTCACATCAGTTTCTGAACGATTTTTCTCATCGGGTTTCCTACAAAACGCCTTAGACTGCCCCACTTTTTATTAACTTACCATATAAAACTATGTTTTCCGTGGTAAGAAAATAAATATTGATTTAAGGCTGCTAAAGTTTATTTTAGTAAATAAACATTAACAATAAAATGAACATTAAAATTGTAGGTAAATCATGATTATTGTGTAAAAACTATTTGTGTGCCATTGCAACACACATGTATAAATAAATTAGCACACATTACAAGATGTGTTCGTAGCTTATGATGAGGAGAGTCGTAACCCATGGATAGGGGAGTGTGGTTGTAAGGGAAAGATGATGATACTTTTTTACTTCAAAACTGTTTTTTCACATATCGTGCATTGTACAATTCTTCGAACAAATTAAGATCCTATAGATCCGATCGGTGAGAAGGAAGAGCTAGCTATAGTTCAAGGAGAGGCCGCTGATCCGGGCGCCGGAGCCAAGGGGCACTCCTTGCATTGCTCCATCGTCGCGTAGCAATATGCATCACCTGCCAGGCAGCAGTAGCACAACGGTATGTCGAGTTTGCAGAATGGCCAGTCTTTCTTGTAGGCGCACAGCCCATTGGGCAATCTAACCTTCTTGTTGCCGCCGCCGTCGACGATCCGGCCTGAACAAAAACAGATGATAAAATAAGATTGAAACCAGGGTGGTCGTTCAATAATTAACAAAGAAGCAACACAAGCAAGCGTTGAAACTGTGGATCTTACATTGCGCATTGGAAGCAGGGAGAAGGCATACGGTGAGAAGAAGCGCAGCCACGCGGATGTGGGTCATGTGGTTGTTCATCGTGTGTTGTGTATGCTGATGATCGTGATGTGATCAGACCGATGGGCTGGAGCACTGCCTATAGGCGTATGTATGTGTTGTACTTGTACTACGATAAGATGTTCGCTCCATGGAGTTATAAATGATCATCATGGGTACAGAGAGAATGGAAACAGATCTGCTGTGCTATGGTCGAATCAAATGACCAAATCCCGCGGTTGCCTGCCATGTTTACACCTGTATCTATCAACGCCTAATTCCATCATATTTTTTTTATTAGAAAAGGAGGATCACCCCCGGCCTCTGCGTCTGGGAGATGCATGCGGCCATTTTATTGATTATTCTCGAGGACCTTACAAAGTAGAACAACAATATGCCTGAAACCGCCATCTTGGCAACATCTGCCGCTACTCTTATCCATATGATGAAGCGGTGCAAGCTGGGCCACATACCCAGACCTCTCACCTAAGCCTAACATCTAAAGCCGGAGGCCCCGACTGAGCCATCTACCGGGTCCGAGGCACAAACCGGTCCGACGCACTCGCATGTGTCGTCGCCGCCATCTTCCACTGGTCCATATTCAGAGCAGATTGAGGTGTCAACCTTGGCAGGTCCTCCGCCATCGACGCCACCACGGCGCCAGACGACGACCTCCACCTACGCGAGCCTTGGCAGAGGACCGCCATGGATGCCACCACGACGCCGAACGGCGACCCCCACCTACGTGAGTCCATCTCCCAGCAACGAACGTAGATCCATGCTAGGATAGGTCCGCACCACCGCCGTCGCCCACCACCCACAAGCGCCACCCAACCCCAAGGTTCCCAAAGCGGCGCCTTCAAGAAGGGAATGGCGCCGTGAGCGCTGCCGCCTCCCAACAAAGTTAGGGCTTTCGCCCGGGAGACCTAGGGGAAGGGGAAGTGAGGAGATCAGTCCATACCGACGCCGCCAAGGAGGGGAATGGCGCCCTCAGGCGTCGCCGTCGGCGCAGCCGGTCATGGCCGGCCAGGGATTTCGCCCGAACTAGATCCCCGCCACCAGCAGCTCCTCTTGTACAGAACCGGCGACCAAGGGAAGCGCGGCCCGACCAGGCTGGCCCGCACGCCAAACAGGAGAGGAGGGGAGGCGCCAGATCGCGCGCACTGACCGCCGTAGAAGCCGCTGCCAGCCGCCAATGACCACCGGGATCCCGCCGCCCGCGCGGCCAGGACGCCAGATCCACCGCCCGCACGGTTGCTCGCCGGAGCTTGCCGTGCCTCGCCAAAGGAGCCGCCGCTCCAGATCCGAGACTCCCCACGCAGAGGCAGGGCAGCCAAGGCCCTGCCGCCACCATCCTTGGCGCCCCGGGCTTGCCCGGTGACTGCCTCAGGCGGCGGCGAGGAGGTGGGGCGAGGTGGGGATGGGGCGGCGGCGGCGCGGCTAGGGTTCCCCCGCCGCCGCCGGGGGAGGCGACGCGGGGGTCGCGAGAGGGGTCATATAGCCTAATTCCATCATATAGCTTCGTTTTCCACAACGATCATTCCGGTGGAAAAAAGGGTTCATTTGTGTGTATGACGCCTATCTCCCTGCTATAATTTTTCAAGTAACAATAATCCTCGGGTAAAAAAAACTACAACGCTACATACAAAACCCGTCTTGCATCTCTACTAGTATTAAGAGAAAAGTCGGAAATAAACCTTGAATTCGTACCCTAAGTTTGAATTAAACCCTGAACTAAAAATCCCTGAAACTGGCACCCTGCACTCTCTAATCCCGGTCTATCCCGGTTGATTTTTGATAAACGTTCGTTTGGCGCACCGAAAAAGGGACAATCCCGATGTACTCACACACTACCCTCACTGATCCATGGGTCCACATGTCATATTCATCGTGAAACAGGCACGCTCAGGCGTCTCCTCGATGTTGTGGCACTGTCGTGAAGGCCACAGCCCTTAGGCCTCTCCCGCCGACGCAGGCATTACACAACGACTGCAACCGGATGGTCTATTTTCTGATCAAGTCGGGCGACGTGATGGTATCCGGCAGGGGCAGATCCAGGATTGGGCTAAGCCCAGGGCCCAGTCTGCTACAGTTCTACTACAGTGACGCTGCAGTGCGCATTATACCTACATTAGACGAAGTAGTTCATCTTCACGCCCCAGGCCCAGGCCCCCCCGGCCTGGGTCCTGGATCCGCCACTGGTGTCCGGCATGCAGCACCAGCACGTCACGGCAATGCTCGTCCACCGTTGTACAGCCTGCAGCGACTCGGGCGCGGTCGTTGCATGTAGCCTGGTGCGCTGGTGTACTCCGAGATGAGTACTCTGGTAGATGTCGTCGCGTGCGACGGCCAGAACCTACATGGTTGTTCTGTCGGAGTACCTGGCCACGGAGTCATGGTCCGTGTCAGGTCCCGGCAACATAGGTGCCAACGGCTGCTTCATGTGCGATGAGGGGAGCAACGGGTGGGAGGAACTGCCGCAG
The DNA here is from genome assembly GCA_011799875.1 of Thinopyrum elongatum. Classification (NCBI taxonomy): domain Eukaryota; kingdom Viridiplantae; phylum Streptophyta; class Magnoliopsida; order Poales; family Poaceae; genus Thinopyrum; species Thinopyrum elongatum. The sequence goes on along the minus strand of CM022302.1, from coordinate 16,187,047 downwards.
TTTGCCGACGGCAGCGACTAGGCCATGGACGTCGTGGCCGCCTGGTTCTTCGAGCAAGAAGGGAGGTCGCCGTCAGCGGGATCCTCATTGTTGCTTCCGAATTTCTGATCGATGTGTGCAGTATTGTGTACGTACTAGTGTGACAATAGTTTCCAGTAATTTAGGGATGTTTTCGTGGGAATCAAATCGCCCATTGTCTCCTGGAATGTGTTCATGTGTTAGGAATTTTTTATATAGTGCCACCGCGGCACCGCCGTCCGTTGCGTTCTTGATTCCCGTGGCAAGTAGCGACTACTCTTCTTTCTTTCCTTAATTAACGAGCATTTAACCATTTCACGAACGTATATTACTCTTCTTAACTAGCAAGATCTATATCGCCCGTGGACCCAAAAGTCAGTGAGGATCGTCCTTTTCCCAGTGCGCCAAACGAGCATTTAAGAGAAAACAACCGGGATAGGCCGGGATTGGTTAGTACAGGGTGCCAGTTTTAGGAATTTTGATGTCGAGGTTTGATTCGGACATAGAGCATGAATTCAAGGTTTATTTTAGACTTTTCCCTTTCAAGAATGAATCACTTCTCATAATTGATCCCTCAAGCAATGAATGCACCGGAAACAGGTCCTGGAAGCGTTTTGGGAATTCCGGAAAGGTATAATAAGTGTACCGAGCGTGTTTTGGGCGACACTCGGTAAATGGAGCCCACCTTCACGGAGCCGTCAGCCGCTGAGGGGAGGAACATATGGTCAGTCCTTTCCCAAGTTTTTTTCTCGCATGTACTCGGCAAACTGCGGACTTTGCTGAACGCTAGGTCTTTGCTGAGTTTTTTTTTTGTCGTGTACTCGGCAAACATCTTCCCTTGTGAGCGCTAGGTCTTTGCCGTGTTTTGTGCCTCATGCACTCGACTTTATTTTTCTTTGCCTAGAGCACGATAAAATGAGATTGGCAAACATCAGGGCACCGGGCAAAATTGTGGATTCGATCAGTGAGCATCCATTAGATATACGACAATGATTACTTGGGGGTCTAAAATACGTGAAGACAGAGGTTATGCTTTTGGTACTCCATCCGTTCGTGAGACAATCAAATTTTATTTCCAAGTACATGTCATTCTGATATCGTGAGATAAAAGCAGTTGGGTCAAAGCACCACTTCGGTATTAAGTTAATTCGTAAATAAAAATTCATATAAGTTAATTTGTGTATATATCCTCTGATTAGCTATGTGTGATAGAGCCTTAGATCCATACGCTGTTGCCAACTATTGTCCTCCGCATTTGATTCAGAAATATACACTTCTACATTCCCGGCCGGTCCTAGTTAGTTTGTGTTCACAAAACTTGCCTCATGTAACTCCATGAACGATTCCGACATTTTTGTCAAGAATTTTTGGTGTCATCCTCCAAGCCTTCGCTTCCTCCTCTATTGCCTCAAATTAATGTAGCTTGCTTAGCCACGGCACCACAGCAGAACATGCTCTTGCCATATCTCCGCCTCGGGCAGAACACAAACAAGAAGTAGATTTCTTTTCTTTTCTTTTTAGCGGAATATAAGTGTCCAATTAAGACCCGTTTAGAACAAAGGGAACAAAGGAATAGAAACATGTCAAACTTGCAGCTCAAGTATACAATTACCTTGACTAGTTTCTTAACACGTCTTGAAATTATCTTGAATATTTTGACTACAATTATGTTATCTTCTAATATCTGTTCTCAGTTTATCAACGAACGACCACTCAAAGAGTCATGCTGTAGTTCTCATTGACGAACTAAAGAATGTGTGGTTATTGGCGGATGTGAAGAAAAAAAACAGAAGTCAACTGTCAATGCACCAATTGAGATATCACATGATTTGCCATGTGTTGGAGCCTTAAACTAATGAGCTGTTGCGCTGTTGCTAGTAGTTGGCAACTGCAGTTGATTCGATAATATAGTTGACCAACTGCTCTAGAGTATCACATCGTTTTCTATAACTAAATATTTGATCCCCACTAACATATTTATCTGAACATGCAATTATACCACCTCACTACACAATTAAGAATGTACAAAGTCCCACCTCAACATCCAACATGTATGCAAAAAGACAGAAATGCCTTAACTATTATGCTACTTGTATTCAATAAATCTTTTATAATTACATGTATTTTTCGTTTTAGTTCTTACATTATTAGTTCAAATATTTATTTTCATATAATCATATCTCTTAGTGAATATATAGTCTTGGTTCTTATATTATTAATCAAATATTCATGTTCATATAATCAAATATTACTGAATACATAGCAAGCAATTGCTTTTTTATACAAAATTGTGGCAAGTAACCTGTCCCATGTCACTATATATTGTACTCCCTCCGTTCCTAAATATAAGTCTTTTTAGACATTTGAAATGGACTACAAAATACCGATGTATGTAGACATATTTTAGAGTGTAGATTCATTCATTTTGCTCCGTATGTAGTCACTTGTTGGAATCTCTAGAAAGACTTATATTTGGGAACGGAGGGGGTATTAAGTATTCCGTTATTCTAGTCCGAGCTGTTGGCTGTTCCACTGCCCACGACAGCTTGCTCTTCCTACATTCCGCCCTTGCCAGCCATGTCTGCATTAACGATTGGATTTTGTCTAACTACTGAAGTTGCCAAAGTAAATAAAAATAATGAGCCGCTCTCACCATCGGCATAGTCAGGACAGCCCAAACTTGTTTCTATCATACAGGCTCTGGTTGCTCTTCCCTCTCAGCCACGGTGGTGCGGTGCGTTGGTGCTGTGCCTCGCAACATGTCTTTTGATCTTCTTCGGAAGCCTGCCGGGGTCTGCCTCTCTCGGCGTGTTATGCAGGATCTGATTCACTCCACGGAACCAGATTAGGTCATCAAAAACTCAAAATGGTGGTGTAAATGGACAATGCGCATGAGAACTCCCAAAATGATTTGTGCTTTGATTGATTTTCTACACGATACTTCATTATATCATACCATATCTAACTAGCTATTTTAAGAATTTATCATTAATATTTCGATGTTATAATATATAAAAGGGTCTACCGAACAACCACTCGATGTTGTTGTGATGTATAGTTCTCATCGTCTAGCTCAAGAATACAAGGTTATTGCAGGATTTAACAGACAAACACAGGTGCAGCGACTTTTGAACGAACACTTCAGGTTCATACAAAGTTTTGTTGTCTCATTCCTCTGCTAGATGCAAAAAGATACAACATTGCACTCCAATACGTAAGACAGAAAACGTAAAGAAAAAAATTAGAAAACCACAAAATGTGAGCTCGTCATATGTTTTATTGAGCTGACTGACCTGAGCAATGATTAGTGTGTGAGTCACGAGATAACGACACCATTGGCAAACAATACGGCTGGCTAGATGTAGGTTCTTTGCAATGGTGACATAATAAACTTCCTACTCAATCATAATTGCCGGGTTCGCGTTCTACGAAATGCGAGAGCCAATTATAAGTTCTACTCCGCCAAGTTGAGGAGATTGGCTAGAAACGACCAAAAATTAGACGAGTAAAAATAGTCCTATAAAGAATACTCGGCCATTTACTCCCCAAAATTTTAGCTGATGGGCTAGAGATGACCTAATATATGATCTTAGTTTCTCACAGAACAATCGCTCAAAGTTTTTATTTCTTTATTTTTTTTGCTAGGTAACCGCTCTAAGTTGTTGTGCTGTAGTTCTCATCGACGAGCTAAAGAATTTGTGGTTGTTTCGGGTCATAAAAAAAAAACACAAGTCGTTACGCTGTTGTTCAACGCACTATATCAGATATCACTTGATTTGCCATGTGATGGGGACTTAAACTAATGAACCGTTACGCTGTTGCCAAGCTGTTGGCATCCGCAGTTGATTCGATAGTATAATTGACCAACTGCTCTAGAGTCCCGGTCCTAGCTTTTGTGTCGTATTGTTATACAAACATGTGGCAAGTAAACTGCCTCATGTCACTAATAATTTTTCCGTTCTACACTGGCTCATTAGGGTTTAAGTCTTAAATTCGGCACTAGTGCTTGCATTTTTTATATTTATTTTACACTTTCCGGCGATATTTGTCCAGTGGGTGTTTGGAGAAGACGTTCTGGTCGACTACAAGGTGCATGTCATGACTTTGCCCTATCCTAAAATGTTTTGCCAGTTCAGTATCCCAGAGGTGTTCGTAAAAATGAGTGCATATGCGTTTGTAAGGATGTGCGATTGTATTGGGTTCAGAAAACTCTTCCGTTATTTTAGTCAGAGCTGTTGCCTGTTCTACTGCCCACGACAGCTTTCCTTCATTGCGGCCTTGCCAGCCATTTTGTCAAACTACACAAGATGCAAAAAAAAATTACGAGCTGCCCTGATATCGGCCTAATCAGGACAACCCTCGTTATAGCATCTACAGCCGGACGCCACAAGCCCGTCTCATACGCCCGGGTGGACGGCCAGATCACTGACCAGTCGCGGAAATTCGACCCAGACGGGCGCCTCAAATGGGCCTCAAACGTCCGGGCTGACCAACATCCCTCATATCTAGCCCAAATATGGAGCGCATATGGGGGCGCCCGTACGTGTCCGCCACGTCGGACCCGACAGCCCTACCCTACCTCAAATTGCACCAAATCCACCCCCTCGCCCTATTAGATCCATTTGCTCTCTCCTCTCTGCTTCCTCCTCCGCGCCGTTCATCTCGCAACTCCGCCGCCGCTCGCGATCCGTAGCCGTTCCGAGCCTCTGCGCCGCCAGCACCGGCACAACACTCCTCTCTCCCGTCCTCGCCGCCGTGGACGTCGTTGTCGGCCCAGACACCACTGCGGTACGTCCGGCAACTATCTGGCTCCACCTTGCCTCTATGTGTTCGACACATTGTCCGACCCAGTTTTTTGTGACATTTTCTAGGGAAACAATGAATTCCGATGCTTCGTCGGATGAGGAGTATGGACCGGTGGAGCTTGATCAAGTCATTCAAGATGAGTTCTTCGGTTCGTCGGATTCGGACGAAGAAGTGGACATGATCATGTTCATGAGCATGCAAGAGGAAATGGATCGGCAGGTGGAGCATATTCTCAACTTCAAGGGCTCAGTGAAAGGGAGAAGAGTGATCAATCGTGATAGGGTGTCCGGAGCATGGCTACTACAGAAGGACTACTTTGCTTCGAACCCAACTTTTCCGGATGATCCATGGTTTCGTCGCCGTTTTTGCATGCGGAAACCATTGTTTTTGTGCATTGTGGAGGGAGTGGAGGCACACGATGAGTACTTCAAGCTCACAATGGATTGTTGCGGCCACCTATCTTTCGGTACTAAGTAGAAATGCACGGCTGCTTTGAGTATACTTGCACTTGGTACTGCCGCAGATGTCGTTGGTGAGATGGTCAGGATGGCAGAGAGCATGTGCCTCAAGACTACTATTAGGTTTGCTTGGAGCAGAATATCTGAGAGAACCAAATGTGCAGGACACAGAAAAGTTTTGGCGATTGGAGAGGCCAGAGGTTTTCAGGAATGCTCCGTCAATTGAGTGCATGCATTGGCAATGTAAGAACTGCCCCAAAGGTTTGAGGGGAATGTATCAAGGTCAGAGGCCACCATCATATTAGAAGCAGTGGCATCACAGGACTTATGAATTTGGCATGCTTTCTTTTAAATGTCGGGTTCTCACAACGACATCAACGTGCTTCAACGATCTCCGGTTTTCAGGTGGCTTCGTAATGGAGAATCGCCGCCATGCAACTACACCGTCAACAGCGTGACTACAACATGGGATACTATCTTGCCGATGCCATCTATCCTCAGTGGGCAGTGTTTGTGAAGACCATATCTGAACCACAGGGTAGGAAACAAAAGCACTTTGCAAAAATGTAGGAAGCAGCTAGGAAGGATCTGGAGAGAGCATTCGGAGTGCTTCAAGCTCGTTGGGGAATTGTTCGTGGAGTTGCAATGATGTGCGAATGGGAAACTTTGTGGCAGCTCATGACACGTTGTATAATTTTGCACAATATGATTGTCGAGGATGAGGGTGATGATGTTTCCCAGACCAATGATTTTGATGTGCCTGGAGAACAAGTTCAATCCCGAAAGATCAAGGTGCAGCTCAGCTTATGAACTTTCTTTAGATGCATCAGAATCTTCTAGATCATCAGGTGCACGCGCAGCTGCTCAATGATCTTGTGGAGCATATCTGGACCCACAATCAAAATCAAACAGAGGATGTTTGAGTTGTGCACTTAAATAAATTTTATGTATAAACTATGTATTTTCTATACCAACATTTGTTATTTACGTGCGACATTGACGTGTACGATGGACGTGCATGGATTTGAATGGATTTGAGAGTCTGAATTTGAGATATGTGGATGCCTGGCACGATATATGAGGGGCCGTCCGGATGCGTCCACGGGCGTTTGAGGGGCTGGATTTGTCAAGTCCGGCTGTAGATGCTCTTACTTCCACGTCTTTGGCACGTGCGGTGCGGTGCCTCATGACACGTCTTTGGTTCTTCTTCGGGAGCCTGCGAGGGTCCGCCTCTCTGGGCAACTTATGCGGATCTGACTTGCTTGGCGAACCAGATTAGGTCATCAAATTGCTGGTGTAAATGGAAAATGCTCATGAAAACTCCGAGAAGGATAGGTGCTTTGATTGATTTTATCCACGATACTTCATCATATCATAGCATATCTAACTAGTTGTTTTGAAATTTTATCATGAATATTTTGATGTTATAATGTATAAAAGGGTGCCATCAGTATGTATGTTTCTCTACCGAACAACCAGTCAAAGTTGTGGTGATGTACTCTTCAGGTTCAAACAAAGTTTTGTTGTCTTATACCTCTAGAAGCAAAATCTGGGAACAGCCTTATTCTCTACCGAACAAGCCATATCAAGCAGCCAACACCTTTTACATGCCACCTATCACCACTAGATTACACCGAGAATAGCAGGAACGAGTATTGTTGGATTAGTCGAAAGGAGAACCAATGTCGAGAAGACATAGAGAAAAACTCACCAGCTTGACCACGATCACTTTTCACCTTGAAGAACTTGGAGAGTCGAAGTCGACGTCGAAGGGAAATCTACATCCCAGGCTACGTCACAACAAAGAGAGCCTCAGACGCGGTGCTGAAGGGCAATATTCCGCAGAGACAACCCTTGCATTTCCTCCGGGCCACCCATGGACCATCGTCAGTGACAGTGTGAACCGGAGCACTATGCAAGGCAAGGCAACCTCAAACCATTGAAGGACATGGCACACCGAGACCTCACCGTCGCAACGCGCATCCTTGAGAGGAGGTCAACAAACGTTACATGGAGGGCCAAAAAACTAAGCTTCGCGTGCCGCCACAGAGCATTTCCTCGGCTACCAGAAGATGCCACAAGGACTACATACGGACCTACCACACTCTAGCCAAGATGCCAGCCAGCCAGCCAGTAGCGGATCGAAGGCTCCAAGATGACGCCCACGAAGCAGGTAACGACATCAATGTTGTCATTGTCTTCCGATCCAAAGATGAATCTGAGGCTTTCACTCGGGGCACACATGGAGGACGAGACACGGAAGGTTCACAATAATGCCTCCAAGGAGTAAAATGCTTCCCAAAGGTGTCGCCGTCATCGGTGCCGAGAAGGACAGCACAAGGCTTTTGCCCGAATCATCGCATCCCAGATCTCACTGCTCCACACCATCTGCCGACTCTAGTAAAAACATGAGCATGGGACCTTGCCAACTCTCGGGCAACTCCACGGTGAGCGATCTCACTAGATCCAGCATGAGGCGGCCATGAGGTCCGGCGCCCAAGGATGTATCCACCATAGAACATGCAAATAACCGTCACTCGGGTAGGCCAGATCCAATTGGACCCGGTCCCGAAAACCGAGCAACGTCCACCGATGCGAGAGCAGCCACTCCTCTGCGCGTCTGCTACACTGCCACTGCATACCACCGCCACCTCCGCCGTGCCCCAACACAGCCGTGGAAGGCACCACGCGTTCCCACTCCCATGAGAGCGACAAAGCATCCACCACAAGTCTCCTACGTCACCTTCATGAGTGGGGGCCGCCGCGAAGCCGACTGCAGCGGCGGACAGGGGGCACCTAGAAAGGGTAGCTAGTGGCGGTGGTCTATGTTCTCCGGAGTCTCCCAGGGGGAGCGACGCGTGGGTCAGGGCAAGTGTATAACTTGGTTCAAGATCCACTGTTTCTGATAACGAATGAAGAATAATGATCACTCTATTCATATTGAATTTCCAAATTCTTTCATTTGCTTCCTTGCTAATAGAAGCTGGGTGTCTCCACTTAACAATGTCGTATTTGTATAACATGAAAGGCTTTATATTTAAGAGAAGCTTTATAATAATACATTTCGAATAGATTGATGACACAGATATTAGAATTTGGAATGATTCGGAGCATGAAAATATTAAGGTAAACATCAGAAAAAACAAGAGAAAGTGCATATTTAGGCTGATGTAGGAGCAGCAATGCACAAGAGATCGGTGGACGTTGCCATGGATCTACTTAGTGAACTCGATGGCCCATGTGTTGGCGTAGATGTAAGTGGTCTTGATGGAGCCGAACCCGGCGCCCTTGGCCAGGGCCTCGAACTCCCTCTCGTACCTCTCCCTGCCACCCGGGTTGTGCGCCAGCATGATCATGTCGAGATGGAACACACCCTGCGCCTTAGGCGTGGCTTCTGGGTTCACCGGCAGGATGCACTCCACGAGCACCACCTTGCCTTGCGCCGGCAACGCGTTGTAGCAGTTCTTGAGCACTGTTGTGCAGTGCTCATCGCTCCAGTCGTGGAGGATCCACTTCATGAGGATGGCGTCCCCCGAGGGAATCTTCTGGAACATGTCGCCGCCAACATGGGTGACACCAGGGAACGGCAGCGCCTCGGAGATGACATGGGGAAGGTCAAAGTTGGTGCCTTTGATGGTGGGATAGTGTGCGGTGATGGCACAGACGGTGCCGCCTATGCCGCCGCCCACGTCCACGAGGGTGCCGAGGCCATTGAAGCCCTTGTACAATTCAAGGAGCTTCTTGGTGATGATGATGGAATGGTTCTTCATCCCTTCGTTGAAGACGCGGTTGAAGCGCGGGTCCGTGCCATGGTACTCGAACGCTGACATCCCGTACGCCTTGTTGAACGGGATGCCGCCGTTAAGGACAGCGTCCTTTAGATAGTACCTGCAGATTGTATTTACAAACACAGTTTACTCCAAGAACTCATCGCATGAATAATTTACATGAGAAATACTAGTGACTGAATCAATGAGAAAAATATCACTGATCGAAGTTACGTCCCGGATACCGCGCTGATGTCGGAAACCACAACCCATCAGCATTAATTTCACATATACTCTGTTTGGCTGCTTGCCACATCTTTTTGCAACAGGGACTGAACATGCCTAAAGAATTGCTATTTAAAAGTCCTCTCGTTAATGAACCGTGAACCCATTATTCGTCCTATTCCGGCATCATTCGTGGTAGGAGATTATTATTTTACAAGGGACCTTATTATATACTCCTAGATATATAAGAAAAGTCACAAACCATCGAATTGTCCAAAGACACATCTTGATGAATTCTTCGAGGTTCTCTAATTTTAGTATTATAGTACTATTTACCTGCTGCTGGAACTTAATTTTGGAAAGAAAAAGAGTCATGCTGCAGGGTGGGCACCCCCGCATGACATGCATGACGAATGGGCAAAGTAAGAAGAGAGATGGGATGATCCACTTATCGATCTGACTCACCAGCTCTCCATGAGCACCTTGTCCTGATTCATGAGCGCGAGCGCCGCCATGGAGACGCCCTCCTCGTTGGGGGTGAGGAACTTGCACACAGGCGCGGCGCCGTACCGCCGGGAGAGGCGGCCGTCCTTGCCCTCCTCCATGGTTCATGACACCACGTTGTACGAGGCCAGCAGCCGCAGCATGCGGTCCACCATGTCCGGCGCGGCCGGATTCGCCGCGGACGAGAGCTTGGCAGCCACCTCGGCGGGGCTCAGCAGCTTGCCGCCAGCGGCCACCAGGGTGTCGAAGAGGCCCAGCTCGATGGCGTTCTTGAGCGTCATCGGGAGGATCGACGACGAGACGAGCTGGAGAGCATACATGCACGCTTCCTCGTCGGCGGAGGCGGCCATATCGGCGGAGCCGTATTCTCTGCTTCTCTGCGGCCGAGCTGATGGTGGTGGTGGTGGATGTTTTTTGTGAGCGATGAGGAATGCTTTGGAGTGAAGACGGGAGGGGGTTATATGGGTCTTCCTGACTTCACCAACCAGCACCTGGTTTTTCTTCTTGGTATTCAGGAAAAGTAAAGGAGATATATAGCACACCGGAAAGTTATTCTTGCATTATTGTTGTTGTTGATAAATATAGGGTTTGTTTATGCTAATAATCTTGTGGCGCTGGTGTAAGTTGGGACTTGGTTTTCCCAGATCATATATCTCATATTATAGTTACTAACTGTATGACCTACACTTTTGTTTCATAAACATAGTATCTTCTTCTGATATAAAAGAGAGAAACATTTATATCCAACAAAACACTGGTGGATGGATGGAAGATGAAAAGCACGTGGTAAATACTTTGTTAGAAATTGGTCATTCAGTATCAGCGTTACAATTCCTTCTACATAAACATCGGTCAAAAGGTAAGGAAGAAAACATGTGTAAAATTGTGCATAGATCCCCCTGCAAAACAAGATATGACATGCCGATGAGTTGGCGAGTGTCATGTACCCAGCAGCAAGACAGCCCAAAAATCTTTTCATGGGCTCGAATTACGTGAAAGAAGCTTGCAGCTTAATTAAGTTATAGTCGTGTTCGACACCAGGAATGTAAGCTGGGACTCGGACGGATGATGCTCATACCGTATCCTATTTCATAACTTATTTCAAAAAAAAGGTGGGACGGTTGCAGTACAGATGCTGAAACAAATACATAATACGCCAGAATATATTGGAATCGGACATGGCATGAAACAGAACGGCGGCGGACCGAAACCATACAAAAATGATAGGACAATACAAGGAAAGCAACCATGAATAATACATTAGTGTTGATTAACAATAAATAATATAGCTAACAGGTACATCTAGCCATCACATACAAAACAATTTAGATTTAATTCAAGTTCTCTGCAAGCTATATAGCTTACAGCCTTACAGTTACACCTGCTGAATTATTCATGTACATGAAGAGGATGTTTCCGACGCAAGTGACTCCAATTTTTCATGGAATTCCTGAGAATTTTTGGAAATTGGATTTTCCGCCCTTATTGGGAAAAAAAATCTCGGTATGGGGGCTGTTGGAATATGAGCAATTTACCATATGATTTAATTGAAAGAAACAGTTGATAAAACATGACTATAATAACAGAGGTAAGACAAGTCATGCAATCAACTCCCTCCGTTTCTAAATACAAGTCTTTCTAGAGATTTCAATATGGACTATATACGGAGCAAAATGAGTGAATCTGCACTCTAAACTATGTGTATATATATCTGTATGTAGTTCATATTGAAATCTCTAGAAAACTTATATTTAGGAACGGAGGGAGTAACAAAAAGTTGGCAAATAACATCTGAAGAAGTGAATTTGAACAAAAAAAATCTAAGACAAATGCTAGAACAAGAAACTCTAGCAGGATCTCGAACAGAAAGGACATGAACACATACTGAGCAGCGGAGGAAGCATTGGCATTGGTGTTGGTGTTGTGGCCCATATCATCGAGGAGACTAACGATGTCGGGGAAGAAATCATCATTGGGGTAGAAATCGTCAGCGTCCGTGGCAGCGGTGACGAAGAAACCAGTAGTAGCGCAGAGCGCTCCCCAAAAAATTTATCACCCTTCTCACGTACAGGACTCGAAGTGGTGGGGTTTCTGAGGCCTACTGTCCTGACCTGGAGTGGACGCAGCAAGCTGGGGTGGGGTAGAACCTAGCAGTAGCTCAATGATCTGGAACAGATGGTGTGAGGCAAGTGTTGTCTGTTGTATCCTTCTGGAGTGGAGCGACCTCTCTTTTATAGGCACAGGAGGAGGAGGCGAACTGGCAGCGAGAGGTGATGAAACGAGAACATGATAGACGAAACGAATAGGCAGCAGCCGAAGGGTGCAGCATTCGTATTCAATCTCCACACAGCAAGAACATTTCAACTCCCGCATGACCCTTCATATACAAGTCATGCGTGGCAAAAAATTTAGACAACGTCTCGGCTCATTCCTGTGGCGCGCGCGCGTCGTGACGAGGCCGGTGGAGGAGGAGCGCGCGTGTATGTCTCTCTTCTTCTCATGCTCATACATTTGGGGAAAGAAACTCCCTTATAAAGTGTCCAACTCCATCTAAAATAGCAATGCGGGACTAAACTTTAGTCCCACCTCTTGCCTTGCATGAATGGGCTAAGTGGGGCTCTAGGATTTATTAGGAATTCTGAAAATAGTTATTGGGTTGGGCCAAAAATCGACCAAATTCCAACAATCCCCCACCGGATCCCAGAGGCACACAACATCTGCCTTTGATTCCAAAACATTGTTTACATACCAGCACTGCAATGGAGACTGTTAAGTTGAATTTTCACCTAGGACTCTATGCTACACTAGTAAACAACTTGAACAGTGGATAGGCCTTGAAGTGCAAGTTTTTTGCGAATCTAGCTTCACCCAAAGCCTTGACCGATACTAGGCTGCCGTGGGACTTCCCTGCGGGTGGAGCTTATGCATCATACTTCGAGGCCTTTCGTGAGTTTACTAGAGAGCAGCCCCACTCTCATAGATTGTGACCTTTAACAATGAGACTCATATAGGTGTGTTCTTCAAAATATGTTCTGCAGGACAACATCTCTGCATAAATTGGTCACTTACAACACATTAACATAAACATCAACCCGCCATGCAGATTAGGAGAGTATTGCATCTTCGTGGAGTGGTATTATTAATAGTAAGGATACTCTCCCTCTCAGTTGACCAACAGATTCTCTTCCCATTCTAATTCACGAGATCTCCGATCAAATAGAGTAGGTTCGGAGCGCCACCAATTAAAGTTGTGGATAGGCATTTCTCTACTAGTGGGAGTAGAATAGGCACCCATGTTTGATATCCCAAAATCCTAGAATTTTTTCAAATTTTCTAGTGCATATAGGGGTGTGTGGCACCCGAAAGCCACAAATCCTCATCATCGGATCAAGGCAATATCATAAAGTGAAATAGTTCGATCGGGCTGACCAAGTCAGGCCCGATCAAATGAATTTTCAAAGAAGTAAGATGAATCGCCTTTTTGTGCTATCTATTTCCCCGCTTTTTTTGGAAATTATTTTTTCATTTTCCCATTGGCCTAGAATTGCCTTTAGTGTTTTCCTTCTCTATTTGATTTTATATCAGTATTGTTACTTTGGTTTCTTAATAGGGGGACAATTCATCGTGTAACCCATTCCCCCAATGAATTGCATTTTCCTTTTCATTTATTTTCATTTACCCGTGGGTTTAGTTTAGAGACTGTTTTATTACATGTCAGAAATAATGTTTCACCGACGACCACTTCCATACGACGACTTCTTCCCCGACGTCGACAACCTCTTCGACGATATGGCTGGCGATGACGTCGACGCGAATGCCAAGGCTACTGCTGCTGCTCAGTACGTGTTCGTGTTCTTTCTGTTTGAGTTTCTGCCACAGTTTCTTGTTCTAGCCTCTGTTCTAGATACGTTCCCTACATATTCACTACTTTAGATGCTATTTGCATACTCTCTGTCGGATTGCATGACTTGTCTTATATCTACTATGATAGTCATGTTTTATCTGCTATTTTTGTTAATAAAATCATATGGTAAATTGCTCATATTTCCAACATTAAGTAGACTGCCATAACTAATATCCATAGTCAATTGTTGTGACGTGTTTATATGAGACCAAACTACTGGTAGGTAGGAGTATATGTCATGATCCACATGGATCCATCAGTTGCAACTTCCACCGCCTTTTCAGGTAAGGCACCTCTCTTGTTGCTTGCATTATATTGTTGCGTTCATCATTGGTTGTGTAGACCGAAGGCACCTTATACCGAAAAAAAAACATAATATGGCACGCATATTGTACTCCCTCCGTAAAGAAATATAAGAGCGCTTAGGTCATTTCATGATCTAAACACTCTTATATTTCTTTACAGAGGGAGTAGTTAGCTAGTTTGGCTCTCATGCACCCCAGAGCCAAAATAGTCGCAATAATACTTTATTTTCATGTACCCCTCTGTTCATATATAGATGCCACAAATTTGATCATTATTTTCCATATGAATATGCTAGTGAAAATATAGAGTTTTAGATATTTATGGAAATGTTTTTTAAAGAAAAAAAATCAAATAGTATTAGTTAGCTTTATATCACCGAACTAAGTTGTTTTTAGTACAATAAGATCTAAGTTTTGTGAAGTTCAATAACAAACACGATGTCATCTATTTACCAGTAGATGGAGCATTAAATTCAAGGTTCTATTGATGTTAAATGTAGGTAAATACTCACTCCAACCTAAAACTGATGATGTTTTACATTTTTCATAGTTACCAGTGAGCAACTTTTACCGTTAATGTTAATTGCATTAAATGCAAGTCAGTGAATAATTATACAAAAAATATGCTATGAAGTCTTTTTCATGGATTTTTTTTCATGTACTAACTTTTATCCAACAAAACTAAGTAGTATTGTATTATCATTTTGCAGTCATAGATAGATGAGTTTGCTTACATACTTTCTAGGATGTCATGTATTTTGTAATAAAGGAAGTACATGCTGGCTAATTCTAAGTCAACATACAGATATGTTAGGTTCATATTATTACTATTTCACAAACAGAAAAAGATTCATATTATTACTCGCTATCTGCCGCCAGTTGGCATACTTTTATTCTTGTCAAATTATCCCTACAAGTCACCGAAAGAACAAAGAGCGACTTACCCCTTTGCCTCTTCTCCAAGCAAAAAAGGTGGCTAGTGTATCTGTTTTCCGTCAGTGGCGCCGCCGATTTGCCTCGTTTCCTGTGGCCTTAGGGTTATGGGGGCGCAGTGGATCCTGACCCTTGTCGACGGGAGTGCTCTATTAGTATATGTTTCTTTGAGTTTTGCTAGGGTTTGTATCATGGGAGAGATCTGTTTCTATATGTTTTTTGAGTTTTGCTAGGGTTTGTGTGCCCAGGAAGATGAAACCGCGGAGGCTCCCTCAAGATGGAATAAGGTTCTCCCTGCCTAGCCGTTCTCCCGGTGGTGCATCAAGCATCATCGGAGGGCGTGTGGAGGTGAGTCTCCGGCGAATCTTGGAGGATTCGTTCGGTGGTTGTCCTTGGTGGATCCGCTCAGATCCGGTTTTGCTCGTCTACTTAGTGTGTCTTCAAGTTGCGTCCTTCCGATCTACGCTCCTCTTCATCAGCGGCAGTTGCTGTTCCGGTGCATTGGTCCTATAGGTCCTTAGCATGACGACATCCTGACTGTGTACTACAACAAGTTTTTTCCGGCTTCGGCGTGGGAGGGGTGATGATGGCGGCGTGCCTTCGGCTCACATTAGTAATTGTAGTCGTCGCTAGGTGGTCTACGGATCAAGATGTATTTTTTATTATTTTTAGTGTTCATTTGTACTTTGATGATTGATGATGAATAGATCAGAAGTTTTCCCACAAAAATTTTATCCCTACAAGTGGTTACATTAGTGATTAATACCGAGAAACCAGCTCTCAACAGCCTGCCCCAATGCAATTATGCAAAGATAGCTTATCACAAATGACAAGTGGCACCAACCATATCGATGATGGTAAAAAAGGGTGTAGATCATGTACTAGCAGGTCGTTGTGTCCCACGAAAGACCAGTTACAGAATTGTATGTGCACATCACGTCACCCCGTATAGTTTGCATGTTAAATTTATGGCAATAAACTTAATGGTACAATTTTAATTACATACAATAATTGGTGTGTGAAGTCATGGTTCGTGGTAGGTTACCTATTCTTGGCGTGTTCTCTATCATCTTATTCTGGAACTTGTTATATTTTTGATGAGCATCTCAGCTAACAGAAGAGTTCGGATGTATCCTCTGGACCTACAGAGATGGTAGGTCAAGATTTGATGAGTTTTAAACATGAGATTTCCGAGAGGAGTCCCCACAGTTTCTCGATATTATGTAGTTTGATTACACATCAATACCCCCAAAACTTTTGCAGAATTATCATCATCATGGTCCCACAACTGCCGCTCGCCTTTTTAGCATTCGTATTTAGCCCCTCCAGCCAGAAAAGGATGGTATTTCAGAGGCCCTATATATACATGCAATAAAGAAAGTTGTTGGGCCACGATGGGACGTGGATAGTCATGCAATAAATATGCATAGTCATGAGTATAATTTTTATAGATAACAATTCGATCATTCCAATTATAAATAATTTTGTATTGAATTAAGCTAAAAAGAAATTATAATTCCTAAGTAGGGTGTGACATGGTTGATTAACCCGTCAATTATTTAGGCGAAGGGTATGAGCAACTGTTAAGGGAATTACTAGGCATCAGACTACAGATTTTTGCTAGGTATCAGACTAGTCCGTGGCCGCTGGACAGGAAGGATGCACATCGTCCGATCCACCAGCAAACTCCCGCGTGTGTGTCGGTTTGCATGCAGATTTGGTAGTAATTGCAATTAATTTCTTTCCTAACAATTTCTTCCTGAAATCAAGGCATGGTTATTTAAAGATATTTTTTCGTTTCCAATCATGAGGACCCTTGCTTCCTCAAAATTGCTTCCAAAAAGGATCGTTGCTTCCAAAAAATTATTTGGGTATTATGAAGGTATCAATTGTAAGATTATTTTTGTTTGCTTCCTATGTTGTTTTCAACCGTGACGTACGGTCCTTGCTTTTGAAGCTTCAGCTTGGTTTGCTTCCGAAGTTAATCTTCATTGTTTTGGACTATTTCTTTTTATTTATTTCGATCAAATTGCTTCTGTGTTGTATCGATCAAATTGTTTCCATACGGTTAGAGTTTGCATGGAAACTGGAGATTGCTTTGGTCATGTAACAACTGTTTTAGTCTTGTAGTTAGAAGTTGTGTTTAGTGTATTGTTGGAGCAGAAAAAAAATATGTTTCATGCGATTAGAGAATTGTTTCGAATGTATATCGACAATTGTGACTCCAACAAAATAAAAATTATGTCCATCATACAATGCACAAAAAAAGTAGAACTTGCTTCCGAAGAAAATACAATTTGCTTCAAAATATTTTCAAATTTGCTTCCAGAGAAGTTGCTTCTAACCCCACCGACATAATACAAACCCTGCCGACAGTGGTCGCGCATCCTTCCGCGTCCAGATGGTCAAGGGTTTTTTCACGATCTTCATTCATGGCAGTCCACCTTGAAGATGATGGCACAAGGAAGAGCAGAACCATTGAAGCACAGCTCGGCGACGATGCTGAGGACGTGCATGACAAACTAGCACGACCATGGAAGCACGCCCACCAGGATAACACCAACTGAAACATGGATGAATTGCTTCCATTATCACTGGTGCATTGACATCTATAAATTTTAAACATTAGCAAAGATAATAACATGCGAATTGTTAGAACAATTGATAACATAAGATCAGTGAAAATTCACCAAAAATTGGTCGAACTGTGGAAGCAAACTTTCTAAACGGAAGAAGCATATGTATTATTATTTTTGGAAGGCCATTAGTAGGAAGCATGAAAAGAGTGATATCCCAACACAATTAATCTTAATAGGAAGAAAATTTGTGTCTTGTTCATGCCAAATTCGCAGATATTCGTTGATGAGTTGGTGATCCCACTACACAAAGATATAACCAAATCGGACGCAATGGTAGTACGGGCCGTATCAAATTTTTGCAATGGTCGTAGCAAGAATAATTATGATAGAACATATACGAGAAATCAAAGTAGGAAGCATGCCTGACACTAAGCAACGATTTGATGCTATCATGCACTAGAAGCATAGAAATTTAATTTTAGAAATTTGCGTACTTGCCGGACAAGATTTGGGTGAACAAGTTCAAGGTATGCCAAACATTGTTGTGTGCTACCTCAAACATCTACATTAGAAGCATGTATGAGGGAGTAGAAATCAAGTAAGCATTATTAACAAGAACAAGGCAAATAAATCCATTCACATCCAAGACCAACTTAAGATATCTAAGGACATGCACGTTGCAGCAGATCTAGAGATCCAAGCAAGCACATATGGATGTGGTACCCTTCACCTGGATGCATCAATGAACGGATACACATGAGCTTTTCAGTTAGGTCGATGAAATGATACACGAAAGAAGAAACGTTGATGGCGGCTTCCTCTCAACTACAAACAAGGCAACAACTAGCATATCACAACCAGTCACGGTAAGTCTACGGTGGCACACGAGCGCCTGGTTCTCCTCCATGGCCGTCTCCTGATGTTGGCCTCCACGAAGCAGGGATGTGGTTCGTAAAAGGGGCACAGAGCATGTGCCACGGAGACTGCAGGCCGGTATGGTGGAGCTAGCGCCGGGCAAGGGAGAATGGCGGGTGGCACGATGTAGTGTGGCTGCGGTGATCGTGGTTGAGAACAATGACCTGGAGAGATTTGGGAGGAAACTGGGGGAGGAAGGTACGTGATTAGAGGAGGATCTCGAGCGTATTTATTTTCTGTCCGGGAATGACGGCTTGTTTCAACAGAATGTTGTTCGAGCTTTTCAGCCATGCGATTGAAAAGAAATCGACGGAAGAGCACTCGTCTGACAATTGAAAGGGGTCAGACGTCTGAGTACAAGTGTTTCCCAACTGTTAAACCGATACGAAGTGAACCATTGAATCTTTGTGTTATTATCGCACACTAGACGCGTTACATACATTGTGGAACAGAACCCTCGGTAGAAACTTGATGGGATCTTTGATAAGTTCGTGGGATCACGGGTTTATCTTAGCCTTTGCTTACGACATGCTCTTGCTTTTACAGGTTTATCATACCTTTTTCTTATGAGGTGCATTTTGTTCTGCGTGCACGATGGAGTATTGAGGATGGCAACAACAAAACTCGACCGAGCAGGAATGCATGTTTATTTTTGTGTGTGCAAAAGAGAAATCCACTATGGTCCTCAAAGGCATAGGCATGGGCTGCGGAAAGTTTATTTCCGTGCGGACACAACTCGGAAATAAGATTTGTGTTGTGTGAGCCGGCCTAACACAACACCCCCCCCCCCCCCCCCGCGGGCGCGCGCGCGCGTCATGAATTTTAAAAAACTTCCATAATTTTATATAAATTTAAAAAATTGTTCACAAAAGTAAAAAAATGTTCAGGAATGTAAACTATGTTCACGAATCTAAAAAATGTTCCGGGTTGCAGAAACTCTTCCAAATTTGAAAAAATGATCCTAGATTTCTAATGACGCTGATGAATAGGAAAACTAAAAAGAAAATAAAAAATAAATATGTAAAAACTGGAAAAAAATAGTAAATTCTGAAAAGGGAAAAACAAGAGAAAAAATTGATGAAAAATCATCGAACTGGGCGGCAATAGCATGCACGAGCGCTAGGTTTTGAGTGTTTGGCCATTATCCAGCGCGTGAGAGCTATGTCTTGCACTTACTGATTCCTATGAGGAATCGCCTACTGGCGGGACAACTATCAGGCCGTCCAATTAGCCATTGTGGCTCCCTGCCTTCGCTCATCTGCGTCCGGTCATTGTGTTCGGTCGGTTTGGTCTGATTTTATTTTTTTCTCTTTTATTTCCTTTTGTTTTTTCACTGGTTTTCTTCGGTTTTTCTTTCTTCCTTCATTGAACTTCAGTTTTGTCTGTTCTTATAATGGTTTTCTTTGTTTTCTTATACTTTGGATTTCTTTGTTTCTTCGGATCTTCAGTTTTTTAGTTTTGTCACTTTTCTTTTTCTTCAACACATGTCTACTTTGTTTTGGACGTGCTGTACAATTCTCATATACATCTAAAATATTTTTTTACATGTTTCTGTAAATACATGTTTAATACTTTATAAAACATTTTTTGAATATTATTAATAAAATTCATGTTAAACATTTTTCAAATAGAGTTGAAATATTTTTGAATGATAAAAACACTTTTACTGAACTACACAACATTTTTGTGCATTATAAATATTTTATGAAAATACCACATACACATTTTTGAACATTTTGAAGATTTTTTTATGTGTAACATATTTTTTTTTGAATGTATGAAATAGATTATTTGAATTGCACAAACATTTCTTCTATGCACTTCGTTTAAAATGTCATGTACAGTTTTTTTTAAATGTGTAACATTTTTTAGTACTGATAAACATTTTGTGTACACATGATTAATAATTTTTGTACACATGATTGAAAATTTCAAACTTTTTCCATTTACATTATAATTTTTTTGTATAAATCTAAACCTTTTTGTTTACACGTTTATAGTTTTTCAATAAAGTGTGTTTGTAATTTATATATTTAAAATATTTTGAAATGTAATCAAAACAAAAGAACCATGAAGAAGAATAAAAAACATGCATGACATCAGCATGATGTGGTACATGGTTACTCGGTCGCCGCAGTTCCGTTTCACTAGGGGCGAGCCGTGCCAAGGCGTCGCTGCAGGCGACACATAGTTATCCAGTGCACCAACCGAAGCGCCGACTTGGATCTACCCGGAACGCTTCAGGCCAAGCGGCTTGCGTGAGGGTGTGGTTACGTGCCTCCTATTGTAGTATTGCTTGACGCACGACACAGTAGGACGTGCCTCGTCCTGTTCACATCATGTCAATGTCACCCGTATGTTTTTTTTGCCTTTTAATTTTATTTATATTTTAAATCAATGCAAATATTTCCAAATCTTAAATTTACTTAAGAAATTTAAAAACATTAATTTCAATGAATGTTTACATAGAATAAAAGAATTGTCATGGAGGTTTCAAAAAATGTTGATAACTCTGAAAAAGAAGTTCATGACAACAAAATATGTTCCCGTGTTTCAGAAGAATGTTCAGATTTAAAAAAATGACTATACAATGTAAACAAAGAGGTTTTCACAATAAAAATGCGCCATTAAAAAAATGTACGTCACATTTGATGTTAAATATTCACGTGTTTCAGAAAAATGTTCATGACATTTGAAAATATATTTATATACAAATATTAAAAAAAGGAAGCCCCAGGTTAAAGAATTGTTTCGAATGTATATCGACAATTGTGACTCCAACAAAATAAAAATTATTTCCATCATACAATGCATAAAATAAGTAGAACTTGCTTCCGAAGAAAATACAATTTGCTTCAAAATATTTTCAAATTTGCTTCCAGAGAAGTTGCTTCTAACCCCACCAACACAATACAAACCCCGCCGACAGTGGTCGCGCATCCTTCCACGTCCAGATGGTCAAGGGTTTTTTCATGATCTTCATTCATGGCGGTCCACCTTGACGATGATGGCACAAGCAAGAGCGGAACCATCGAAGCACACCTTGGCGACGACGCTGAGAACGTGCATGACAAACTAGCACGACCATGGAAGCACGCCCACTGGGATAACACCAACTGAAACATGGATGAATTGCTTCCATTATCACTGGTGCATTGACATCTATAAATTTTAAACATTAGCAAAGATAATAATATGCGAATTGTTAGAACGATTGATAACATGAGATCAGTGAAAATTCACCAAAAATTGGTTGAACTGTGGAAGCAAACTTTCTAAACGGAAGAAGCATATGTATTATTATTTTTGGAAGGCCATCAGTAGGAAGCATGAAAAGAGTGATATCCCAACACAATTAATCTTAATAGGAAGGAAATTTGTTTCTTGTTCATGCCAAATTCGCAGATATTCGCTGATGAGTTGGTGATCCCAGTACACAAAGATATAAGCAAATCGGACCCAATGGTAGTACGGGCCATATCAAATTTTTGCAATGGTCGTAGCAAGAATAATTATGATAGAACATATACGAGAAATCAAAGTAGGAAGCATGCCTGACACTAAGCAACGTTTTGATGCTATCATGCACTAGAAGCATAGAAATTTAATTTAGAAATTTGCGTACTTGCCGGACAAGATTTGGGTGCACAAGTTCAAGGTATGCCAAACATTGTTGTGTGCTGCATCAAACCTCTACATTAGAAGCATGTATGAGGGAGTAGAAATCAAGCAAGCATTATTAACAAGAACAAGGCAAATAAATCCATTCACATCCAGGACCAACTTAAGATATCTAAGGACATGCACGTTGCAGCAGATCTAGAGATCCAAGCAAGCACACATGGATGCGGTACCTTCACCTGGATGCATCAACGAACGGATACACATGAGCTTTTCAGTTAGGTCGATGACATGATACATGAAAGAAGCAACGTTGATGGCGGCTTCCTCTCAACTACAAACAAGGCAACAACTAGCATATCACAACCAGTCACGGTATGTCTACGGCGGCACACAAGCGCCTGGTTCTCCTGCGTGGCCGTCTCCTGATGTTGGCCTCCATGAAGCAGGGATGTGGTTCGTAAAAGGCGCACAGAGCATGTCGCCACGGACTCTGCAGGCCGGTATGGTGGAGCTAGCGCCGGGCAAGGGAGAACGGCGGGTGGCACGGTGCTGTAGGAGATATGCCCTAGAGGCAATAATATATGTTATTATTTATCTCCATGCTCATAATTATGTTTATGTTCCATGCTATAACTGCTGTGGTTCCCGAGCCCGTATATCCATAAAGGCTCTGGGGAAAACCCATGTGCACGTGTGGAATAATAAACGGTAAAATGTATTCCTAGTCATGCCTCTAAGACTAGCTCAAGTGTTGCATGATGATTATGTTTTCCCAATCATGGGCATGTCTATGCCAGCAACTTTGAGGGCACAATGTTAGAAGAACATTTGTGTTGAATCGACCCGTTTGATGTTATGCTATGAGATACCTTCGTCACAAGTTAATGGTTAATAACACGGAGATGGTTAATGTTTGCATGATTCCTCAGACCATGAGAGTATCGAGTTTCTTCATGCCTGATTCATGAACTTTGGGGGTTTTAAACGTCATCCGTAACTGGATGGCTATTACGGCGGCTTACGGGTTCATGGAAAAGTATGTCAAGTAACTTGATAGCTCAAGATTGGGATTTGCTCCTCCGACGATGGAGAGATATCTCTGGGCCCTCTCGGTGTTACGGTATCCATCATCGTCTTGCCAGACACAAAGTGATGTGATCACAGGGATGCCAAAACACGGTAACGAGAAAAGAGAACAATACCGGTAACGAGGTAACTAGCATAGTGGACAAGTTGTTGATCCACGGGGATGCAAGTAAATCTCACCTCGGACATTTGTAACATATCGCGAAGCAACAGGAATAGCACACGGCAACTGGAGGTTCACTCGAATATTCATTCGTGTGGGTATAGGAGTCAATATGGGTGTCCACGGCTCCGATGTTGATCATTGATCGGAAAGGGTTCCGATCATGTCTATACTTCCCCGAACCTATAGGGTCACACGCTTAAGGGTCATCTATCTGGTGAATACTAGACAGGGAGTCTGAGAGAAATTCGCCGAAAAAGTTTCGGAGACAACGGAAGAGTTCCGGAGAGAGAACAGTGAAATAGTTTTGTAAAACCAAAAAGTTATTTCGGGGTATACCATTAAGTCAAATTGGTTTCGGGACACGCCTGATAATTCTTGGTGGGTGCCAGAAATATTCTGGAAACTTCTGGGAATTTTCAGGGATAAAAACCGGAAATGTTCCGGAGCTGCCGGAACCGGTTTGGTTGCTTTTCGCAGATGAAAATCACTAATCCGGAATTATTTTGGAACGCGTCGAAAATTATTTTAGTGGTACTAGAAATGTTCTATGCCCACATAAATATTTTCGGTTCGAACGGACGCTGAAAAATGTCGTCGTGAATAGTGAAATCAGCTTTATGGTTACTTTTTGGAAAGCCACCTTTTTGGGCTTTTGCTCCAAAATATCTTGGAGATGACATGGATGGATGTGGCTGAAATTTCAGCCCCTCCACCACTTCTTCTCCTATAAATAGAGGTGGAGGGGGCTGCCCAAACTTACTCTTTCTCACATACAAGTGCCATGCATGATCTGGCTTTCTCTCTCCCTCCCAGCGAAATAGTTTCGTAGAGCCGAAAGGCTGTCTGGGTTCCGGTGGGAACTAGTTCTGGACGGCGAAGCCCTGCCGGATAGATGACACCGTATGTGTGCAACTCTGTAGAGAGATTGTAGTTTCGGTCTTAGTTCGGGAGTGCCTCCCGAAGGGCTGTCCGAGTGACCGTCCGAGATTCTGAGGTCCTCCCGAAGGGCTGTCTGAGTGACCGTCCGAGTTTCGGGTGTGCCTCCCGAAGGCTGTCGAAGTGACCGTCCGAGATTCTGAGGTCCTCTCGAAGGGCTGTCCGAGGATCCATCCGGTGGGACTATCCGAGGGACTGGCCCGAGGCCTCCCGAAGGGCTGCCCCGAGATCCGTCCGGGGAGCAGACAAGGGAGTACATCCTCGCGGTTGGGAGGTTGTAAATCCTAGCTGCGGGGATCTGCACCGCCGATCGTCATCGACTCTACTTCCGCTGCTCTACGAGTCGGTAACGAAAAGATGAAACCTTGTATGCAGTCTCCATAGTGGTCCTGGGCTGGTGCGTAGATCGGAATTTTTTTGTTTTCTGCTGCGTTACCCTACAGTGGCATCATGAGCCGTGTTATGCGTAGATGCAGGTTGCAATCTAGAATACATAGAGATGTATGGGTGTTGCACAATATAATTAGGTAGTAGATGAGATCTATTACTGAAAATTATTTGTGCGGGTTGCAGATGAAATCTGTTACCTGATGTTCTTGTTGCTTCCCTGGAATTTGCAAATTTCTGATCTTGATAACAGCATGGTGGAGTTTCAATGTTCTAGGAATCCACGATCCTGATTGATCAACGAAGTGCTAACAGTTCATTGAATTCCACCGTAGTTAAAAAGAAAGATGAAATTTCGCAGACGAAACGGCAATGCAGATATGATCTGCACGGGGGTCATGCGCATGACGAAGTTCAGTATGGGGCTCGAGATTTTATTATCTCGTGTTTCATACACCCTGCGAAGTTAATCTAGCGACCTGAATTAACATACTTGATGATGGACGTTGGTAGCTTCGGTTTGTTTCGAAACCTTAGAAGCCACGTAAAACAAGTTTTTGCATGAACCGATTAGAGACGTCTAACTTGGTTTTGCAGGAGGGTTTGCATGTGCATGTGATGTGGTATAGCAGTGCTCATAATAATTTGATTATGTATGAGATGACTATATAATGTAAATTGATTTACATGACCTGCGTGTCATGATTCGTCATGATGGCTGGAGCTATATGATTGTCACTTTAATGACCTGCGTGTCAACCTTAAGTATTGCACTTATTTTATTAGCTATAGAGATAGCAATATTATCTGGTGCATCGACAATGTGGTGGCAATCTTCGCAAAGGTGAACACCGATGCGAATGCCGAAGACGAAGTAATACAAGACTTCTCCATCAGAAAGGGCTATACCATATCGTGCTATTATGAATTGCCTGAGATGTTTATCCCTTATGATGCACCCTTCTTGATTGCGCGGTAGTCGCTTTTTATTAGGGTGATCTCTCACTAAAATATCAAGTAGTTAGTGTTCTCCCAAGTGTAGCACCGTCATGGCATCTTTCCTTTCGAGGTGCGCCATGATCTACATGGTTACGAACGATTGTACGGGTGTGAGGCGGGTGAGGTCAGACCTCACAGGAAGATCACTTGGTTGTCTTGACGTTCATGGCAGGATCGTACTGAGCTCGGAACACGCGAATCGAAAAATGAACAAGAGTAACATAGAGATGTGATCGGCAAGTTTGCATAAAGATTGAAGTTGCCGCCATCAGTGTTCATCTCGAACAATGGCGTTGAATGGAAATGCGGATCTTGAATCACTCACAGTCAATTATGAGAGATATTGATTTGAGTTGGAGCGCACTGTAGAATTAACTTGTTTAAATCTTAGTGCAATTAATTTTGAACACTGTCTAAGTGTGATTTGCATAATAGTTATAGAATAATGGCTCGCGTTTCCACCTTCCCGATTAAAATTGAATAAGCTGTTTTTTATCTGGTTAAAACTTTACAGTTGGTAACGTAATGTGAGGATTGTCCTCAAGAGTGCCGAGAAGGATTTTGTCCTATTGCATACTTTAGTATTCTCTCGCTTATGCTATGGATCATGTGACTCTCGTCCTTCGATCCAAAAGCTAGAATTCCGTTTCAGTCAATTGCAATACATTTGCTTCCATGAGACCCGAACATTGAAAGTTTGGATAGTTATGTGATATTCATGGAATCTGAAAAACATTTTCAGAGACAGACAAAGGCTAAAAGATATGAGATATCCAAAGCAATGTTTGTTTGCAAACTATTAGTAAAGGAGTTTACTATGCATTAGATTGATAAGAGAGCGATCCAGAAGAACGCCTGTCATATGATGAAAGGTGAATAAAACAAACAACTTAAAGAGAAAGGTAGTGTCCGAAGGGTGTTAGTGAAACTTTCACGCCTAGGAAGTCCGGGGCTAACGCCACTCTTAAGTTGGGTGCTTCTTCTGAGAGTAGGAGAAATATTGAAAGTTAAAACTGTTAGAAGTATAAAGGCAAAATGAAAGAAGACTGGAATATCCAGCTCATGTATGAATGTCATACAAGTTTTTGATGTATAGAAGGCTGGTCAAAGATATAGTTCTTGGGAATTATGGTTAACATGTTAATCACTAATTCTTGGGTATTGTGAGTTAATCACAAAGATACCTGCTCGATTGGATTCTGTTGCAACTCGATGTAAGAACTACTATGGCCTGAAAGACTAGCCAGGAATGAGGTTTAGATACACGCAGGGAACATAGTAAATGTTACTATACCTTCCATCGGTGTATTCCCTATGTATTTACTTTCATAATTCATTTTAGAGTTTCACATTCTAGCCCTTTGCATAAGGTATCTTGCAAGAAGGTTGTTCATAAGAGAACTTTTGATGTTCGGTGTTATGAATAACATAAGGGCCATACTTTCATTACGAATGAGATGTATGTTACGAATGTTGATAATAATATATTACCTCTGTGTTTACTTTCATAATTCATTTTAGAATTTCATACACTCTAGCCCATTGCACAATGTTTTTTGCAAAAGAGTTGTTCATAAAAACAACAATTGTTGTTCAGTATTATGAATAACATGAAGGGCCATACTTCCATCCAAGATGGGATGTATGTTATGAATATTCATAGTAATATGATACATCCATGACACTGACACTAAATGTCGCAAGACTAAAAGAATACCACACATATGTGGCACTGCATTTGGTCACATTGGAGGAACTCGCATGGGAAATTCCATTATGATGGATTTTGAAGTCGTTTGATTTTGAATCATCTGACACTTGCAACTTTCCTCTGAAAAGTGAATGACTGAAATACCGTTCACAGGCCATAAGGAACGAGCAACAAACTTATTGGTGATCATACAATTTGATGTGTGTAGTTCAATAAATGTTGTTGCAAGTAGTGGATTTATCTATCTTCAGAAATGACTCAAGTAGATATGTGGATATTTACTTGATGAGACGTAAGTCTGGATCTTTTGAAATCGCTCATAAAGTTTTCAAAAATGAAGTAGAAGTTATTGTGACAAGAAAATTATGTTTCTACAATTCGATTGCACAAAGGAATATTTGAGTTACAAGTTTAGCGAATGTCTGATGAGTTGTGAAAGGGGTTTCGTAACTTGCACCTCCCAGAACACCACTGCAAGTGGAAAGTCCGTGAAGATGTAATCGAACCATTTATGACATGGTAAGATCAAAGATGACATTAATAAATTTGCCATTATCCCTTTTAAAGTGATGCTTTAGAGACTGCGGCTTTTACACTGAAAAGAGCTCCATCGGGTCTGTTGAAATGACGCCATGGTATGGTACGCCCAACCATGTTATATCTTTTCTTAAACATTTGGAATATGGGCTTGTGTAAGATGTTACAAACCTATTCCAAATCAGACAAGTGCTACTTTGTAGGTTATCCCAAAATGTTGTGTATTCCCCCACAACTATACCGAGGCAAAAGGTTTTTCCACAAAACGGTATGCCTTTAAAGAGAATGGTTCTTACAAAAGGGTGAGTGGGAGGGCAGTGCAACTCGACGAGATAAGAGTATCTTCGTCATCAGATCAAGGGAAAGGAGCCTTGGAAGTGATTTCAGGGTTTCCTACTACGACTGATAAGGAAGCCTCTACATGAGATGTATGGACTTCGATCGAACTTGCAGCTGAACCACGTAGGCAAAACTCATGCAAACCTCTCAGGTGTGCAAGCGAGATATTGTTGTTAGACAACAGTATACCTACGATACACACGGAAGCGTTGATGGGCCCTGACTCTGGAATTGGCTAAATGCCAATACAATCTGAGATAGTTTCCATATAAATGATTCAAGATCATATCTTGATAAACCCTTCGGAAGACTTGGAGTCTAACAAACATTAATGGAACTCAAAACTGATACAGATAAAAATGTTTTATAAATAAAGCTCGACTTGTTGCAATAACAAGTTCAAGGAGTTGACTACGTTGAGGTTGTTTCACCGTTGCGATGCTTAAAGTCGGTTCGGGTTGAACTAGCAATTAATACATATTTCAGTCATGAGATATGAAACAAGGGATGATGAAAGGATTTCCATCTGATGGAAATGAAACCAAGGACTTACATGTGTTACAGTCTAAGGTATTTTGTCAGCCCAGAGGATGCTAGTGAGTGTGCAAACTCTAGAGTTCTAGCGATGGACAGAAGAGACCAAAATGGAGTTGGAATCTTCATGTTTTGATGAAATGTTCAAAGGGGTTTGACTTCATCAATGGGTAACAAAGATGCTTGTGATTCAAGAAAGTAAGTGGGAGCATAATAATATTTCTAAACTCCTTGTGTGCTTGACACATTGTTAAATGGAAATAAATTTCTTGACACGAATTAAGATATCATTTGAAAATAGTTTTTTGATGAAGTGCTTGGGCTAAACAGCCTTGATATTAGGCATGATAATCTATGGAGATAGATTTACCTAATGGGGCTAAGCAATGAATGTAGGAGATATGCCCTAGAGGCAATAATAAATGTTATTGATTATCTCCCTGTTCATAATTAGGTTTATGTTCGATGCTATAACTGCTATGGTTCTCGAGTCTACAATAACCACGAGGCTCGGAGGAAGACTCATATGCACGTGTGGAATAATAAACTGTAAAATGTATTCCTAGTCTGGCCTCTAAGACAAGCTCAAGTGTTGCATGATGGTTCTGTTTTCCTGATCATGGGCATGTCTATGCCAGCAACTTTGAGGGCACAATGTTAGAAGAACATTTGTGTTGAATCGACCCGAATTGATGTTATGCTATGAGATACTTTTGTCACAAGTTAATGGTTAATAACACAGAGATGGTTAATGTTTGCATGATTCCTCAGACCATGAGAGTATCGAGTTTCTTCATGCTTGATTCATGAACTTTGGGGTTTGTTAAATGTCATCCGTAACTGGATGGCTATTACGGCGGCTCACGGGTTCATGGGAAAGTATGTCAAGTAACTTGATAGCTCGAGATTGGGATTTGCTCCTCCGACGATGGAGAGATATCTCTGGGCCCTCTCGGTGTTACGGTATCCATCATCGTCTGGCCAGACACAGGGTGATTTGATCACAGGGATGACGAAACACGGTAACGAGAAAAGAGAACAATACCGGTAACGAGGTAACTGGCATAGTGGACAAGTTGTTGATCCATGGGGATGCCAACATGTCTCACCTCGGGCACTTGTAACATATCGCGAAGCAACAGGAATAGCACACGGCAACTGGAGGTTCACTCTAATATTCATTCGTGTGGGTATAGGGGTCAATATGGGTGTCCACGGCTCCGATGTTGATCATTGATCGGAAGGGGTTCTGGGTCATGTCTATTCTTCACCGAACCTATAGTGTCACACGGTTAAGGGTCATCTATCTGCTGAATACTAGACAAGGAGTCTGAGAGAAATTCTCCGAAAAAAGTTTCGGAGATAGCGGAAAAGTTCCGAAGAGAGAGGTCACCGGATGAGTTCCGGTAAAACTGAAAAGTTGGTTTAGGGTATACCATTAAGTCAAATTGGTTTCAGCACATGTCTGGAAATTCTTTAAGGGTGCCAGAATCATTCTGGAAACTTCTGAGATTTTTCCAGAAGAAAAACCGGAAATGTTCCGGCGCTGCCGGAACCACTTTGTCTGCTTTTCTCAGATGAAAATAACACATCCGGAATTGTTTCGGAACGCGTTGAAAATTATTTTAGTGGGTACTGGAAATGTTCTAATCCCACATAAATATTTTTCAGTTTGAACGGACGCTGAAAAATGTTGTCAAGAATAGTGAATGTGCTTTTTGGTTTACTTTTTTGGAAAGCCACCTTTTAGGGCTTTTGTGAAAAGCCTTCTAGAAGGACTTGGGAGACAAGGAAGCCCCTCATGGGGGCCCCCTAGGGGTGGCCGGCCACACATGTGGAGCTCCATGGAGCTCCACTTCCCTTCCCTTTATGCCCTTGTGGGAAATCCATGTGATGGGTTTTTTGGGTATTTTTCCATATGGGATTTCCTATAAATAGAGGTGGAGGGGGTGCTCTCCACACTCATCCCTTGCTCTCATACACATGCCATGACATTTCTGGCTTCTCTCTCCCTCCCAACGAAATAGTTTCGTAGAGCCGAAAGGCTGTCTGGGTTCCGGTGGGAACTAGTTCTGGACGGCGAAGACCTGCCGGATAGATGGCACCGTATGTGTGCAACCCCGTAGAGAGGTCGTAGTTTCGATCTTTGTGCCCGAGGGGCTGTTTTGAGAGTGCCTCCTGAAGGGCTGTCCAAGTGACGGTCCGAGTTCTGTGAGTCCTCCCGAAGGGCTGTCCGAGTGACCGTCCGAGTTTTGAGGGTCCTCCCGGAGGGCTATCCGCGACACTGTCCGAGGGACTGTCCGACCGCCTCCCGGAGGGCTGTCCGTGGGCAGATAAGGGAGTGCATCCTCGCGGTTGGGAGGTTGTAAATCCTAGCTGCGCTGATCTGCACTGCCGATCGTCATCGACTCTACTTCTGCTGCGCTACGAGTCGGTAACAAAAATGATCAAACCTTGTATGCAGTCTCCATACTGGTCCTGGGCTGGTGCGTAGGTCGGAAATTTTTTGTTTTCTGCTGCGTTCCCTTACAGTGGCATCATGAGCCGTGCTATGCGTAGATGCAGGTTGCGATCTAGAATACATAGAGATGTATGGGTGTTGCACAATATAATTAGGTAGTAGATGAGTTCTATTACTGAAAATTATTTCTGCTGGTAGCAGATGAAATCTGTTACCCGATGTTCTTGTTGCTTCCCTAGAATTTGCATATTTCTGATCTTCATAACAGCATGGTGGAGTTTCAATGTTCATGCAATCCGCGATCCTGATTGATCAACGAAGTGCTAACAGTTCATTGAATTCCACCGTAGTTAAAAAGAAAGATGAAATTTCACAGACAAAAGGGCAATGCAGATATGATCTGCACGGGGGTCATGCGTATGACGAAGTTCAGTATGGGGCTCGAGATTTTATTATCTCATGTTTCATACACCTCGCGAAGTTAATCTAGCGACTTGAATTATCATACTTGATGATGGACGTTGGTAGCTTCGGTTTATTTCGAAACCTTAGAAGCCATGTAAAACAAGTTTTTGCTGAACCAATTAGAGGCGTCTAACTTGGATTTGCAGGTGGGTTTGCATGTGCATGTGATGTGGTATAGCAGTGCTCATAATAATTTGATTATGTATGAGATGAATATATAATGTAAATTGATTAACATGACCTGCGTGTCATGATTCGGCATGATGGCTGGAGCCATATGATTGTCACTTTAAATGACCTATGTGTCAACCTTGTTGTAATGCATTATTTTGTTAGCTATAGATATAGCAATATTATCTCGTCCATTGACAAGGTGGTGGCAATCTTCGGGAAGGTGAGCACCGACGCGAATGCCGAAGACGAAGAAATACAAGACTTCTTTGTCAGAAAGGGCTATACCATATCATGCTATTATGAATTGCCTAAGATGTTTATCCCTTATGATGCACCCTTCTTGATTGCGTGGTAGTCGCTTTTTATTGGGGTGATCTCTCACAAAAATATCAAGTAGTTAGTGTTCTCCCAAGTGTAGCACCGTCACGGCACCTAACTTTTCGGGGTATCACATGGATACATGGGTACGAACGATTAGGGATGTGTGAGGCGGGTGAGTTGAGACCTCGCAGCGAGATCATTTGGTTGTCTTGACGTTCTAGCTTGAAAGTCCTGAGCTCGGAACACGCCCATCGAAAGATGAACAAGGGTCACATAGAGATGTGATTGGCAAGTTGGCCTACCGATTGCAATTCTCGTCACTTGAGATGGATACATCCTTGGCGTTGAATTGTAATATGGATCTTGAATCGCTCACAATCAATTATGAGAGATATTGATTTGAGTGGGAGCGCACTGTAGAATTTGCTTGTTTAATTCTCGGTGCAATTAATTTGGAACACTGTCGAAGTGTGATTTGCAAAATAGTTGTAGAATAATGGCTCGCGTTTCCACTTCCCTCTTAAAATTGAATAGCTGTAAAATATCTGGTTAAAACTTTACGGTTGGTAACGTAATGTGAGGATTGTCCTCAAGAGTACCGAGAAGGACTTTGTCCTATCGCATACTTTCGGTATTCTCTCGCTTAAGCTATGGATCATGTGACTCTCGTCCTTCGATCCAAAAGCTAGAATTCTATTTCAGTCAAGTGCAATATGTTTGCTTCCATGAAACCCGAACTTCAAAAGTTTGGATAGTTATGTGATATTCATGGAATCTGAAAATCATTTTCAGGGACAAACAAAGGCTAAAAGATATGAGATATCCAAAGCAATGTTTGTTTGCAAACTATTAGTAAAGGAGTTTACTATGCATTAGACTGATAAGAGAGGGATCCAGATGAACGCCTGTCATATGATGAAAGGTGAATAAAACAACAACTTAAAGAGAAAGGAAGTGTCCGAAGGGTGTTAGTGAAACTTTCACGCCTAGGAAGTCCGGGGCTAACGCCACTCTTAAGTTGGGTGCTTCTTCTGAGAGTAGGAGAAATACTGAAAGTTGAACTGTTAGAAGTATAAAGGCAGAAAGAAAGAAGACTGGAATATCCAGCTCATGTATGAATGTCATACAAGTTTTTGATGTATAGAAGGTTGGTCAAAAGATATAGTTCTTGGGAATTATGGTTAAACATGTTAATCACTAATTCTTGGGTATTGTGAGTTAATCACAAAGATACCCGCTCGATTGCATTCTGTTGCAACTCGATGTAAGAACTACTATGGCCTGAAAAACTAGCCAGGAATGAGGTTTAGGTATACACAAGGAACATAGTAAATGTTACTATACCTTCCATCGGTATTTATTTTCAAAATTCATTTAGAGTTTCACAAACTCTAGCCCATTGCAAAAGGAATCTTGCAAGAAGGTTGTTCATAAGAGAACTTTTGATGTTCGATGTTATGAATAACATAAGGGCCATACTTTCATTATGAATGAGATGTATGTTATGAATATTGATAATAATACATTACCTCTGGGTTTATTTTCATAATTCGTTTTAGAGTTTCATACAATCTATCCCATTGCACAATGTTTGTTACAAAAGAGTTGTTCATAAAAACAACAATTGTTGTTCAGTATTATGAATAACATGAATGGCCATGCTTCCATCCAAGATGGGATGTATGTTATGAATATTGATGGTAATATGATACAGCCATAACACTGATGCTAAATGTCGCAAGACTAAAAGAATACCACACCAGTGTGACACTACATTTGGTCACATTCGAGAAACCCGCATGGAAAATTCCATTGTGAGGAATTTTGAAGTCGATTGATTTTGAATCATCTGACACTTGCAACTTTCCTACGAAAAGTGAAGTGACTGAAATACCGTTCACAGGCCATAAGGAACGAGCAACAAACTTATTGGTGATCATACATTTTGATGTGTCTAGTTCAATAAATGTTGTTGCAAGTAGTGGACTTATCTATCTTCAGAAATGACTCAAGTAGATATATGGATATTTACTTGATGAGACGTAAGTCTAGATATTTTGAATTCATTTGAAAGGTTTTCAAAAATGAAATAGAAGTTATTGTAACAAGAAAATTATGTTTCTACAATTTGATTGCAGAAAGGAATATTTGAGTTACAAGTTTAGCGAATGTTTGATGAGTTGTGAAAGGGGTTTCATAACTTGCACCTCCTGGAAGACCACAACAAGTGGAATGTCCGTGAAGATGTAATTGAACCATTTATGACATGGTAAGATCAAAGAAGACATAAATAAATTTGCCATTATCCCTTTTAAAGTGATGCTTTAGAGACTGCGGCTTTTACACTGAAAAGAGCTCCATCGGGTCTGTTGAAATGACGCCATGGTATGGTATGCCCAACCATGTTATATCTTTTCTTAAAACATTTGGAATATGGGGCTTGTGTAAAAGGTTACAAACCTATTCCAAATGAGACAAGTGCTACTTTGTAGGTTATCCCAAGTAATTGGGTATTCCTCCCTCACTATACCGAGGCAAATAGGTTTGCCAGAAAGAACGGTATGCTTTTTGAAGAAAATGGTTCTTTCAAAAGGTGAGTGGGAGGACAGTGCAACTCGACGAGATAACCAGTATCTTCGTCATCAGATCAAAGGAATGGAACCTTGGAAGTGATTCCGGAGTTTCTTACTGCGACTGATACGGAAGTCTCTACAATAAAATGTATGGACTTCGGTCGAACTTGTAGCTGAACCACGTAGGCAAGGCTCGTGCAAACCTCTTAGGTGCGCAAACGAGATATTGTTGTTAGACAACAGTATACCTACGATACACAAGGAAGCGTTGATGGGCCCTGACTCCGGAATTGGCTAAATGCCAATACAATCTGAGATAGTCTCCATATAAATGTTTCAAGATTAAAATCTTGATACACCTTTCAGAAGACTTAGAGTCTGACGAATATTTATGGAACTAAAAACTTATACGGATAAAAATGTTTAATCCATAGAGCTTGACTTGTTGCAATAACAAGTTCAAGGAGTTGACTACGATGAGGTTGTTTCACCGTAGCGATGGTTAAAGTCGGTTCGGGTTGAACTAGCAATTAATACATATTTCAATCATGAGATATGAAACATGGATGACGAAAGGATTTCCATCTGATGGAAATGAAACCAAGGACTTGGATGTGTTACAGTCCAAGGTATTTTGTCATTCCAGAGGATGCTAGTAAGTATGCAAACTTCAGAGTTCCAGCGATGGACAGAAGATAGCAAAATGAAGTTGGAATCTTCATGTTTTGATGAAATGGTTAAAAGGGTTTTGACTTCATCAATGGGTAACGAAGATGCTTGTGATTCAAGAAAGTAAGTGGGAGCATAATAATATTTCTAAAAACATTGTGTGCTTGACACATTGTTAATTGGAAATAAATTTCTTGACACAAATTAGGACTTCATTTGAAAATAGTTTTTTGATGAAGTGCTTGGGCTAAATAGCCTTGATATTAGGCATGATGATCTATATGGAGATAGGTTTACCTGATGGGGCTGAGCAAAGATACATATTGACAAAATTCTAAAACCTTTTAGCATTAAAAACGTCAAGGAGTGATTCTTGCCGAAATCACATGGAAAGAGTTTTTGCAAGACTCAGTGTCCCAAAACAATGATGAGCAAAATACATGATGGAGATTCCACACACTCTTGTGTTTGGATTAATCATGTATTCCATGGTATGTAAAACAACCAGATATGTCCAGTACTCCCAAAGTTGTTACGAGTATAGATACCAAAGTGATCAAAAGTACTAATCATGGGACAACAGTGAAAAAAGGTCATTGAGTACTATAGTAGCGCTGATGACATGTTTTCTCGCAAGCGGAGATCATGAAGAGTTCGTTGTAAAAGGTTACATCGATACAGTCTTCATCCATGCTCCAAGCGATTTTCGATTTAAGTTAAGGGTTTTGTGCGATACACAATATGGTGGCACGATAGATGGAAATTGTTCCAAACAGGTTACTGTGGCGAATTCTATGACAAATGGCTAAGTATGTTGGTGCTTTAGAAGCGACAAAGAAGTTGTTGAATCATATAGTTCATTCATGAACTTAGTGTGGTTCCAAGATGGCTTTGGTCAATGCGACACTATTGCAGATAGTTGATCCACAGCTCAGTCTGAGGAATCAGGTTTCGACCAATGATTCACACATATGCAAAGCCAAGTCCACACAAAATATGAATTTTGTGAAAGCGTGAAAACGCGAGGATATGCAAAGATACACACGGATCTAAAGTTGTCAAATCCGTTGGACATCAGGCTATACCACAAGCGAAGCATATTTACACCGGTGTGCCATAGGTGTAAAGTGCATTAGCATTAACTAGATTATTGACTCTAGTGCAAGTGGGAGTCTGTAGGAGATATGCCCTAGAGGCAATAATAAATGTTATTGATTATCTCCCTGTTCATAATTAGGTTTATGTTCCATGCTATAACTGCTATGGTTCTTGAGTCTACAATAACCACGAGGCTTGGAGGAAGACTCATATGCACGTGTGGAATAATAAACTGTAAAATGTATTCCTAGTCTGGCCTCTAAGACTAGCTCAAGTGTTGCATGATGGTTCTGTTTTCCTGATCATGGGCATGTCTATGCCAGCAACTTTGAGGGCACAACGTTAGAAGAGCATTTGTGTTCAATCGACGTGAATTGATGTTATGCTATGAGATACTTTCATCACAAGTTAATGGTTAATAACACAGAGATGGTTAACGTTTGCATGATTCCTCATACCATGAGAGTATCGAGTTTCTTTATGCTTGATTCATGAACTTTGGGGTTTGTTAAACATCATCCGTAACTGGATGGCTATTACGGCAGCTTACGGGTTCATTGGAAAGTATGTCAAGTAACTTGATAGCTCGAGATTGAGATTTGCTCCTCCGACGATGGAGAGATATCTCTGGGCCCTCTCGGTGTTATGGTATCCATCATCGTCCGGCCATACACAGGGTGATTTGATCATAGGGATGCCGGAACACGGTAACGAGAAAAGAGGACAATACCGGTAACGAGGTAACTGGCATAGTGGACAAGTTGTTGATCCATGGGGATGCCAACATGTCTCACCTCGGGTATTTGTAACATATCGCGAAGCAACACGAATAGCACACGGCAACTGGAGGTTCACTCGAATATTCATTCGTGTGGGTATAGGGGTCAATATGGGTGTCCACGACTCCGATGTTGATCATTGATCGGAAGGGGTTCTGGGTCATGTCTATACTTCACCGAACCTATAGGGTCACACGCTCAAGGGTCATCTATCTGCTGAATACTAGACAAGGAGTCTGAGAGAAATTCTCCGGAAAAAGTTTCGGAGATAGCGGAAAAGTTCCGAAGAGAGAGGTCACCGGATGAGTTCCGGTAAAACTGAAAAGTTGGTTTAGGGTATACCATTAAGTCAAATTGGTTTCGGCACATGTCTGGAAATTCTTTAAGGGTGCCAGAATCATTCTGGAAACTTCTGAGATTTTTCCAGAAGAAAAACCGGAAATGTTCCGGCGCTGCCGGAACCACTTTGTCTGCTTTTCTCAGATGAAAATCACTAATCCGGAATTGTTTCGGAACGCGTTGAAAATTATTTTAGTGGGTACTGGAAATGTTCTAATCCCACATAAATATTTTTCAGTTTGAACGGACGCTGAAAAATGTCGTCAAGAATAGTGAATGTGCTTTTTGGTTTACTTTTTTGGAAAGCCACCTTTTAGGGCTTTTGTGAAAAGCCTTCTAGAAGGACTTGGGAGACAAGGAAGCCCCTCATGGGGGCCCCCTAGGGGTGGCCGGCCACACATGTGGAGCTCCATGGAGCTCCACTTCCCTTCCCTTTATGCCCTTGTGGGAAATCCATGTGATGGGTTTTTTTGGGTATTTTTCCATATGGGATTTCCTATAAATAGAGGTGGAGGGGGTGCTCTCCACACTCATCCCTTGCTCTCATACACATGCCATGACATTTCTGGATTCTCTCTCCCTCCCAGCGAAATAGTTTCGTTGTGCCGAAAGGCTGTTTGGGTTCCGGTGGGAACTAGTTCTGGACGGCGAAGCCCAGCCGGATAGATGACACCGTATGTGTGCAACCCCATAGGGAGGTCGTAGTTTTGATCTTTGTGCCCGAGGGGCTGTTTTGAGAGTGCCTCCCGAAGGGCTGTCCAAGTGACGGTCCAAGTTCTATGAGTCCTCCCGAAGGGCTGTCCGAGTGACCGTCTGAGTTTTGAGGGTCCTCCCGGAGGGCTGTCCACGACACTGTCCGAGGGACTGTCCGACCGCCTCCCGGAGGGCTGTCCATGGGGCAGATAAGGGAGTACATCCTCGTGGTTGGGAGGTTGTAAATCCTAGCTGTGGGGATCTGCACTGCCGATCGTCATCGACTCTACTTCCACTGCGCTACGAGTCGGTAACGAAAATGATCAAACCTTGTATGCAGTCTCCATAGTTGTCCTTGGCTGGTGCGTAGGTCGGAAAATTTTTGTTTTCTGCTGCGTTCCCTTACAATGAATACATATTGACAAGATGCTAAAACCTTTAGCATTTAAACACCAAGGAGTGATTCTTGCCGAAGTCACATGGAAAGAGGTTTGCAAGACTCAGTGTCCCTAAAACACTGATGAGCAAAATACGTGATGGTGATTTCACACACCTTCGTGTTTGGATTAATCATGTATTCCATGGTATGTAAAAACATCCAGATGTGTCCAATACTCCAAAGTTGTTGCGAGTATAGATACCAAAGTGATAAAAAATACTGATCATAGGACAACAGTGAAAGATGTCATTAAGTACTAGAGTAGTACTGATGACATGTTTTCTCGCAAGCAGAGATTATGAAGTGCTCGTTGTAAGTAATTACATCGATACAGTCTTCATCAATGCTCCATGCGATTTTTCATTTAAGTTAAGGGTTTTTGCATAATACACAATGTGGTGGCACGGTAGTTGGAAATTGTTCCAAACAAGAAACTGTGACGATTTCTATAACAAAGGCTAAATATGTTGATGCATTAAAAGCGACAAAGAAGTTGTAGAATCATATAGTTCATTCATGAACTTAGTATGGTTCCAAGAAGGCTTTGGTCAATGGGACACTATTGCAGATAGTTGCTCCATAGCTCAGTCTGAGCAATCAGGTTTCGACCAATGATTCACACATATACAAAGCAAAGTCCACACAAAATATGAATTTTGTGAAAGCGTGAAAACGCCAGGATATGCAAAGATACACATGGAACTGAAGTTGTCAGATCCGTTGGACATCAGGCTATACCACAAGCAAAGCATTTTTTACACCGGTGTGCCACAGGTGTAAAGTGCATTAACATTAACTAGATTATTGACTCTAGTGCAAGTGGGAGTCTGTAGGAGATATGCCCTAGAGGCAATAATATATGTTATTATTTATCTCCATGCTCATAATTATATTTATGTTCCATTCTATAACTGCTGTGGTTCCCGAGCCCGTATATCCATAAAGGCTCTAGGGAAAACCCATGTGCACGTGTGGAATAATAAAAGGTGCCACGCGTCAGCAGCTGCCAGGCGCTGGGGTTTTTGTTTTTTATTTTTTGAAAGGAAGGGTTTAGTGGTTTTGGAGGGTTTAGGGGTTTTCATATTGTGTTTCCCCCTTTTATTTTTCTATTTACCCTTCAATTCTTTTACATTTAGAGTTTCATTTTTACTTAATGTTTTCCATTCAACTCGACACTAGCTACTACATATAGCAATGAAGGAACCATTACACAAGATCGTCATGAACATATAGAGAGAAGTGACCTCTCTTTCTCCGTGCTTGGTCGAACAACAAGTTTTCGTATATCTATCTGATGCTACTACGTATCAAGGTTTTGACTTTCGGTTTGTGAATTTTTTCGCTCCAGACCGAGGTGGTCGAATTTCGGCCATTTTCGGTTTGTGTAATACATATATACAATATAACATCATCTTACGATCCCTGACATCATCTACCAAAATCCATTTGCAATTCCATATGGTATTCTCCCTTTTCAGGTATGACGTGGTGAACAAAGAATCCCGCCAATTCCACTTGAATTGCTCATATGCGATCATGTGTTAGGAGTTGATCCTGCATCTTCTGCATCTAATTTAAAGAAGGGGGTCAATACGTATGAATGAAACTCAACACAATTGATGGTAATTAAATAAAATTGTGAATATTGTTTACGTACTTCAAATTGTTTGTCAGAGAAGCCCTGCTCAGAGGTCGAGTGGCGCATGAACTCGCAAATGTAGTATCCACATAAATTATTCCCAGGTGCCTGCAACAAGCACCTTACGAGAATAGAGTTCAATCAAAATGGTAATCAAGCATGATAATGGTATTGATGAAACTAGAATCAATGAGAGATGCGCGGAACTAGCTACTACTACTTACTTTGGGGTGTGTAAATCGCAGCTCATTCTTCAGACCCGGAACCATTCTGGTGAACTTTTTCCAAACCTTGCCCGGCAAAGAAAATGATTACTTGATATCAGGAAATGAACGAAAGTTGCCGATATGGTGCGATAATGATTGAACTTACTTCTGGAGCATTTCACTCATGTCCGACCACTAGTTAGGATCTTTACGTCTCGAGTCTAAGACAGTTACTACTCCCCCGTCAAGCTTAATGGATAGCAGAATAAAGTGGAACCTGCGCACACATAACTCATCAATTATAGTACTTAACCTCGAGTAAGCGAAACCGAATATGCACGAGACAGTAACACTCACTTGAAGTTGTAAGGAAAGAGTATTTACCTTTAGTTTTGATGTCGAAGGAACGCGTTTAGCAAGTTTTCCTCAGTATCATTGGCTTTCTTTTGTACCGCCCATTCATTTAAGGTATTTGGGCTAATGAACCCAATGTCATAGATTTATCTTCTTTTGCATTCGACGATCTTCAATCTGCATAATATAGTGAGGATAATTATATATACATGCAATGAACAAGCTGAGCTAGAGACTTAATTACAGAAATAATACTTACAGATAGTAGCAAGTCATGAGAGTTTTGTCGAGGGCGTCTTGATTGAATAACTGAAATAATTTCATAAATTGAACGCATAACAGGTCGACTCCAATTATGTCGTGCTCGTCTTTAATTCCCAACAACATACTTCGGTCCCATCCTTGCTGTAGGTTTCCAAGTACCAGTCATGCAATCTTTGCATCATCGTTGGTAGATGCGGAAGCTGATCAGGTTTGACGAGAGGCTTACCATGCTCTTATCTAAAGGGCGCCACTACCTCAGCCATTATAAACTGTACATCATCGCCCACGTAATCACCAAGAGTGGTACCGGGCGCTAGCCCTGGATGATTAGCGATATCGCTAGACACCTTGAGCGGGGGGCACGATTGCTTCTCTTGTTCG
The DNA here is from genome assembly GCA_011799875.1 of Thinopyrum elongatum. Classification (NCBI taxonomy): domain Eukaryota; kingdom Viridiplantae; phylum Streptophyta; class Magnoliopsida; order Poales; family Poaceae; genus Thinopyrum; species Thinopyrum elongatum. The sequence continues at coordinate 16,145,459 of CM022302.1, read as the reverse complement.
CCGAGCTGGGGAACTATTTTCTAACTTCGTCTTGCAGCACTGGTAGTACTTCCCGGGCGCCGCGCTTCATCATATGTCTTTCCAATACATCGGTCATAGTGTAATTGCGGCGGAGGCGGTGGTGGTCGCTTAAGGGCATCCAGAGAGCGCTTCGATTTCACCGGATCTATTATTTCCTTCGGAGGTGGAAGTTTCCGTTCAAAATGGGCCTGCACTTCGGCAGCCACGATGTCATTGTTTTCCTCGTCAGTCCTCTCATATGGTAACTTTGGAGGAGCCCTGAGGCTTGGACCAGCTCTGAATTTTTTGCATGTTGTACTGCTAGCAGCCAGAGCTGCAGCGCCTCTCTTCCGCCGTTGCTGAGGCAGCGGAGTCCGCTCAGGTGGTGGAGCCCGCTTAGGCGGCGGAGACGGCTGACGTGCCGGAGACAGCTAAGGCGGCGGAGACGGCTGACGTGCCGAAGACAGCTGAGGCGGAAGAGGACTCTGCCGAGGGGCCACCTTCGCCGGAGACGGCTGAGGCGGCGCAGACAGTTCACGCGCCGGAGACGACTCAGGCAGCTAAGACGGCTGAGCTGGACTGTGAGGACTCTGCTGAGGGGCCTCCTCCGGCTGAGTCTGCTGAGGCGGCGTCCAGTATGGAAGCTTGATGTTCTCCTTTCTCCATAAACAAGTAGTCCTTAAGGCATTTTCCAAAAGAATCTCCCCTTCACCTGTAGGGTACTCAAGCTCTAGCCCCTCAAATCCGTCCATTATTTCATCCACCCCGACAATAGCAAAGGCATGTGGAATCGGACGGCAATGAAAAGTTCCCTCAGCTCGAGGAGGTAAAACATAGCCGACCGCCACCTTCAAGGTCAGGTTATGGCATTTCGCCATTAGCACACAATGTTCATTCTCCATGATACGATCCACAGGGTAGTGAGGAGCCGTGATATCAGGCTGAACGAGCTCCATGGAAGCCACGCTGCTTCTACGCTGAGATGGTGCGGTAGCTTCGGGGGCAGTGTCGAATGTAGGATCTTCGTGCCGCTGAGATGGTTGGCCGGTAGCTCGCTGGCTCTCAAGTTCCTCTAGTTTCGCTAATCTTTCATTGATGTTCTGCATTTCACTTGCTTCCTCTTTCTTCTTTCTCTCTCGGCTTCTATAACCAGTGCTATCAGGAAACCCATGCACCCACGGAACGAAGCCTGATGTGCCTCGTGTTCGTCCAGGGTGTTCAGGATTCCCGAGGGCCTTGGACAGCTCGTCCTTCTCTCTGTCGAGATGGAACCTCCCTTCCAGCGCTTCCTTGATTGCTTCCTCAAGCTTTTTGATGGGTATTGCAAGTTGAGCTTTCATGAAACGACACTTCCCTGATTCTGTGTCCAAAGTTCCCCCAACCTCGAAGAACCAAGTCCTTGCGTGATCTGGCCAGTGCAATGTCGCTGGTTGGACCCCTTTAGCAAGCAGGTCTTGCTCAGCTTTGTCCCACATAGGCCGGGCTTTGCTGTAGCCACCTGACCCCGTAACATGGTGATACTTCTTCTTTGCAGCATTTTGCTTATTTATCTGTGACCTTTGCTTGGCCTTCTCCGATTTCTTGTAGGCCACAAATGTGGGCCAGTGATCTTTTATCTTCTCATATTGACCGGTGAATTCTGGAGTCTTGTCTTTGTCGACAAACTTTTTGTTCAAATCTTTCTTCCAGTTCTTGAATAGTTCTGCCCTCTTCTTAAGAGCAAACGCCTTGACATTCGGGAGAATAACTGGCTTATTCAGATCCTCCTCTGGTAGTAGGCTGAAATTTGTCATCAGCGAGTTCCAAAGATCATCTTTCTGTCTATCGTGGACATAAGAAACTTTAGGGTCCTTCTTCTTATTCCATTCTTGGATACTGATCGAGACGCTGTCCCTAACAATAACTCCGCACTGATGTACAAATTTGTCTTTGGTCCGCTTGGGAGGAATCGGTTGGCCATCTTGAGAGACTTCTTCGATCGTGAACCTTTCATCCTGGCCCAACCTTTTCTTCGGGCCTCGTCTCCTTACCGAAGTTTGGCTCGATCTGGAGGGCTAAAATAAGAAAGAAGCGTCAATATATGTACATACAAAACAATTAATGCATCTAGTCAGCAGAGGCTTAATTAATATATATATATACCTCGCCGGACTTTGCAACAGTTAAGGCTCCCTTCTCCATTCGATCACCAGAGCCGTCATCCTCTCTTTCCTCACCGCCATCGGCGTCGTTGAGAAACGATAAGGTGATATCACCTCCGTCGCGGATTATATCCGCCAACAACCCTTCTTTTTCTAAATCTCTGTCCATAGTTTCCGCAAATATTACAACATGGCAATATGCAACCATGAGAGATGGATTACTGGCAAACATAGACTTAATCACAACAAGGAATCATATGCATATGAGCAATGGATTAGTGGCAAACATCATGCAAAGTTCACAAGTTTTATAACAGTCAGTTTCAGACGATCGTCGAGGACTCCTCCCCCCTCATGTCTGATGAGTCATCCTATCTTTCGAGAGAGGATACTATGCGGACTGCCTCTCTCATGGTCGTCGAGGATACTTGCGGACTCCTCCCCCTCATGTTGAAGTTATCGGGGATATGTTGAATTACCGAGAGAGTTAGGGGTGTTCTAACGTGGCACTACATGATATCGGTTAAGGGGGATAACATCCGGGAATGTTTTCACGAAGTCTGCATTTTCAGACAGATGAAGCGGAGGGGGACGGTTCCAGTTTCACTATGCTAGCTGCTTGTGACAGACGAACGGAGGGCATATTCCAATTCGTCATATTTTTCTGATCGATTTTCATATATAAATTATTTTCATTGGAGTTACGGTTAATTTTCGATGAATTTCTAAAGTTTTACCAATATCCTGAAAATTCCTGGAATTCTGCTAAGTCTGAGAATTCCTTAGCTTTAAACATCACTTAGCTGTTTTTCAAAGGCTACAACTATTGTTCTGTACATCCTGTGATCTACAAGATAGTATCAATTGCATCTCTGCTAGAGTCCATTAGCTTGCTCAAAACTTTGTTTGAAAAGTGTCACTTGATATTAATTTCAGAAACTGTTATAATTTACAAACTTTGTTAGATGATCGCCATCGATCTATAGTTCTAATGGAGACACTTCATATAAGTGTTTTACTCTACATATGAACATTTTCTATATACATCAATCCATCCATGCATCCATACATACATACATACATGGACAAAAAAAATTCTATGAACATAAAAAAATCTATGAACAAAAAAATCATCATATCAACATTTTCTATATACATCCATCCATCCATCCATCCATCCATCCGTACATACATACATACATACATGGACAAAAAAATTATAGGAACATAAAAAAATTAAAGAACAAAAAAAATGCTAAGTGCTGGGGCGGCTAGCAGAGAGCAGGGGCGGTGGCGGCGGCTAAGCAGCAGGGCAGGGGCGATGGCGGCTAGCAGGGCAGGGCGGCGGCGGCGACAGTTTAGGGGAAGGGGGCGGAGCTCACTGGGGGTGGCGTCAGGGCAGGGAGGGGCCGCGGGCTTCGGGGCAGGGCTCGGCAGCGTCGGGGCAAGGAGCGGCGGTCGGCGTCAGGGTCAGGGCAGGGACGACGACGAGGAGCGGGCGGAGCAGCCTGTCGGTGTCGGGGGCAGGGCTCGATGGCGTCGGGGGAAGAAGAACTGAGATTTGGATAAAACTGCTAAGTGCTGCTTATATAGCCCCACCTTTAGTCCAGGTTGGTGGCACCAACCGGGACTAAAGGCACCCCTTTCGTCTTGGTTGGAGACACCAACCGGGACTAAAGGTCAATTTCAACAGCCCAAAGGGCGGGAAGCACAGACCTTTAGTCCCGGTTGGTGGCTCGAACCAGGACGAAGGGGGCCATTAGTCCCAGTGCGAGCCACCAACCGGGACTAAAGGGTTGTGCTGCCGCAGCCAAAAGTTTAGTCCCACCTCGCTAGTTGAGAGGGGCTCGGAGTGGTTTATAAGCGCTGCTGCCGCTAGCCTCTCGAACTCCTCTATAATGCAGGCAGTACATGCCTATCTCATGCCTAGTTCGGCCTGCTTGCACTGCGGGCCTGCATCCAGGCCCATTTGTAGGGTTTCTAGTCGTATGCAGGCCGTGGAGGCTAGTAGGCGGGCCTTTTTTAATATTTTTTGCATATGTTATGTTTTTAAATTTTTAATGTTATTTTTTGCGTATGTTATTTTTAGTAATATAATTTTAGTTGCATAAATTTTATATAATTTTAGTTGCGTAAGTTTTATTTTTTATTGATTCTTTTTAGTTGATTCCTTTTGCTATTAGAGTTTTATAAAAGCTTTTTAGTTTGCTATTAAAGTTTGTAACAAAAAAATACTTTATGAAAATTCTTTTTACTATTAAAGTTTTTAACAAAAAAATACTTTGATAATTTTAGTTAATATTATTTTGATTATTTTTAGTTGATTCTTTTTGCTATTGAAGTATATTATATTTTAATTGATTCTTTTTAGTTCATTCTTTTTGCTATTAGAGTTTTATAAAAGCTTTTTAGTTCATTCTTTTTGCTATTATAGTTTTATAAAACCTTTTTAGTTAATTCCTTTTGCTATTAGTTCATTCTTTGAGCTAAATGACCCTGAAATTGAAAAGCAATACAAATGAACTCTGAAAATGTTGAAACTTGGCATGGTATCATAATTTCACCCACATAGCATGTGCTAAAAAGTTGAGAGGGTTACGGGAAAAACTGGATGCACTTCGTGTACAAACTGGACAATCTCTTTCGAAGTATCAGGGTTTCGGACGATAACTCATGTATTACAAAAGGGATTTCATTTTTTTAAACTTATTTTAACTCCAGACTTTTTGTGTGTTCAAAATGCACCATTCGAAGCCACATCAGCAATTTTCAACCGTTTTATGACTCCATTTGCTATTTTTCATGCATTTAATGATTTATTTTTAGCTAAATGACCTTGAAATTGACAAGCACTACAAATGAACTCAGAAAAGGTTGAAACATGGTATGGTATCATAATTTCACCCACATAGCATGTGCTAAGAAGTTGAGAGGGTTACGGGAAAAAGTGGATGGACTTCGTGTACAAACTGGACAATCTCTTTCGAAGTATCAGGGTTTCGGACGAAAACTCGTCTACTACAAAGGGATTTTCATTTTTTAAACTTATTTTAACTCCAAAATTTTTGTGTGTTCAAAATGCACCATTCGAAGCCACATCATCAATTTTCAACCCTTTTATGACTCTATTTTCTATTTTTCATGCATTTAATGATTTATTTTGAGCTAAATGACCCTAAAATTGACAAGCACTACAAATGAACTCTAAAAAGGTTGAAACTTGGCATGGTATCATAATTTCACCCACATAGCATGTGCTAAAAAGTTGAGAGGGTTACGGGAAAACTGGATGCATTTCGTGTACAAACTGGACAATCTCTTTCGAAAGTATGAGGGTTTCGGACGAGAAAACTCGTCTACTACAAAGGGATTTCATTTTTTAAACTTATTTTAACTCCAGACTTTTGTGTGTTACAAAATGCACCATTCAAAGCCACATCATTTAATTTTCAACCCTTTTATGACTCCATTTGCTATTTTCCTGCATTTATGATTTATTTTGAGCTAATGACCCTGAAATTGACAAGCACTACAAATCAACTCTGAAAAGGTGTGAAACTTGGCATGGTATCATAATTTCACCACATAGCATGTGCTAAAAAGTTTTGAGGGTTACGGGAAAAAACTGGATGCACTTCGTGTACAAACTGGACAATCTCTTTCGAAGTATTAGGGTTTCGGACGAAAGCTCATTACTACAAAGTGATTTCATTTTTTAACTTATTTTAATCCAGACTTTTTGTGTGTTCAAAATGCACCATTCAAAGACACATCATCAATTTTCAACCCTTGACTTCATTTGCTATTTTTCATGCATTTAATGATTTATTTTGAGCAAAATGACCCTAAAATTAAAAAGCACTACAAATGAACTCGAAAAGGTTGAAACTTGGCATGGTATCATAATTTCAACCACATAGCATGTGCTAAAAAGTAGAGGGTTACGGGAAAAACGGATGCACTTCGTGTACAAACTGGAAATCTCTTCGACGTATCAGGGTTCGGACGAAAAACTCATCTACTACAAAGGGATTTCATTTTTAACTTATTTTAACTCCAGACTTTTTGTGTGTTCAAAATGCACCATTCAAAGCCACATCATCAATTTTCAACCCTTTTCTGACTTCAGTTGCTATTTTTCATGCATTTAATGATTTATTTTGAGCTAAATGACCCTGAAATTGACAAGCACTACAAATGAGCTCTGAAAAGGGTGAACCTTGGCTTGGTATCATAATTTCACCCACATAGCATGTGCTAAAAAGTTGAGAGGGTTACGGGAATAACTGGATGCACTTCATGTACAAACTAGACAATCTCTTTCGAAGTATCAGGGTTTCAAACGAAAACTCATCTATTACAAAGGGATTTCATTTTTTAACTTATTTTAACTCCAGACTTTTTGTGTGTTCAATATGTACCATTCAAAGGCACATCATCAATTTTCTTCCCTTTTCTGACTTCATTTGCTATTTTCCATGCGTTTAATGATTTATTTTGAGCTAAATGACCCTGAAATTGAAAAGCACTACAAATGAACTCTCAAAAGGATGAAACTTGGCATGGTATCGTAATTTCACCCACATAGCATGTGCTAAAAAGTTGAGAGGGTTACGGGAAAAACGGGATGCACTTCGTTTACAAATTGGACAATCTCTTTCGAAGTATCAGGGTTTCGGACGAAAACTCATGTATTACAAAAGGGATTTCATTTTTTCAACTTATTTTAACTCCAAACTTTTTGTGTGTTCAATATGTACCATTCAAAGGCACATCATCGATTTTCAACCCTTTTCTGACTTCATTTGCTATTTTCCATGCGTTTAATGGTTTATTTTGAGCTAAATGACCCTGAAATTGATAAGCAGTACAAATGAACTCTGAAAAGGTTGAAACTTGGAATGGTATCATAATTTCACCCAAATAGCATGTGCTAAAAAGTTGAGAGGGTTACGGGAAATACTGGATGCACTTCGTGTACAAACTGCACAATCTCTTTCGAAGTCTCAGGTTTTCGGACGAAAACTCATGTACTACAAAAGGGATTTCATTTCTTGACATGTAACTGCAGTGATATTCTAGATCAAAGCCATCATCAGAATTGTTGTGGAGAGAAAGTCTTCACTTTTTCTTCACTAGAGAGAAAGTCTTCACTTTGAAGGGAGGAATTTCATGAAACTTTTCATAATCTTCAGAAATGTCTGTCTTGCCCTCCACTCCCACGATGTCTCTTTTCCCTGAACGAACTATGTGGCGCTTTGGCTCATCGTATGATGTATTCGCTTCCTTATCTTTTCTTTTTCTCGGTTTGGTAGACATGTCCTTCACATAGAAAACCTGCGCCACATCATTGGCTAGGACGAATGGTTCGTCTGTGTACCCAAGATTGTTGAGATCCACTGTTGTCATTCCGTATAGCGGGTCTACCTGTACCCCGCCTCCTGACAGATTGACCCATTTGCACCGAAACAAAGGGACCTTAAAATCATGTCCATAGTTAAGTTCCCATATGTCCACTATGTTACCATAATATGTGTCCTTTCCCCTGTTGGTTGCTGCATCAAAGCGGACACAACTGTTTTGGTTGGTGCTCTTTTGATCTTGGACGATCATGTAAAATGTATTCCCATTTATCTCGTACCCTTGGTAAGTCAATACAGTCGAAGATGGTGTCCTGGCCCACGAGTACAGCTCATCTCCAACAATGTTGTTACCCATGAGATGTGTTTGCAACCAACTGTCGAAAGTCCTGATGTGTTCACATGTAATCCAGTTGTCAGACTGCTCCGGGTGTTTGGAGCGCAGAATATTCTTTTGTTCATTGACATACGGGGTCACCAAGGTAGAATTCTGTACAACTGTGTAGTGTGCTTGAGCCCAAGAATGCCTGTCCCTACATATTCTTGAATCCGCTCCTAGCATGCCTTTTCCAGTCAGTCTCCCCTCATACCGCGATTGAGGGAGACCAATCGGCTTAGGGTCAGGAATAAAGTCAACACAAAACCCAATGACCTCCTCTATTTGATGGCCCATGGAGATGCTTCCTTCTGGCCTAGCACAGTTACGAACATATTTCTTTAAGACTCCCATGAACCTCTCAAAGGGGAACATATTGGGTAGAAATACAGGACCCAGAATGGCAATCTCGTCAACAAGATGAACTAGGACGTGCGTCATAATATTGAAGAAGGATGGTTGGAACACCAACTCCAAACTGAGAAGACATTGCACCAAATCATTCTTTAACCTTGGTAGGATTTCTGGAACGATTACCTTCTGAGAGATTGCATTGAGGAATGCACATAGCTTCACAATGCCTAATCGAACATTTTTTGGTAGAAGCCCCCTCCGTGCAACCGGAAGCAGTTGCGTCATAATCCCGTGGCAGTCATGAGACTTTAGGTTCTGGAACTTTTTCTCTGCCATATTTATTATTCCCTTTATATTCGACGAGAAGCCAGACGGGACCTTCATGCTGAGCAGGCATTCAAAGAAGATTTCCTTCTCTTCTTTGGTAAGAGCGTAGCTGGGAGGACCTTGATACTGCTTTGGATGCATGCCGTCATTTTCGTGCACAAGAAGATTCAGGTGTATCTTTTGTCTTCGGTGTATCTTTTGTCTCCCCATACATGCCCAAGAAGCCTAGCAGGTTCACGCAAAGATTCTTCGTCACGTGCATCACGTTGATTGCAGAGCGGAGCTCTAGGTCTTTCCAATAGGGTAGGTCCCAAAATATAGATTTCCTCTTCCACATGGGTGCGCGTCCCTCAGCGTCATTCAGAACAGATTGTCCGCCAGGACCCTTTCCAAAGAATACATGTAAATCCTTGACCATATCAAGTATGTCATCACTAGTACGGAGGACGGCCTTCTTCCGGTGACCTGCCTCACCTTTGAAATGCTTGCCTTTCTTTCTTAAGAGATGGTTGGCCGGAAGAAATCGACGATGTCCCAGGTACACATTCTTCCTGCATTTGTCCAAATATATACTTTCGGTATCATCTAAACAGTGCGTGCATGTGTGGTATCCCTTGTTTGTCTATCCTAAATGGATACTAAGAGCAATCCAATCATTGATGGTTACAAACAGCAACGCATGTAGGTCAAATGCCTCCTGTTTGTGCTCATCCCACACACGTAGACCTTTTCCATTCCACAGCTGTAAAAGTTCTTCAACTAATGGCCTTAGGTACACATTAATGTCATTACCGGGTTGCTAAGGGCCTTGGATGAGTACTGGCATCATAATGAACTTCCGATTCATGCACAACCAAGGAGGAAGGTTATAGATACATAGTCACGGGCCAGGTGCTATGATTGCTGCTCTGCTCCCCAAAAGGATTAATGCCATCTGCACTTAAACCAAACCATACATTCCTTGCATCACCTGCAAAGTCCCCCCACTTTCTCTTGATTTTTCTCCACTGCGACCCGTCAGCGGGTGCTCTCAACTTCCCGTCTTTCTTACGGTCTTCTTTGTGCCATCACAACAACTTGGCTTGCTCTTTATTTCTGAACAGACATTTCAACCATGGTATTATAGGAGCATACCACATCACCTTGGCAGGAACCCTCTTCCTGGGGCGCTCGCCCTCAACATCACCAGGGTCATCTCGTCTGATCTTATACCGCAATACACCGCATACCGGGCATGCGTTCAATTCCTCATACTCACCGCGGTAGAGGATGCAGTCATTAGGGTATGCATGTATCTTCTGCACCTCCAATCCTAAAGGGCAGAGAATCTTCTTTGCTTCGTACGTACTATCGGGCAATTCGTTATCCTTTGGAAGCTTCTTCTTCATTATTTTTAGTAGCGAACCAAATCCCTTGTCAGATACACCATTGTCTGCCTTCCATTGCAGCAATTCCAGTGTGGTACCGAGCTTTGTGTTGTCCACTTCGCAATTTGGGTACAACCCTTTTTTGTGATCCTCTAACATGCGATCGAACTTCAACTTCTCCCTTTCACTTTCACATTCTCTCTGTGCATCAACAATGACCGGGCGAAGATCATCATCGGTCACATCATCTGGTGCCTCTTGATCTTCAGCTTCCCCCGTTGCATTATCACCGTATTCACGGAACATAGGATAGCTGTCATCATCCTCTTCTTCTTTGTTCTCTTCCATCATAACCCCTCTTTCTCCGTGCTTGGTGCAAACATTATAGTGTGGCATGAAACCCTTCTCAAGCAGGTGCAAGTGAAGGGTTTTCGAGTTAGAGTAATCCTTTGTATTCTCATAGACAGGGCATGTACAATACATAAAACCATTTTGCTTGTTTGCCTCAGCCACTTCGAGAAATTTATGCAAGCCCTCAATGTACTTGGAGGTGCGTCGGTCACCGTACATCCATTGCTGGTTCATCTGTGTGCATTATATAATTAAGTGTATCAAAAAGCATTACAAAACATCATGAATAGAGAAGTGACCAAATTAATACAAGTTCATCATCACATTAAAACCAAAGTACAGTAGTGATCAAATGTTATTACTGAAAAATAAATACATAAAGTTCATACATAGTTCTCATAGAACAACATACAACTCTCTAGAGCATCTAATTAAAACATAAATTGAAACTAACATACAACTATGTAAAACATTTAAATGCAACAACAAATGCGATCATAATCGCAACTAAGGTAACAATTGATCCAACAGCATAATGATACCAAGACGCATTATCAATGGCATATTTTTTTATCTTTCTAATCTTCAAGCGCATTGCATCCATCTTAATCTTGTGATCATCGATGACATCGGCAACATCCAACTCCAATTTCATCTTCTCCTCCTCAATTCTTTTCAATTTTTCTTTCAAATAATTGTTTTCATTTTCAACTAAATTTAACCTCTCGACAAGACAAGAGGGTCGGTTGGAATTTCCGGTTCACATACCTCCTAGATAAAAACATCTATGTCACGTTGGTCGGCATAATTGTCATAAACACTAAATGAAACAAGTAGTTATAAAAGATAATATACCACATCCGAATCATAGAACGGACGAGGGCCGATGGGGGCGGATACCAAAACAATGGCACTATATAATAACAAACAATAATAAAAGCAAGATATTTATACAAGTATCTATGTAAATCATACAAGTATGAATTTTTTTCTTTTAAAAAGAAGATAAGAACAAGATGCTCACCACGGTGGTGCCGGCGACGAGATCGGCGCGGGCGATCGACGATGGTGAGGACGGGGATGGGACGGGACGAACCACCAAACCTACACAAAATCTTGGGGAAAATGGAGCTTGGATAGGAGAAAGCTTAAGCGTGGCTCGGGCATTTCATCAAACACCTGATGTGCATAGGAGGTGAGAGCAGAACAGCACACACCTCCCACACGCCGTCTGGCCAAAAAATAGAGGAGTGAGCGGGCAAGGGCAAGCATATATATAGGCATGTCTTTAGTCCCGGTTGGTGGCTCGAACCGGGACAGAAGGCTGACCTTTAGTCCCGGTTTCAGCCACCAACCGGGACTAAAGGGGCTGCGCCAGGAGTGAGGACCTTTAGTCCCGGTTCGTGTCTGGAACCGGGACTAAAGGGGTCAGACGAACCGGGACTAGTGCTTGTCGAGGACCGGCCGGCGTCCTGGCCTCACGAACCGGGACTGATGCACCCATTAGTCCCGGTTCGTGACACGACCGGAACTAATTCAATTATCTGGCCTGGATCAAAGCCCTGTTCTCTACTAGTGAATCTCCTTAGCACCGTCCTATATAATTTTACGGTTTTTTAAAAGCATGGTGACAGGTGGCGATGTGCTTGCTACATTATCTGCTTCCATAGTTGCATATGTATGGTTGATCCGAAAATCCCAGCTAGTCACCCATGATCAATCAGGCAGCTGGCCAGGATACAGATGCACGCAGGAATATTTGGGCGATATACACGTTAGTTAAGGAGAGGACATGTCCAGATTGCCAAGATGATGTGGCGACACGCCCATGTTCGGAATAAAGAAATGCTCAAATCAGCTGAATTATCTCCTTGTATAGTGGACGCCAGGTATGCTCTCAATATATAATCCAAAAGCATCCATCCTGTTGCTCGAAAGCAACCCAAATGCATTGTTTTTTATCGGAGCAAGCAAAACAATCATGGAGGACATGAAAAGGTTTGCATCGGTGGGGATTCCTTCTCCTTGTCTACCTGGCCTATCTATTGCCAGTTTTTTTTTTTTGAAAAACTTCCGATCTATTTATCTTCAATCATGGTAGTACAACAAAGACTAAAAATAATAAAAATTATATCCAGATCCGTAGACCACCTAGCGACGACTACAAGCGCTGAAGCGAGCGGAAGGCACGCCGCTGTCATTGCCCCTTCCTTGCCGGAGCCTGGAAAACCTTGTTGTAGTAGACAGTTGGGAAGTCGTCGTGCTAAGGCCCCATAGAACCAACGGACCAGAACAGCAACAGCCGCCAATGGAGAGTGTAGATCAGAAGGATTCAACCTGAAAACACACGAACGTAGACTAGCAACGAACTGATCCGAGCAAATCCACGAAAGACAGATCCGCCGGAGACACACCTCCACACGCCCACCGACGATAATAGACGCATCATCGGAACGGGGGTTAGGCGGGGAGACCTTTATTCCATCTTCAGGGAGCCGCCGCCGTCTCGCCTTCTTGAGCAGGACACAAACCCTAATGAAACCCGAGAAAATATCTAAAAATGGATGTCGGAATCGGGGCTCCGCAGACCCAAGAAGGTTCGAACACTGGGGTGCACTAGCTCCTCCGCCACGCCTATGCCTCACTGCGTCACATCGACGCCCCAGCCTGCTCGAGCCAAGGAAGAAGGGACAAGAACACGGCAGTTTACCAAGGTTCGGGCCACCTCGCGGTGTAAAACCCTACTCCTGCTTGGTTGTGATTGCTTGGGGATGAGGCAGTACAATGATGGCTCTTGCTACTTTCTCTCCTCTCCTTTCTCTCTCCCTCTCTCTAGGGTGGCACCTTGTCCTCTATTTATACTTGGCCCGGTCCTCTTCCCCCAAAAACACAAGGCGGGAAGGGTTGCCACAATGGCCAGTTTGAAGGGGGACAGGGTTGCAGGCTATCCTGACTAAAGGTGGTCTTCGCCTGCCAAAGCCTCGTGCCGTGACGCGCTAGTGGGCTCGGGGATAACCTCCATCCTGGCGCGTACTTTCTGTGGCATTCTTTCACAGATCGAGAAACCCATGGAGACGCTTTGGGAAACAGCGAGCTGGCCCTGCTCCTCTTGCACCAAAGAGGTAAACCTCCCTGTCTACGCCGGCTGGCGCGGCCTCCTGTACCGCCTGCCGCCCAGCGCGTCACGTGTCACGCTCGGCAGGGCCTGACGTGCCTCGACCACTACAAGAAATATGTCAACTTGTGACCCTCTCTCAGTGACCCCGGCTGAATTGGTCATAAATCCACGGCTATTTCGCTTGGAAGGGCTCAAACCCAGAAATTGCCTTACACCAAATGGTCATAAAGCAGACAAGAGTGGTCAACGACCTTATTTCTACCTGATTACGACCAATATAAATGGTCACGAGGTTGTGAACGTGGATGCATTGGTACTTAAGGTGTCGCTCAAGGTGGGCTTGGGCCTCGGTGGAACGAGGCCACCTTCTTTTAAAAAAAAAATATGTGTGCCATGTAGGCCTCGGCCCATCCAGGAAGAAATGTGGGATGCCCTCATGCTACTAAAAAAATATATATTGAGCCCAACAAAAATGGGAAAATAACAAGTTTTTCATGTATTTAAATTTTTCTAACCAATATCAACAATGTTTTATATGTATACAAAAATGTACAATGTGTAAAAACAAATATAGACATCAAAACATATGTATGAAAAGATATTTTTTTGGTAGAAATATATGACAATATGTTAATCATGTATTTGAAAAAAGTTAAACATATCTAAACAATATGTACAATGTGTCTTAAAAAATATAGACATGTGTTCAAAATATTAGACATAAAAATATTTATTAAAAATAATAATGATGTAACTAAAAACCGTTTATATCTATAAAAAATGTTTTCTAGTGTACACAAATTTTCTCAAAAATGTGGTCTAGTTCTGAAAAATGGAGAAGTTTTTTTTACAAAAATATTGTTAGGTATCACAAAAAAAAATCATTTTGGGGACTCGAAAAATGGAAAATGAATATGCGGAAATTTGTCTTTTTCATGAGTGGTGGATCAAAACTTTTACACCAACCATTTGGTCAATTGTTCATTAAAGGGCCTAGTATTTTAGAAATTTGATTTGCTCCAATTTTGCAACAAATATATGGTAGGTTCTTAACAAAAAAACCCTATTTTGGGCACTAAAAAAATGGAAAATTGAGTTTTGTCCAAATAAAATAAAAACTCCCTTAGGAAACATTGTTCGTCATTGCAAGATGCATCCTTGTGCACTATATGAGATTATTTGAACAAACTATGCGATGAATGTGGCCATAAGATTGATCATTTGGCTTGAAAGCCATGAATCTTCACGCATGATAGCTCATTTCTGAGAACACTTTTTTAAAATAATTGCCGTATTACAAGTTTATTATTTTTTCTGGTAACTTGGTCACATATAATGACACAATGCAAAGGTTTTCCAATTTTTTTGAATTTTTTATGCCCGTTTCAAAATGCGGTCAAAACGGCGGGCTTGACCGTTCCTAGCTAGTGTTTGAATCTTGGAAAACTTTTGATATTTCTCTGATTAAATAGATACTTATGTACCTACAAATGATTTTTGGAAAAAATAAAGAGCAAACTACGAGGCAGCTGCAGTTCAAATTTGACCCGCTTCCAACTGAATCGGCACAAATTTGTCTTTTTCACGAGAGGTGGATCAAAACTTTTTACACCCAAACATTTGGTCAATTGTTCATTAAATATGGCCTAGTATTTTGTAAAAATGATTTGGTCCAATTTTGCAACAAATATATGGTAGGTCCTTCACAAAAAAAACTCATTTCGGGCACTCAAAAAATGGAAAATGAAATTTCCGTGCAAAGAAAATGAAAACTCCCTTAGGCAACATTGTTTGGAATTCCAAGATGCACCCTTGTGCACAATATGAGATCATTTGAATAAACTATGCCATGAATGTGGCCATAAGATTGACCATTTGGCTTGAAAGCCGTGAATCGTCACGCATGATAGCTCATTTATGAGAACACTTTTTTAAAATAATTGCCGTATTACAAGTTTATTATTTTTTCTGGTAACTTGGTCACATATATTGACACAATGCGAAGGTTTTCCAATTTTATTGAATTTTTTATGCCCGTTTCAAAATGCGGTCAAAACGGCGGGCTTGACCGTTCCTAGCTAGTGGTTGAATCTTGGAAAACTTTTGATATTTCTCTTATTAAATAGATAATTATCTACCTACAAATGATTTTTGGAAAAAATAAAGAGCAAACTACGAGGCAGTTGCAGTTCAAATTTGACCCGCTTCCAACTGAATCGGCAGAAATTTGTCTTTTTCACGAGAGGTGGATCAAAACTTTTTACACCCAACCATTTGGTCAATTGTTCATTAAATATGGCCTAGTATTTTATAAAAATGATTTGGTCCAATTTTGCAACAAATATATGGTAGGTCCTTCACAAAAAAACTCATTTCGGGCACTCAAAAAATGGAAAATGAAATTTCCGTGCAAAGAAAATGAAAACTCCCTTAGGCAACATTGTTTGGAATTCCAAGATGCACCCTTGTGCACAATATGAGATCATTTGAACAAACTATGCCATGAATGTGGCCATAAGATTGACCATTTGGCTTGAAAGCCTTGAATCGTCACGCATGATAGCTTATTTATGAGAACACTTTTTTAAAATAATTGTCGTATTACAAGTTTCTTATTTTTTCTGGCAACTTGGTCACATATAATGACACAATGCGAAGGTTTTCCAATTTTTTGATTTTTTTTGAATTTTTTATGCCCGTTTCAAAATGCGGTCAAAACGGCGGTCTTGACCGTTCCTAGCTAGTGGTTGAATCTTGGAAAACTTTTGATGTTTCTCTGATTAAATAGATACTTATGTACCTATAAATGATTTTTGGAAAAAATAAAGAGCAAACTACGAGGCAGCTGCAGTTCAAATTTGACCCGCTTCCAACTGAATCGGAATAAATTTTTTTTTTTCACGAGAGGTGGATCAAAACTTTTTACACCCAACCATTTGGTTAATTGTGCATTAAATATGGCCTAGTATTTTAGAAAATTGATTTGGTACAATTTTGCAACAAATACATGGTAGGTCCTTCACAAAAAAAACTCATTTCGGGCACTCAAAAAATGGAAAATGAAATTTCCGTGCAAAGAAAATGAAAACTCCCTTAGGCAACATTGTTTGGAATTCCAAGATGCACCCTTTTGGATGATATGAGATCATTTGAACAAACTATGCCATGAATGTGGCCATAAGATTGATCATTTGGCTTGAAAGCAATGAATCTTCACGCATGATAGCTCATTTCTGAGAACACTTTTTTAAAATAATTGCCGTATTACAAGTTTATTATTTTCTCTGGTAACTTGGTCACATATAATGACGCAATGCGAAGGTTTTCCAATTTTTTGATTTTTTTTGAATTTTTTATGCCCGCTTCAAAATGCGGTCAAAACGGCGGGCTTGACCGTTCCAAGCTAGTGGTTGAATCTTGAAAAAGTTTTGATGTTTCTCTGATTAAATAGATACTTATGCACCTATAAATGATTTTTGTAAAAAATAAAGAGCAAACTACGAGGCAGCTGCAGTTCAAATTTGACCCGCTTCCAACAGAATCGGCAGAAATTTGTCTTTTTCACGAGAGGTGGATCAAAACTTTTTACACCCAACCATTTGGTCAATTGTGATTAAATATGCCCTAGTATTTTATAAAACTGATTTGGTGCAATTTTGCAACAAATATATGGTAGGTCCTTCACAAAAAAACTCATTTTGGGCACTCGAAAAATTGAAAATTGATTTTTCGTCCAATGAAAATGAAAACTTCCTTAGGCAACATTGTTTGCCATTCAAATATGCACCCTTGTGCACAATATGAGATTATTTGAACAAACTATGCCATGAATGTGGCCATAAGATTGATCATTTGGCTTGAAAGCCATGAATCTCCACATATGATAGCTCGTTTCTGAGAACACTTTTTTAAAATAATTATCGTATTACAAGTTTATTATTTTTCCTGGTAACCTGGCCACATATAACGACACAATGTGAAGGTTTTCCAATTTTTTTATTTTTTTTGTATTTTTCATGCCCGTTTCAAAATGCGGTCAAAACGGCGTGCATGACCGTTCCTAGCTAGTGGTTGAATCTTGAAAAACTTTTGGTGTTTCTCCAATTAAATAGATACTTTTGTACCTAAAAATATTTTTTGGAAAAAAATAAAGAGCAAACTATGAGGTAGCTGCAGTTCAAATTTGACCCGCTTCCAGCTGAATCGGCAGAAATTTGTCTTTTTCACGAGAGGTGGATCAAAACTTTTGACACCCAACCATTCGGTCAATTATGCATTAAATATGGCCTACTATTTTATAAAATTGATTTTTTACAATTTTGCAACAAATATATGGTAGGTCCTTCACAAAAAAACTCATTTTGGGCACTCGGAAAATGGAAAATTGATTTTTCGTCCAAAGAAAATGAAAACTTCCTTAGGCAACATTGTTTGCCATTCCAATATGCACCCTTGTGCACAATATGAGATCATTTGAACAAACTATGCCATGAATGTGGCCATAAGATTGATCATTTGGCTTGAAAGCCATTGATCTCCACACATGATATCTCGTTTCTGAGAACACTTTTAAAAATAATTATCGTATTACAAGTTTATTATTTTTCCTGATAACTTGGCCACATATAATGACACAATGCGAAGGTTTTCCAATTTTTTTATTTTTTTTGAATTTTTCATGCCCGTTTCAAAAAGGGGTGGGAGGGGAGGGGGTGGGGGAGAGGAGGGGGGGTGGCGGTCCACCGGCGGGCATGACTGTTCCTAGCTAGTGGGTTGAATCTGGAAAACTTTTGGTGGTTTTCTCGATGTAATAAACTTCATGGTTAACTAAAAAGATTTTGAAAAATTAAAGAGCAAACGATAAGGAACTGCAGTTCCACATTTGACCGTTTCCTACTGAATCGGCGGAAACTTGTCTTTTTCACGCAGAGGGGATAAAACCTTTTGACCCCCAACCCATTTGGTCATTGTTCATTCAATATGGCCTAGTATTTTTAGAATGTTAAGTGGTCCAAATTTTGCAACAAAGTATGGTCGGTCTTCACAAAAAACTCATTTGAGGCAATCAAAAAATAGGAAAATGGTTTTTCGTCAAAAGAAAATGAAACTTAGCTTAGGCAACATGTTTGCCGTTCCAATATGCCCCCTTGTGCACAATATGTGATCATTTGAAACAAAGAGTTCCACGGTAGGTTCTTCAAAAGAAACCATTTCGGGGCCTCAAAAAATCGAAAACGACTCTTTTGTGCAATGAAAATGAAAACTCCCTCAGATCAACCCGGTTTGTCTTCCCAAGAT